>CM045737.1:34029847-34039847 GCA_024760905.1 Plotosus lineatus | reverse complement strand
GCCACAGCGAATCATCTGATTCGCACGTTTGATTTGGCAGAGGTTTTTACGTCGGATGCCCTTCCTGACACAACCCTTTTTAGCAAGGGACAGAAACACGCTGACGACTTTGCAGCTACTCTTTACGAAAGTCAGCAATGGTTCTTTTACATGCCTCACACCATAGACAGTGAGAGACATGGCCTGCCTTTGATAACCCAGTTAGCTGCACTGGGGTGCATACTAATCTCTATACACCCTAAAACTACACCAACTTACACACACTAGCCATATCAGTTCCTATACACCCTAAACCCTCATCACCCTTCACACACTAGGCATACCAATTTCTATATGGGATATGCTGTATATCTTGTATACTGTTTCTACACTACTATGGGGCAGCCATAGCCTAATGATCAGAGAAGTGGTTATGGGACCAAAGGTTCGCTGGATTAATTCTTGAACTAGCAGGGAAAATGTGTGGCAGTGGGGGTGGGCAGCACATTCCCTTCCTCCATACAAATGGCTGAAGTGCCCTTGAGCAAGGCACCTAACCCCCAACTGCTATAAAGGTGTATGATAACCAACTGCCCTGAGTGAGTGTGCTCAATGTTTACCTGTAAGTGTTCACTTTGAATGGGTTAAATGCCAAGGAAATAATTTCCCTTACGGGTTTAATACAATATATAAATCAAAATAAAAAAAATCTAATCAAAATACACCCTAACTCAATACCAACACACATACACTAACTATACCAATCCCCCATACACCCTAATCCCATACCAGCCTACACAATAACCATATTAATCCCTATACACCATAACATCTTACTACCCTACACACACGAACCAGACTAATCCCTATACTAACTCCTTACCTCTCTATACACACTAAAAATTCTAATCATAATATGCCCTATATGCTCTAACCATAATAATCCCTATACATGCTATACACAACAAGAATACTAATATACACCCTAACCATGTATAACTCTGCAAACAATAAGAAAATCAATCCGTTCACACCCTAATTCCTAACCCTCTTAACATAATAACTATACTAATCCCTTCAGACCCTACTCACTAACCATAATAATCCCAATACGTCTTAACTTCCTGTTACCCAACCCTGTACGCTCTAGTCATACTGACCCCTTTGTACCCTAACCCATAAGCACAATGTACATTAATATACTAATCCTTATGCACTCATACTACATTCTTTATACACTCTAAACCCTAAACACTGCATTTATTTATATATATATATATATATATATATATATATATATATATATATATATATATATATATATATATATATACATACATACATACAGGGATCCCTCACATTCTGCGATTAATTGGAACCGAGATCCCCACGCGACCACCGAATTCTGCGAAGTAGGACCCCCCCGAGACTGACGTATATATACAGGTATGTGTATATAATATCAATAAATACATATTCAATGTTATAAATGCTTAGAATAACAATTAGACATTAAAAAATAATGCATAAGATGTAAATAAGATATAAATACACACACATATAGACACGCGTGTGCACGCACTCAGATGCGCATCTCACAAGAAGTTTTGATGGGAGGTTTTGGGTTGTTTTTTGTTTTGTGTTGGTTTAGGGTTTTTTTTTTTTTTACATAATTGGCCTTGTTTTTGTGGCATTTTCCTTAACATTTTCCCCCTATTCTTCCTGAATTTCGTTATTTTTTAATTCGATTAATTTTTTTTTTTTTTTTTTAATGCAATGCACTGAAGCCGCATGAATTGAAGCACGAAGTAGCGAAGGATCCCTATACTGTATTAAACTCTCGTGGGATTTCAGCTTTTGCATTTAACCCATCAAAGTGAGCACACGCACACCTAAACAGTGAGCATGCACAGTGCTGTAATGGTCAAAAAAATAAGTGAGTACACGATGGCAGCGAAGGAACCACGAGGCGTGCAGCAGAGGGCGGAGGGCGGGGAGGGTGCAGCTTCGGCTTTGAAACTATTTATCACTTCAGCTCCCCTTTTTATTTACACTGTCACGGAAATTTACGTTGATCAACTATAAAGTAGACCAAATTAAGTCAGTACACGCAACTCAGTGGGTACACGGCGTGTACCGGTGTACTCACACACTCGGAGCAGTGGGTTGCCACACACAGAGCTGTGAGAGCAGATGGGGGATAGGTGCCTTACTCAAGGGCACTTCAGCCATGAATGTGAAGGAAGGAAAGGTGCTGCTCACTCTCTCCATGCAGATGGTCTTGCATATCACTCACCACTTCCTGTGTGGATGCAGCTTTATTCACTCGTTACACTCATTTACACCATATTAACCATATACACTCTCGGCATACTGGCCATATATACCCCAAGCAAAAATAATCCTAATCACCTCTAATATGAACCCTACACAACCTATCCATACTGATCCCAGAACACCCTATGCTGTGTTTTACCAATATATTAATAAGGTTTATAGGATTTGTCTGTTTTGAGTGTAAAATGCTGTTAAGGTATACAAAGGGAATGTGTGTGTGTGTGTGTGTGTGTGTGTGTGTGTGTGTGTGTGTGTGTGTGTGTGTGTGTGTGTGCCCTAACCCAGATCACATTCAAGTCCCTGTGCTCATACTGCACTTCTCATCTATCCGTCACCAAGGAGGCAGACAGACCACTGAACAACACCTTATTATACATTGAGAGAGTGTGCAAGACAGAGAGAAAAAGAGACAGAGAGAGAAACAAAGAAAGAAAGATAGAGAGACAAAAGGAACGAGAGCAAAACAGAGGGACTAAGAAAGCGTTAGAGAGAGACAAACAGGAATGGAAGTAGGCAGGCGGAAAAAAAAAACAGGGAGACACAAGTAGAGACAGACAGGGAGGATGACACTCCTGGGAAACAGACTAGTCAAGGTGCTGAATAAAAGCCTTTCATTGTCGTAAACAGAACTGCATGAGAAACACATAAACTATCAGCAACACACACAAGATTCAAGCAGAACATGAGAACTGTGAGCGTCGAAATCTTATTTGTTTATTTGTTTATTGCGGTTCCAAGTTCATCAATATCCCCGATGATGGCACATCAAGGTCTGTTATACACTGTTAAATTCTGTTCATCTCGATTGAGCTATGATTCCAACATTCTGTCATGATTGGTGTCAAATTACAATACAGGGATCCCTCACTTTATGCGGTTAATTGGGACTGAGACATGCGACACCCCCGCCCTCCCGACTGACGTATCCGTACATGTATATGTGTATATAATTTTAATAAACACATATTCAATGCTACAAATGTTCATCATCATCATTTTCTGTAACCGCTTCATCCTAATTAGGGTCGCGGGGAGGCTGGTGCCCATCCCAGCCAACTCAGGGCGAGGGCAGAGTACACCATGGACAGCTCGCCAGGCCATCGCAGGGTGGAAACATGCTGACCTTTGGGTTGTTTTTTGTTTGTTTAGGGTTTTTTTTTTTTGCATAATTGGCCTTATTTATATGGCATTTTCCTTAACTTCTCCCCTATTCTTCCTTAATTTTTAATTCAATTAATATATATTTTTTATTTTTTAAAAAACCTTATGCACTAAAGCCGCATGAATTGAAGCTCGAAATAGCGAAGGGATCCCTGTACATCAAAATCTTGTTCTTCTTCTACTTTCGGCTGTTCCCTTTTCCAGGGGTCGCCACAGCGAATCATTTGCATGTTTGATTTGGCATAGGTTTTTATGTCGGATGCCCTTCCTGACACAACCCTTTATCAAAGGGCAGAAACACACTGACGGCTTTGCAGCTACTCTTGTCAAAAGTCAGCAATGGTTCCTTTCCATGAACCTCACACCATAGACAGTGAGCGACATGACCGGCCTTTGATAGCCCAGTTAACTGCACTGGGCGGACAGTGACAGCCTTGTGTAGAGTGGGACTCGAACCCCCAACCTTAGGATCAGTGATCCAGCGCCCTTTACCACCAAGCCACCACTGCCCTCCACCAGGCCACCACTGCCCTTTATAATACAATATATTTAGATTGAAAACAATAAAATATTTTCAAAGAAAATAAAAATAGTAATGAAATAGGTTTAAATTTTAATTAGAAGTGTTTTGGAAGTAGAAGTGGATTGGTCGATTGGAGTTTCAATTCCAATCTGAAAGCTTTTTGCTGAAAAATCGATCTGAATCATTTCATACGAAACGCTTTGATCATTTAGACGCTTCACTCGTTTGCACAGAATTCTTGCTTCAGTTGAACAATAAATGTCCTTCATATCAAACAGAGCAGAAACACCATGCATCTCCTCTCCAATGTGGCACACAATAAACTGATCAGAGAGGGTTTTCACGTCTCATTTCAGCCTCAAAGAGCGACAAGATGTCGAAATTACTGTCGAAACTTTCCCGCACTCTGTTTCAGATCCCGCCTATTATCTTACAGCTGAGTTAATTAAAGTGGGTGAAAGTGGAAATTAACAGAGGATTGCTAGTTTTCGGGCTCTCCGGTCAGGAAAGAGTGACGGCCATGACATGACTTTATAAAGATTACAGACAGAGACTGGAAAAGTACTGCTGGATTATACACGCAACATCCAAAAATCCCTGTGTCCCTCACAATGTGACCTCATCATGTAATTCCACAGATCATTACAGAGTTTCCAAAAACTTAATTTTGCAATTACGTGTGCAATTAATTAATAGCTGTGCTGTCATTACAGTGATGAGGGAGAAATAAAAGATGGCCTCTTGAAATAAAGTGGCCTGAGTAAAGCCACAGGGGGCTGCAGAAGGGTGGATAGGGAGGAATGAAAAGAAAAAAAGAGATGGTTATTAAAGGATTGCGGAGTTAATCTGGGAAGGAGGGATGCGGATGGAGAAGAGGTTTTTCTCGCTATCACTGAGGAACCCTGAGTGGATTCGGCAGGCAGTTATTGAGCACCACAGAAAGCTCCCAAAGGAGAGATTAATGAGATCTGTGCACTTGGAGTTCATCAATGCATATGTAACATGCACTCACTCACTTACACACACACACACACACACACACACACACACGTCTTACTCTCCTTAAAAGGACCTTCCATCAAACCATATAGAATAATGATTGTATATACACGCTCTCTCGTTATTAAGCATACCGCTTAATCCAACAAGGGTCACGGGAAGGCAGGAGCCTATCTCAGCTGACGCTGGGCAAAGGTGGGGTGCACCCTGAACAGCTCAGTTCTATATACAGAATTAAAGTTCTATATATAGTACAGGGATCCCTCGCTACTTCGCGCTTCAATTCATGCTGCATCACGTTTTTTTTTTTTTTTTTTTTAATATTCATCAAATTAAAAATAAGGAAATTAAGGAAGAATAGGGAAAAAGCCAAGGAAAATGAAACAAAAACAAGGCAAATTATGCAAAAAAAAAAAAAAAACCTAAATAAACACAAAACAAAAAACAACCCAAAACCTCCCATCAAAACTAGTTCCGTTTTTGTGAGGTGCGCATCTGAGTGCGTGCACGAGCATCTGTATGTGTGTATTTATATTTTATTGACATTTTATGCATTGTTTTTGAATGTTTAATTGTTATTATAAGCATTTATAGCATTGAAAATATATTTATTGATATTATATACACATGTACATGTACATATACGTCAGTCAGGAGGGGTCGGGTGTGATCCTACTTCGCGGAATTCGGTGGTCGTGAGGGGATCTCGGTCCCAATTAACCCCGGAAAATGAGGGATCCCTGTATCAGCCTTACTTACGGTATAAGTCTAATATTAGTAACAAAGAAAATAATTTTCACTTTACTGTCGGAGCTCCTGCTTTTAACTAAATCAGTCGGTTCTTCAGTTATCCGTCCTATGATCACTTAAAAGATTCCATCTAGAACCCCACAACAGAGTATTATATACATATTCTCTCACTGTTTTCTGCCAATGTCTAACTGCATGTTGATGCAGCAGATAAGTGATCTCTCTGAATCACAGAGATGGGCCCATCTACACCATGCATCCATCTATACTACACACACCTCACTTTTATACCACAACAGATATGTTGACTAAATCAAATTTAACCAGAACATCAACATTTAAGCTAATCTGAATAAACAATTTTTTCCCCTTCATTAGTTCCAAGTGTTGATGTGGCTTCCGCTTATGCCGGATCATATTCCACTCTGTTATGAAGACTGAGCTCGTGCAGACGTGCATTGAGAGTTAAAGACAATTTTTACCCAAAGCAAATCTTTGAGTCCTTTACACTCATGCCATGTTGGCCTAGTGCTGTGTGAGTAAATCATGAATGTAACCACTTCCTCATCTGCTCCAAACATTTTTGTAGTGTTGAAAACATGACAGATCTAGAGCTATGGCTTTCCAAATTGGTTCTGCAGACCATCAAGTAGCCTGTGACGTGTATTATTTTTATGATAAATTGCCTTTGCATGTGTTTATGGGCAGTGCAGTGGTGCAATGGTTAGCACCGTTGCCAAACCAAAAGTTCTTGGTTTGAACCTGATGGCTGACTGGTGCCTTTCTGTGTGGACTTTGCATGTTTTTCCCATACCTGCATGCATCTCCTCTGAGCACTTCCCATCCACAGCCTAAAGACATGCAGACTAGGTGATCTGAAGATATATTTTTTGTGAAGCTGTTTCATGACCTTGAGTCAGACATGATCTCATAGACTGACAAGGCTTTACCTGAGCAAGACAATCTCTTCTTCACTTATCCCTTAACATCTGACGATGCCGTTGGGGTGCCTTCATGACGAGACTTGGGCTGATTTGGCCTGGCGGAACCCATCCCTCTCCAGGTGGTAGAAACATGCTGACGGCTTTGCAGCCTACTCTTTACGAAAGTCAGCAATGGTTCTTTTACATGCATCTAACCACAGACAGTGACAGACATGGCCTGCCTTTGATAACCCAGTTAGCTGCACTGGGTGGAGCAGGACAATAGTCATCTACAAATAGAGTAGAATAGCTGCTTTATTCTCTTCAGTGAATTGTAAGAAATATTGCATTTTTATTATTGAATTCAAATATTTAAAAATGAAAACAATATAAGTATATATTAACTTGTAAATACTTTATAAGACAGATAGTTAGTGCTGCGCTAAAAGATTAGATGGATCCTTTAAATTCTTGACAACCTAAACCAGCCCGTTCTTACACCTGTTTACAGTCAAGTCACAACTCTCGTATATGACTATGCAGTACGATGTAATATGTCTGTCTTCCTTTCGGCTTTTTCCCTTTTACTCGGGAGTCACCACAGCGAATCATCTGATTTGCACGTTTTGATTTGGCAGAGGTTTTTACGTCGGATGCCCTTCCTGTCACAACCCTTTTTTAGCAAGGGACAGAAACACGCTGACGGCTTTGCAGCTACTCTTTACGAAAGTCAACAATGGTTCTTTTACATGCCTCTCACCATAGACAGTGACAGACATGGCCTGCCTTTGATAACCCAGTTAGCTGCACTGGGGTGCATACTAATCTCTATACACCCTAAAACTACACCAACTTACACACACTAGCCATATCAGTTCCTATACACCCTAAACCCTCATCACCCTTCACACACTAGCCATACCAATTTCTATAGACAGTGAGAGACATGGCCCGTCTTTGATAACCCAGTTAGCTGCACTGGGGGGGACAGTGACAACCTTGTGGAGAGTGGGACTCGAACCCCCAACCTTTGGATCAGCGATCCAGCACCCTATACCACTAGACCACCACTGCCCCATAATATATATGGGATAATATATGGGATATGGGTGTAATATATGGGATAATAATGATTATAACGATGATATTGATAATAATTATGAATATTTAGTGAACTCATGTACTCACTCATTTGCCCTACTCGAGTTGTGGAAGGATGGCACCTATTTCAGCCAACGGGGTACATCATGAAAAACTCACCAGACCATTGCCAGGCTAACACACACACACACACACACACACACACACACACACACACACACACACACACAAACACACACACACACTACCATTCACACTGTGCTGCCCTGTAGTGCACTAGAGTAGAATAAATTTGATATGTAACTATTGTATATAGCGGGTAGTGGTGGCCTAGTGGTATAGGGTGCTGGATCGCTGATCCTAAGGTTGGGGGTTCGAGTCCCACTCTCCTAAGGTTGGGGGTTCATTCAAGCCTCACTGTCAACAGTTGTCACTGTCCCCCCAGTGCAGCTAACTGGATTATCAAAAACCGGCCATGTCTCTCACTGTCTATGGTGTGAGGCTATAAAAGAACCATTGCTGAGTTTCAACAAGTGTAGGCTACAAAGCCTTCAGCGTGTTTCCTCCCTGCAATGGCCTGGCAAGCTGTCTAGGGTGTACTCTGCCCTCGCCCGGAGTTGGCTGGGATGGGCGCCAGCCTCTTTTTTCTTTTCCTTTCAGCTTTTTCCCTTTTTCAGGGGTCGCCACAGCGAATCATCTGATTCTCACATTTGGCATAGGTATTTACGTCGGATGCCCTTCCTGACGCAATCCTTTAGCAAGGGGAAGAAACACGCTGATGGCATTGCCGCTACTCTTTATGAAAGTCAGCAATGGTTCTTTTACATGAACCTCTCACCATAGACAGTGAGAGACATGGCCCGCCTTTGCTAACCCAATTAGCTGCACTAATTAAGGGGGGGGGGGACGACAGTGACAATCTTGCGGAGAGTGGGACTCGAACCCCTAACCCTAGGATCATCGATCCAGCACCCTATACCACTAGGCCACCACTACCCAGATGGGCGTCAGCCTCCCCGCAACCCTAATTAGGATTAAGTGGCTACAGAAAACTGAACTGAAGCATTAGCATTGTATATAACCTAAGGTTATAATTAACTATAGATGTGGATATAATTGTAAATGTTTTTTCATCTCTGTGTTAACCCTAATAGATTGGCAACTTGGTCAGGGTGTACTATGATTGGCTATAACTTCCCTGCAGCCCTGATGGCTGAGATATGGACGATTGATGGGTGGTTGAAAGCATGGATGGATGGATAGATAAATGGGGAATGAGTGGATACATTTAATGTACCTATCAGTACCACTGAAGAGACTGTAATCTGCATACCTGTCAGTCCTGGTGACGCAGGTGTGGCAGGTGTGGCAGGTGTACATGCTCTAGTTTACAAATTTCATTGTTGTAAACCTGAAAACATTTTAAACTCAATGAATATAATGCATAACATTACATAACAGTCTGTAACCTCTGTAATGTATATTTGTGTTTGTGTGTATGTGTGTGAGAGAGAGAGAGAGAGAGAGAGAGAGAGAGAGACTGGTAAAGCTAATTACTACACAGAAACATGAGTGCTCGGGCTCTTGTTTCTCACACTATGCTGGATCGATCTGATGACACCGATCAAACTGTCCAGCACAATCTCGCTCTCTCTCTCAAGATTTGTCTGAAATCACACATTAATTTTTAAAACCTGCCCTGCATACTGTGCATTGGATTTCAGAAGTTTTTCAATTACTATCAAGTGATCTCTTATTCGCACTTGTGGTATATCAGAAATGCACTGTTGTGTCCTCACTAACCTCTCTTTTTCTTTTTTTAGAGAGTATTGGATTTAAAAAAAAAAGTGTTTTGCAAGGCTACAGAGAAAATATAATCCCAGCCAGCACACAATACTTTACAATATCGCAATGATGCATAAAGGTCATAATTTGGATGGTTACTTAAAACATTATCTGAGCACTGCGACAGTGGTAAACCGTAAAGCAAATTCAGAAAATGTAAACAAATTAATGCACAATAGTGTTTTGAAACTGCTAAAATTTTCATACACATCCAGGTCCCCACTACAGAGCCTTTCAGTGTGGGGCAATGACTGTGGGATTTCCTTTTCAGTAAATCAGTCGGGTAATGTAAAGGACTTTTTAACAATGTTTTTGTAAATCAACAAATTATTATTATTATTAATTTTTTTAAATTAATAATAATAATAATAATAATTTTGTG
>CM045737.1:34002347-34024847 GCA_024760905.1 Plotosus lineatus | reverse complement strand
TTATTGAGTCCTCTGAATGCTGACGCTGTGATCAAATCGGTATTATCTCGTCCAGGGCTTTTCATGCATCTGTCTGATAAGTTACAGAGTAAACATGGGACGACAACAATGCGTGTCATACTGTCTTAGTTAAATCACCATTGAGAGGTGGTCTGGATTGCTGTTACCATCCTGAAGTTGAGGATCTGCAGCATGTCCTGAAGTTTTTTCTTCATCTTGCAGTCATGTGAAAAAAACAAGCACCAAAAACACTCGTGAAAATTGTAGATTTTTTTTTTTCATATGTTTGAAGTTCTTTCAGGGGTCACCACAGTGAATCATCCGCCTCCATCTCACCCTGTCCTCTGCATCTTCTTCTCGTACACCAACTACCTTCATGTCCTCCTTCACCACATCCATAAATCTCCTCTTTGGTCTTCCTCTAGGCCTTCTGCCTGGTAGTTCCAACCTCAGCATCCTACTACCAATATACTCACCATCCCTCCTCTGCACATGTCCAAACCATCTCAATCTAGCCTCTATGCCTTTGTTTCCAAAACCTCTAACATGTGCTGACCTTCTGATGTCCTCATTCCTGATCCTATCCATCGTTACTCCCAAAGAGAACCTCAACATTTTCATCTCTGCTACCCCCAGCTCTGCCTCCTGTCTTTTCTTCAGCACCACTGCTTCTAAACCATACAACATCGCTGGCCTCAACACCATCTTGTACACTTTTCCTTTCATCATTAAATTGAAATTGAAGGAGATGAACTTGAACAAAATTGCAAGGAAAATTATTTCTGTGATTCAAAAAAAAATATCAATAATTTGGGTTTTGTTTTTAGGAGTTTTTAATGTTCTTATTTAGTGAATACTCTTGCTATTATATTATTGTTCCTATTGTTTTGCTTTTACTGCTCTTAACGGTGGCTCGTACTTCAGTTTTTTGCATAAATAATAAATATTTTAAATAATTGTCCACTGGTCTCTGACGTTGGCCTCCTGAAACCTCTGACCTCTCTTCCTTCAAATACATGATGTTTGAGGAGGTAAATTTTGAGGGTTCATGGTTTGCAGCAGTCTGCTCTCAGTCAGTACTTGTCCTCCTGGCTGGAAGGTACTGAGTTTCAGTCTTGAGCAAGGGCGTTTCACCTTCACCCCAAGTTGGCTGAGATAGGCTCTGGTTTCCCCACAGCCCTAGTAGGGTTAAGCAGTTTGGGAAATAAATGAATGAAGGAAAGATCGCCCCCCCAGGCTGAATTTTTTATGTTGACAAATGATACTTGTTGATAACAACATACTGGCCATCATTTGAAATCTATGACACTTGTAAATGATTTTCCTTAACTTGGAATTCATCATTTCAAATAATTTAGAGAGCTCATGTATTTTAGAGTTGACAGTTAGCAACTAGTCATTCCAGCAAGTCCTGGTCCACAGTGGTTCAGATCATGGAGAAGGCATCACAGAGCTAAGCGTACAGGGCAGAGCTCTCTCAGTCTAACATTCAGCAAAGAATCAGAAATGGCATCAATAGGCATCATCAAGAGAAACTGTTTTAATAGCAAAAGATAACTGACCTTGCAGACAGACCTTAATCATCAGCAAACACAGGTTATCATTTTGTCAGCTCAGCATTAACCACTTCAAAAAATGATCTACACACTTTTTTAAATGAAATGCTGCAAATTCAATAGATTCAGAGATTTTCAAATTATATATTGTGTTGAAAAGCTGATCCTTTCGCAGTGTACAAAGGTTTGAGAACCTTCTGAGCTGCGACTCAGTGAGATTGAACACATTTGCCATAAACATGAGTCATGGAGCAAATAGAACTCCCAAAATAAACAGACTAAAAGGGTTGAAGACCTTTGGCAGATTCATACCCAATACATACAGATAGACAGGTACAAACATATATATATATATATATATATATATATATATATATATATATATATATATATATATATATATATATATATATATATATATATATATATATGCCTTTATTTCTGGTCTGTCATAATTCATTGTCCTGAGAAGGTATTTGTCACTTTGTTTATAGTACCGTGTCACAGAGCAGCTGTATGGAAATCCGAAAGAGCAAGCCAGAGTTGACAGCAGTGAATAAAAACTAGCAAAGACAAGATGAGTATGTATGGTTTCGAGGAATCATACTCAAAAGGGAACCTGTCTTAATTTGGGTAACTCCACTGTATACAGTGCTGTTTTATAATCACACTATCTGGTATTACCCAAATGAAGACAGGTTCCCTTTTGAGTATGATTACTCTAAATCATACATACTCATCTTGTCTGCAAGTTTTTATTCACTGCTGTCAACTTTGGCTTGCTCAGTACTCGAACACTTTAGAGGTCAAACAAATCGGAATTTGATGAAAAAATCAGGGATTTTTTTTTGTCCCCGAAGTCAACCAAAATCCGGAAGTCGAATGCTTAAAAATGCAGGAGAAAAAATGAGAAAGAAAAACGAGACCAAGAGGGAGGGGAAATGCATGCTTTCCGGAAGTCCGGAAGTTGTTGAGCTGTATCACTCTGATAAAGCTAAAGATAGCAGCACTGTGCACTTAAAAAGCGTGAGAAAAACGAGAATGAACAAGAAAAAACGAGACAGAGAGAGAGGGGAAATGCATGCTTTCCGGAAGTCTGGAAGTTGTTGATACTATGTATCACCTTGATAAAGCTAAGGCTAGCAGCACTGTGAACACCCTTATTGATGAGGTCATGAGCCACTTTCGTAAGGTTTTGAAAAGAAGGCAGAAACAAGCCACATTAGAAATGTTCTTCAAGAAAGGAAAGGAACATCCTGAAGAAGAGTCATCCATGTCAAAGCGAGTAGCAAGAGAAAAAAACACCTTTGGCTGATTCACCTGAAGCTGTTATGGAAGGGGATCCTCCTCCTCTCTCCCTCTCCAACATGTATGTATGCCAACTGCTCACCACCACAAAGGTAAAAATTCTTATCTTTATTGTTTTTATGCTTTAATTGTACTGTGGTTTTTATTTTAGTGTGCTGTATTCAATAATTTTTCACTTAACTTGCGGACCTATGGTATAAGTTACGGTACCGTAAACTTCTGTTCAAAAGACAACGGAACGATTAAGACCATTTACATTGATCCGGAATTCGACCAAATCGGAATTCGACCAGCCGTCTGGAACAAATTGTGGTCGAGTACCGAGGTTGCACTGTACAGGAAGGAAGCAGAACAATGCTTCATTAAAATCACATTCTGTATATCCGTATTCAAAGCTGTCACCCAAATGTTCTTGTGTGTGAATTAATATCCGAAGTGGATCTGATAAATTATCACCGCTACCATTTTAAATATCATATAAATGACTGTATTACAGTGAGTCTGAACTTAATAAAGAGCATTAATTTCCAATTATACAAATAATTAATTTCTGAATTAAATATGATTTTAATGACATTCAAACCTATCAGTATTTTTAATTCTCTTCTGAATACATATCAATCTTTTTAGTCACTTTGCATTTCGAGTTATGTTCACATTTTCACACAGAGAAGCCAGAAATTTGGTCTTATGTATGGTGGGCAAAATAAGTTATGCATGACCACTGTGGAGATACCCGGATGGATTTTTAGTAAATGCCTGACAGTGTCTATAACACGGCCTTTAAACATGAACACATTCTTAAACCCTCCGAAAAAATCATGCACAGAGAATCTATTCTTATTCACTTCAAATGTTTTTCTCATCTCATCATCAATTGCTGAACCTTTCTCAATTCTTACAAAAAAGGTCGCGGGAGCATTAGAAACATGCAATCTCCACAGAATAACACCCAAGCCTGGGATTCAAGCACCTGACCTTCTTGTCATGGGGCAAATGTGCTCACCATTGCACCACTGTACCACCCTAGGGTTTGTTTTTCTACACTGTCAAATGTCCATCCATCCATTTTCTGAACCACTTAATCCTAATTTGGGTCACGGTGAGGCTGGCGCCCATCTCAGCGTGACTCAGGGTGAGGGAAAAGCCTGATTCCAGGTGAGAGCTAAGTATAGCCTGGACAGCTCGTTAGGCCATTGCAAGGCACTGTTATTCATTCATTCATTTTGAGAACCATTTAATCCTAATTAGGGTCGCAGAGAGGCTGGCGCCCATCTTAATTGACTCCAAGCGAGGGCGCGGTACACCCTAGACAGCTCGCCAGGCCATCTCAGGGGCAACACTCACACAAACATTCATAATCACACTCACACCTATGGGTAATGTGGAACAGCCAATTAACCTACGTTGCTTGTTTTTGGACTGTGGGATGAAACTGGAGTACCCAGAGGAAACCCATGCAAACACGAGTAGAACATGCAAACTCCACACAGAAACGCCCGAGCTGGGAATCAAACCCAGAACCTTCTTGCTGTGAGGTGGACTTGATAATCACTACGCCAGTGAGCCGCTGGGCACTGTTAGATATAATATAAAAAAATAAAAGACAGTTTTACCAGTATCATGGGGAGACTGGAGCATGTCCAATCTGAATCTGGATGTACACCCTGAACAGCATACCAGTTCATTGCAGGGTCAACACACACAAAACCATTAAGAAACACATTCAGACCTCAGGGCAATCAAGAATATCTAAGTAGGCTCATGTGCATGTCTTTAGACTGTGTGAGGAAAAGATTATCTGGAGGAAGCCTACACAGGTGCTGAGAGAACATGCAAACTCCACACAGAAACAATCTTCATCAGGCATTGGTTTTGAACCCAGGACATTCTGGCTGGGAGGTGGCAATGCTAATCACTATGCACTGTGGGTAAGTCTGTTGGGCTTTACACCCGAGCCATAGTGGCTCATTAGGCCGGTGCTTATCCCCGGTTTCTGTAGCGTGAAGCGACCAGGAGTTCAACTCCTCCTGGATGGGACGCTAGTCCATCGCAGGTTACCTTCCCAGTATATTTTTACTGGTACCCATTTATACTGCTGGGTGAACAGAGGCACACTTGTGGTTGAGACCTTGCCCAGGGGTCTGAGCACAGTGTGAGTCTCAGTGGGATACGAACTCACAACCTCTCAATCAGGAGCGCATCACCCTAACCACTACACCACTGGCCCCACTATGTGCTGTGCGATCTCAAAAAAATACTGGTGAATGAGACGATTTTACCGCATGGTCTCATAGTGGTTAGCACAGCCGCCTGATAGCTAGAAGGTACTGGTTTTGTGTCCCATGCTTGGAGTGGGTATTTCTGTGTGGCGTTTTCATGCTCTCCTCGTGCTTGCATGGCCCAATGATATAATAATGCTGTCAAGAGTGACCATTTGTTATACTCTGCAAGTACATTATATTAAAATAACGACAGATCGTATATATTTGATCCGAGCCACTGCACAGCTGTTTGATTTTAAGCCTCAGTCTGTTTATATTTAATTATTAAGGAGTTTTTTTCCTTTCCTGCAGATGGTGGAGGTGAATAATTGATAAAGGATGAGCAGGTAAAACAGAATGATCTGCACCGCAGGGCCACAGGAGCAAAAACAAACATGTTAAACATGCAGGTATTATAGGGAAATTAAAAAAAAAAAAAAAAAACGTGACTGATTAGGTAGTTAGAAGAACAGATGATCTATGATAAAATAAATTGTTTAAAAGTAAACATATCACCAAATTTAGTAAGGAAAACAATCATTTTTTCTGCAGTCTGTTTTTAACCCACAATGCATCAGGAAAAAAGGGTTTGTTTATTGTAACTCTAATGCAAAGGGTAAGGTCCAAACCGTCTGTTTTACTTAATTAGAGTAAACATACTACGCACTGGGTTACGTTCAAAATATTGTCTGTTTGTTCCTGATCAGCCTTTGTTTGATATTACGTACTCTGCATGTGTGAATGACAAAGGAAATTGAGACAAGTATCTATTTTATATAAAATTTTTAGCATTTCTTTTCAGTTTAAGAAAAATTGTAACATGCAGGCCATTGTTTACAGTATTTTTCCTAAGCCAACACTGTTACCTGAGGCTTCATTTATTTTTATGTATCAGAAATACTGTATACACTTTCTGTCTCTTCATGTGTCTATGTTTTGGTGAGTTGGCGTTAACGTCATGTTGACTTGATTACACATGTAGACGAGCTCTGTAACACGCCATCGTTTTGGCAGGTACAGCAGCTCAGCCTTATCTCTACTGGACGTGATTCAAAACCATGATCATGTTGACGTTAGTGCAGAAATGCTTTCCGGGTCCAAGGAGGATTCATATCAAGTATTTAAATCTGCTTTTATTGTGGTTTTTAAACACTTCAAACATTTTGGTCATGTTTGTCTTTATTTATTTTTACATACTTTTCAATAATGTATTTTAAACAATGACATGCACTTTTACTTTTTTTTGTAATTTTCATTTTTCGATTTGCTTATTTTTACAATTTGTTTATTTTTACAAAAATTATATGCAGATTATTTTTAGTATTATTAAAATTCCAAAAGGAAATTTTCCTTAAAGAATTTAATTATGTTTTTTTATTTCATATGATTTTTATTATATAGATATTAATTTATTTCCAGAAAATTTTGTTCAATTAATGTACTAGTGACTGTTACACATGACTTATAATACATATTTGATAATTATTTATTAATTTTCACTCGAGGCTTTCAAATAGTTATTTACACTTTTGGGATTTTGCCTTTTATACATGCCATTTATTTTCATGTTATTTTTAATCACTCCTCTGACTGTCATTTGCAAGCCCCGAATTTTGATTACCAATTCGGATATGCATGCCTGTCTCAGTAAGAAGAACTGCATCTTCTGCTATGCCAATTGGGGCAGTCGTAGGCTAACGCTTAGAGAAGCGGCTTTGTGACCAAAGGGTCACTGGTTTGAATCCTGAACCAGTAGTAAAAATGCGTGGTGGTGAGGGAGTGAGCAGCACCTCCACCTTCATGGCTGAAGTGCCCTTGATTAAGGCACCTATCCCCAAACTGCTCTCTGGGTGCCCCCAATGGGTGTGGCATCCCACTGCTCCAAGTGTGTGTGTGTGTGTGTGTGCGCGCGCGCGCGTACACTCACTTTGGATGAGTTAAATGCAAAGGAAATCATTTCTTTTACGGGATTAAGAGAGTACGTCAAAATCAAAAAGATCGATTCAGCTTGCTACTCAGAATTAGCACACAAAACAAGCTATATGAATGATGTGCTGAATGTTAGTCAACAACAGCAGTGGTTTACAATTTCATGGATATTATCAAGATGGATAACATCATAGAACTATGGTTTGAGCTTCTAATTTGACAAGAAGAGTTAACACCACTCCTCCATGGCTTTTTAGTTAGAATCTTTTACACGAGCAATATTTTTTTAAAATTACATGAATGAACATTGCAATGAAAGCATCTATCAGAGTAAGAATATTTTATAGATCCTGGAGAAAACTGTGTGCACATACTGTAGTTGCTCAATATAAGTAAGAGTGAGATAAAGATAAAGTCTCAAGAAAGAAAATTTAAGAAAATGACAAATATTTATATATGCAAATATACATCCAGAATCTGCATATAATATATAGGGGGATCCCCCATATATATATATATATATATATATATATATAGGATTTTCTGAGTAGATCCTTCCGTAGGAGAGTGCTCAATATTTTTTGGTAGAGCAAATAACAAAAATAAAAGGACAGGACAAAGACTTTCTATTGAAACTCCATTTATCACTACAGATCTGTTTCGAGGGGTGGCGAAACCATCCTCTCTCTTCAGGTGATTATAGATTATAGATTCTTCTATAATCACCTGAAGAGAGAGGATGGTTTCACCACCCCTCGAAACAGATCTGTAGTGATAAATGGAGTTTCAATAGAAAGTCTTTGTCCTGTCCTTTTATTTTATATATATATATATATATATATATATATATATATATATATATATATATATATATATATATTCACTCTTCAAATCATACGGCAACCTTCCATCAAAACTACTTACATTTTTGTGAAGTGTGCATCTGCGTGCGTGCGGGCACCCGCATGTCTCTGTGTATTTATATTTTATTTAGATCTTATGCATTATTTTTGAATATTTAATTGCTATTATAAGCATTTATAGCATTGGATATGTATTTATTGATATTATATACACATATACGTATACGTTAGTCAGGGGGTGGGGGGTTTGATCCTACTTTGCGGAATTTGGTGGTCGCGGGGGATCTCGGTCCCAATTAACCATGGAGAGTGAGGGATCCCTATATATATATATATATATATATATATACAGTGATCCCTCACTTTCCATAATATATATGTAAGTCTGAAATTAGAAGTTACTAATGTCTATATAAACAGATACACAATGAATCCTGTTAGTGAGAGAATGTGCAGTATTATTAATATGATAAACAGTAGAATGTAAATATATAGCCGTGGATGTTGTTTATGGAGGAGTTGTACAGTTTAATGGTCACAGGTAGGAATGATTTCCTGTGTCATTCAGTGGAGCGTTTCACTGGTATCTGTCACTCTCTGAATCTGCTCCTGTTACTGATCAGCAGGTTGTGAAGCAGGTGGGAGGGATTGTTCAGTATCGTCTTTATTTTGTACTACATTCGCCTCTCCGACACTACCGTCATAGAGTCCGGCTTTGTCCCCACAACGTTACTGGCCTTGCGGATCAAGTTTGTTCAGTCTGTTTGCATCTGCAACCCTCAGGCTGCTACCTCAGAAAGCAACAGCATAGAAGATAGCGCTGGCCACAACAGACTCATAGAACATATTGAGTAGTGTGTGACAGATGTTAAATGAGATTAGTCTCCTCAAAAAATAGAGACAGTGCTGGCCCGTCTTGTAAAGTGTGGTAGTGTTCTTATCAACAATGAACAATTGCACAGCCTATAGAAACCACAAAGGTGAAGTTTTTATCTTGCTTTATTTGTGTCTCTGGTCTTTCATTCATTTATCCATTTTTTATATTGCTTAATCCTAATTATGGTCACGGGTAGGCTGGCGCCTATCTCAGCCGACTCTGGACAAGGGCGGAGTACACCCTGGAAAGCTTGTCAGGCCATCATAGGGCAGAAACACACTGACCGCTATTCAGCCATCTCTTCACAGAAGTCAGCAGTGGTTCGTTTACATGCCTCCCACCATAGAGAGTGAGAGACATGGCTGGCCTTTGTTAACCCAGTTAGCTGCACTGAAGGGACAACAATGAACACCGCTGACAGTGGGACTTGAAATCCCAATCTTAGGATCAGTAATCCAGCACCATACCACCAGGCTACCATTGCCCTTCTCTGGTCATAGTTTGCCCTTATCATTCGTTCAGTTCAGTTCATTTTCTGTAACTGCTTAATCCTATTAGGGTCACGAGGAGGCTGGCACCCATCCCAGCCGACTCTAGGCAAGGGCAGAGTACACCCTGGACAGCTCGCCAGGCTATCGCAGGGAAAAAACACGATGACAGCTTTGCAGCCTACTCTTGTCGAAAGTCAGTAATGGTTCTTTTACATGAACCTCCCACCATAGACAGTGAGAGACATGGCAGGCCTTTGATAACCCAGTGAGCTGCACTGGGGGGACAGTGACAAGCTGTGGATCCTTAGGATCAGTGATCCAGCACCTTTACCACCAGGCCACCACTGGCCCCCTCATCATTTGTTGTATATGGGAAAAAAAAAAGATTGTAAAATGGGTGTACACAACTTGTTTAATCTTTGACACATCCATACAATTATACAGGTCCTTCTCAAAAAATTAGCATATTGTGATAAAGTTCATTATTTTTTGTAATGTACTGATAAAAATTAAACTTTCATATATTTTAGATTCATTGCACACCAACTGAAATATTTCAGGTCTTTTATTGTTTTAATACTGATGATTTTGGCATACAGCTCATGAAAACCCAAAATTCCTATCTCAAAAAATTAGCATATCATGTTCAGGTAGTCTAAACGAGCTATTAACCTAATCATCTGAATCAACCAATTAACTCTAAACACCTGCAAAAGATTCCTGAGGCTTTTAAAAACTCCCAGCCTGGTTCATTACTCAAAACCGCAATCATGGGTAAGACTGCCGACCTGACTGCTGTCCAGAAGGCCATCATGGACACCCTGAAGCAAGAGGGTAAGACACAGAAAGAAATCTCTGAGCGAATAGGCTGTTCCCAGAGTGCTGTATCAAGCCACCTCAGTGGGACATCTGTGGGAAGGAAAAAGTGAAAGAAGGGCCGTTTCCAGACCTTGGGGGACCTGTGGAAGCAGTGGACTGAGTCTGGAGTAGAAACATCCAGAGCCGCCGTGCACAGGCGTGTGCAGGAAATGGGCTACAGGTGCCGCATTCCCCAGGTCAAGCCGCTTTTGAACCAGAAACAGTGGCAGAAGCGCCTGACCTGGGCTACAGAGAAGCAGCACTGGACTGTTGCTCAGTGGTCCAAAGTACTTTTTTCTGATGAAAGCAAATGTTGCATGTCATTCGGAAATCAAGGTGCCAGAGTCTGGAGGAAGACTGGGGAGAAGGAAATGCCAAAATGCCTGAAGTCCAGTGTGAAGTACCCACAGTCAGTGATGGTCTGGGGTGCCATGTCAGCTGCTGGTGTTGGTCCACTGTGTTTTATCAAGGGCAGGGTCAATGCAGCTCACTATCAGGAGATTTTGGAGCACTTCATGCTTCCATCTGCTGAAAAGCTTTATGGAGATGAAGATTTCATTTTTCAGCACGACCTGGCACCTGCTCACAGTGCCAAAACCACTGGGAAATGGTTTACTGTTTGAGAGATATGCAAAAGGGCACAAGAGTGGCACAAAAAACGGTAGTTGACTGGCATGACATGCCTTAGCACATATTCAGATTTCATTTTTTGTTGTCTAAAATAATTAAAACTTTATCATTTCATTATTAACAAATGAATGCTGACATACACAATCAGACCAGTGAGAGAACTAACACTAACTTGGCCTTGGTGAAGTTATTTCCAGCTCTGAATGTTTTATAAAATCCAGCGTGTCGGTTTTGAGCTCTAAGAGCCTTGCACCCTGTCACAGGTTCCCCGCATGACATTCAGCTGAATATTGATTCAATATTATTCACAGGTGGTGAATGAATGCATAATGCTTGCAGGAATTCATGAAGTAAAAAGAAACTTGATGAGACATTGAAGACAAAATTATGCTTTAACATGAGAAATTACATTTACGTCAATAATTCAACCAATTTTGTTTACTTAACTTTATTTAATTTATTAACTTAAGTATTTGTGAAATGTATTACTGTATTTATACATAGAACTACAACTCCTTAGATTTGACATTCAAAATAAAAACATGTCCAATTTGTGTAACTAAGAATGTTTTTATATTTCTTCAGCCTTTCTGTTTTTCTAAGCAAAATGTAATGTTTTCTTGAGTTACTAAACGTGTATTCATACCAAGAAATTTCACCTCAAATGTAAAAATGTGCATTGAGTTCACCCAACTCGCAACATTTTGCATTTATTATCGTTATTAATGTTTTTATTGCTATATTTTCTTAGCATTAATTCATATTTATATAATATTCACCAGGGGAGGTGGTGGCCCAGTGGTACAGTGTAGGATTACTGATCCCAAGGTCAGTGGTTCAAGTCTCATTATCACCGGGTTGTCAGTGCTGTCCCCACAGTGCAGCTGACTGGCTTATCAAAGGCCGGCCATGTCCCTAACTGTCTATGGTGAGAGTCATGTTAAAAGAACCATTGCTGCCTTTCGTAGAGTAGGCTGCATAACCGTGAGCATGTTTCTGCTCTGCGATGGCCTGGAAAGCCGTTCACGGTGGACTCTGACCTCGCCCAGAGTCGGCTGGGCAGTTCGGAAAACGAATAACTGAATGAGTTTAGCTAATCGGGAAGGATGATCTCGCCATGCACATCAAGTGTGATGAATTTGTTTATTACTTGTCAATAACTTTTACTTATTGCTTCTTGGAAAATAATTGTTTCTTTTTAGCAAATACATTTGTTGGGCTAATCGTTATAGATGTGATGAATTGTTGTTACTATGATGAGTTCAGATCGCAAAACGATTTATACAGCATCGATTTAAGGAATAGAGATTCACACCCCCCACCACCCTGCGAGCGACTATGAATAGTATTATTTGTTTACAAAATTGTTATTAGTACACCTCTGCATAACATTGTCTCTTTATTAACATTAAAAACAAAAAAGAAAGATAGTTCAACTTACAAGAAATAAAAACTTCATTAAAATTGTTTTTAATCTGTAACAGAAAAGATTTAAAGTGCACCAATGTGCGTAAAATTAAAAAAACACATCCTTATTTAAACTCATTTAACTTACTTATGTCTTAATATCTCTGTCTCTCTCCACCTTTCTCTTCGTTCATGTTAGAAAAATTTCCGAGTTGTTTCTTGAGGGGTTGTTTACTGCACTTCATGTCGTTTGCACATGCGAAAAACCGCTACTCCATAACAATGAGAGTGTCACTGCCAACTAGCGGAGTGGAGGTGCAATTACACTTAATTCTCATACACTATTCCAGAAAAGCATGTTCCACAGTGTCATACATTTTTCCTCGGCATCACCCAGCATCACGCCGCGCCCCACTATTTGAGAAGCACTGCTTTATATAAAGAAAACTTTATAAGAATGTGAACTTATTTTAAAACCGTATGCTTGTAAGAAGTATAAATAAGTGAATATTGTTGTTTATTAATATTACACCATGATTATATAAAATGGAAAATCCCAACAGATTAAATGTTGAGATTCTCTGTCAAAACTAATCTTTACTTTGTCTTTAATTCATCCATATTCTTCCATGACAGTAGCATGTACTAAATAAAAACTATATAAATGTATATATTTTTCCTTGGACTACCGAATGTGCTTTATTTCTTCCAGTACTTGATAAACCAATGGTTGTGAACCTGAATCTGAATCACTTCACATGCAGAGCAGACACCCCCATTAAACCACCCCCCATCCAACCAGCCCCCTTCCGTATCAGGAGAGGCTATCTGTTTTCACACAGGGTCACAGAGCCATGAGAATTAGCCATCAAGTTCAGTTGAACTTTCTGCCTACGGAGCTTAAAGCGAGGAGAGTGGCTCAGATTTCATTTCAGTCAAACAGGAAGCTTGTCAATCATTCATTCAATCACTCGTTCATCCATGCTGACCAGAGGAAAAGATCATCTTCAACAACACCTGTGAACACGCTTTATTGCATCCGGTATTATGCTAAATAATTTCAATAATTTTATCATTCGTTCTTGAAAATGTTGTTCTTTATTATCTAATCTCTGGATAGCTAATATATTCTGGTTAGGTTGAGCTCTATTATTTGTTTGAATTTATTATTAAACAATTGTCAGCCAGAAAACACACAGAATATACAGTAATCTTGATATGTGAAGACAAAAATCCAGCTCAGAGTCTTTGAACTGTTCACAGATCAATATGCTGATCAATGCAGAAAAGTATCATCTCTGCACGCTGTGTGAGCCAATGTGGTTAAATTAGCTAATGATACTAATGTCTGATATTTGGTTGCCAGGTGTAGTGTGGCTTTTATTTGCAATTAAAATATAACAATTAAGGGAGAAAAATCACAGGATTTAAATGCTAAACAAAAAAAAGTAATTTAATCTATGAACAGTCCAACAGTTATTTGATAGTTTGGACATTTTCAATTTGTATAATCATTTATTGTTATACATACTGTATTTATATTTCCAAAAGTGTACACATTTGTTAAGCGCTGAATAAAATCATATAAGTAAGATACCTGACTCCAGGTAATCCTCAGCTTCACTTAAGAACGTTATGCTGGACCTATAAAATATCAGTCAATTATATGCATAAGTACATTCATTAATTCCATGATTTATTTATTTATTTACTTAAAGTTTCAAATAAAAATGATGAAGTACACATCAGTGTTTCTAGCATACCTTGAAATAATATTAAATGCATTTATTCACTCATTCACTGCAGTTTATTGCTTGTGTGTGTGTGTGTGTGTGTGTGTGTGTGTGTGTGTGTGTGTGGCCTAGTTAGTGTTTAAAAGTGTGAACAGGAAATATTAATACAGCGGAACCTCGGTGGTCGCACACAATTCGTTCCAAAGATATGGGCGATTATCGATTTATTTGAAGAGTGAAACGATATTTCCAATAATAAACAGTTTAAAGTCGATTAATATGTTCAGATTAATGTCTACTTACGTCAATACAGGTGTATATAATTTGAAAACCAGGTGTATTCATGAAGCATATTAATGTACAATACATACATTAACATACAAAAGAATAAAAGATAATAATAGTAAGTAATAATTATGCACTGTATTTGTTTACAGTAAACACCTTTCTGGTTGCGATGTGTCAGTGTATGTGGATGGATGGGGAGGGAGAGATGGGGGATGGGTTATTGCTTTGAGGGGGCGTGGCCGTTTTTTCCATTCTCTGTCTCTTGATCGCAGTTGATTCTTCACGTTCTCAGGACTTTTCTGTTTGAGCAGCTTTCAACACACTCGGCTCTACTCTTGTTCCAACAGCAAGGCATATTTTCCTCATGTTTTTTGATCAAACTCTAATTTGTTCGACTAAAGAGTCGTTCGACCACCGAGTTTCCGCTGTAGCTATTACATGCTCATTTAGTCGAACAAATATTGCATAGCAATAATTTTAGTATGAAAATAGTTTGCATTTTATGTACTTCATGCTACACTTCTTTAAATATTATTTGAGCAAAGTACGATCATTGTTGAAGCAATACACTCCATGTAGCACAGATGATCTAGAATTCTTCCTGACAAGTTTTTTTTATATGTCTCTACGTATACATGTTCACTGACGAGTGTACATGCAAGGATAAGATGAAAAATTATTATAAGTTTTTCTTCTATTGTTGCGCAAACAAATTCTCAGTAGGAAGTGAGTAGAGAATTGTGCCAGTTGAAAATAATCGGTAGTAGGCAGCCACAAACTTGTGTGGACCGTACCGTACACTATTTTGGATCCATCTTCAGCGAATAATCTAGGAATAAAACTTATGTTTTGTGATGACACTGAAGAGCAACTCAATTATTTTAAAACAATTTTTCAAGTTTGATTGTTTTTTGGAATCTGGATGGGTTCAGCTGAATGAGAAGCAATGTGTTTGCACCCAGAAGGAAATGACTTTGTTAATGGGTGTTCTTCAGAAGCATAAACTCTGCAAAAACGGCTGTAATGTCAGCTAAGTGGTACTTCATCATACCACCTGTGCACAAAAGTCCAATCTAAACTCAAAAGTCCAATCTAAAAAGTCAATCTCTCTCTCTCTCTCTCTCTCTCTCTCTCACACACACACACACACCCACACACACACACACACCCACACACACACACACACACACATCAGGTCTTGGGAGCGAACAGCAAAGCATGAAAGCAAAAGGTGAAACTGAAGCTGAAAATTGCAGTGCAGTGACAGAGGAGGTGGCTATCAATGGGCTCGGCCTGAAACTCCATCACACAGATTGAGTTTCCGCCATGTTGTCCTACCCAGGGTCAGCTGACCAGAACCCAGGGTCACAATTGGCCGGCGACATTCGCAAACCCCGTAATAATGTAACCAGAGTGTGTGGGAACCCTAGCTCAGTGGCGCGCCGTGTGATAAACGCTACTTTCCCACTCACAGGCCCGAGAATAGACGAGAATTAAGCAGGCCATCTTAGTCCTGCCACCGGTTATCACGAAATCCTACCTGTGTGTACGGTGTGTGTCAGTGTGTATTATCACACACACACACACACACACACACACACACACACACACTTTCTCTCTCTCTCTCTCTCTCTCTCTCTCTCTCTCTCTCTCTCTCTCTCTCTCTCTCCGCTTATTCCTGTACTACACTCCTGCTGTGTGGGTGGCAGCATAAAGAATGAAGTACAGTACTAACAACAACTAACTAGCTGATTATATGACACTTGGATATTCATTGTACTATAGCTATCTGTTAAAATGTTAAAAGGATGGTACATAGATCTTCAGTAAGGATTTTCTTTTATCGGTGGATAATTAAAATCAAGTAGGTATGAAAACATTGCATTCATTCAAAAAAATGTAAACAAAACATTCTTTGAATAGATAATAATTCTGAATATAGTGGATCACAGTGGCACAGTGACATGTTTGCTTCACAGTAAGAAGGTCCGGGTTGAATTCCTCAGTTCGGGGTATCATCGTGCAGTTGGTATGTTCTCTCAGTGCTTGCATCGGTTTCCTCTGGTCACTCCGACTTCCTCCCACAGTACAAACAATTGCCCCGAGATATGAGAGTTACTGTGAATAGTATGTTGGCCCTGGAATGGGATGGCAAACTGTTCAGGGTTTACCTCACTTTCAGCCAGAGTTGGCTAAGATAGGTGCCAGCCTTCCCACATTTTATCCCTGCCCTTTCTTTCTTCCTTTCGGCTTTTTCCCTTTTCTCGGGAGTCGCCACAGCGAATCATCTGATTCGCACGTTTGATTTGGCAGAGGTGTTTTACGTCGGATGCCCTTCCTGTCACAACCCTTTTTTAGCAAGGGACAGAAACACACTGACGGCTTTGCAGCTACTCTTTACGAAAGTCAGCAATGGTTCTTTTACATGCTTCACACCATAGACAGTGAGAGACATGGCCCGCCTTTGATAACCCAGTTAGCCGCACTGGGGGGACAGTGACAACCCTGTGGGGACTCGAACCCCCAACCTTAGGATCAGCGATCCTGCGCCCTATCCACTAGACCACCACTACCCCCCCTAATTAGGATAAATCGGCTTAGGAAATGAATGAATGAATGAATGAATGAATGAATGAATGAATAGTGGATTTTCCAGCACTGCATACTATATGGTAATGCTATATCAACTTGTTTTTAACTGCACAGGCTGTCATGATGTGTGTCACGCATTGATCTCAGACATTCACATTTTTATTTATATTTACAGCATTTGGCAGATGCTCTTATCAAGAGCAGAGCGACTGGCAATTATCATTTCTTCTATACAACTAAGCAATTGAGGGTTACGCGCCTTGCTCAAGGGCCCAACTGTGCTGACAGTGGGGATTGAACAACTGACCTTCTGATCAGTAATCCATTACCTTAACCACTACGCCACAACTGCCCCAACACCTGCTAATAATCAAACAATTACTGTTTAAAAATTAAATGCTGCTCAAAATCTTTGCGTATCTTTGCGTAAATACGAGTAAGGAAAAGTGTACAAGATGGTGATGAGGCCAGCGATGTTGTATGGTTTAGAAACAGTGGCACTCAGGAAAAGGCAGGAGGCAGAGCTGGAGGTAGCAGAGATGAAAATGTTGAGGTTCTCTCTGGGAGTAACGAGGATGGATAGGATCAGAAATGAGTATATCAGAGGGACAGCACATGTAAGAGGTTTTGGAGACAAAGTCAGAGAGGCTAGATTGAGATGGTTTGGACATGTACAGAGGAGGGATAGTGAGTATATTGGTAGCAGGATGCTGAGGTTTGAACTACCAGGCAGAAGGCCGAGAGGAAGACCAAAGAAAAGATTTATGGATGTGGTGAAGGAAGACCTGAAGGTCATTGGCGTAAGAGAAGAAGATGCAGAGGACAGGGTGAGATGGAGGCAGATGATTTGCTGTGGCGACCCCTGAAGGGAGCAGCCGAAAGGAAAAGAAGAAAAGAGTCTCTCTTGTCACCTAATAAAATTTAGATCTTTATTTCATCTTAAATCAATAACTCTGAACTACAAATGCTGATCACAGAAGTTTATAAGCCACAACTTTTACACCAACTGACTTGTCTTCTGCAATGCACTGTGTGCTGACACCTATCATAGCCAGCCTTTTCTGCCAGAACAGCTGTTTCAGTAGTTTGTGTTACAGTGGGATCAGACCAGATGTACTGGGTCTCATTCCCCATGTGAATCAATGGGTGTTGTGCGCTCATCTGGAAAAACCTTGTCAGTTCATTGTTTTTTCATCCTGGGACCTCCTTTGATAGGTACATACCGCTGTGTACCAAGAACACCCCATAAGAATTGTCATATCTTTGGAGATGAGTAGATCAAGTCTTTTAGCCATCACTGTGGTCCTTGTCCAAGTCATTCAGATCCTTATGTTTGCTCATTTTTCCTGATTCCAACACATCAACTTTGAGAACTGGCTGATCACATTCTGTCTGATACACCCCACTTCCTGGCAGATGCCACTGTAATGAGATAATCAATGTTATTCTCTTCACCTGTCAGTGGTCATAATGTTTTAATAGTTATTGCTAATCCATGTACCATAAGTGGAGTATTTTCATCAAACAAAATACGTTTTATGATGCTTCCACTGACTTTAAAACATCACCATGACAATTTGGAAAAGGAAAAAAAGTTAATTTTTTCTTATGGGGAGCTTAGCTTTTTTTAAATAATGCATTTATACACCATACTATTTTACTTAAAAAAAGTGACATAAGCAAAATATTTATTGAAGTCGTATCAACAGTTGAATAAATTTAACACAATTTTACTAATTAATGTGTGAATCATTTGAACTCAACCAGAGAATCATTTAATCCTAAGTAGTGGGGAGCCTGGCACCCATCTCATCCGACTCGGGGCAAGGGCAGAGTAAGCCCTGCACAGCTCGACAGGCCATCACAAGGCAGAAACACACTGACGGCTATGGAGCCAAAAGACAGCAATGGTTCTTTTACATGTCCCTCACTCCAGACAGTGAAAGACATGGCTAGCCATTGATAACCCAATTAGCTGCACTGGGTGGGGCTGGGTGGGAGGGGTTAACAGTAGTGACAGCGGTCGATAATGGGGCTTGAACCCCTGACCTTGGGATCAGTAAACCAGCACCCTACCACTGAGCCACCACTTCCATGAAATAGAAAAATAAACTTTAAAAAATATACAAACAGTGAAAACAGATTGGAAGATTATGACAAAAAGCATATTTAATAATCAGGAATTAATTCTTCGAAGAATCAACTTCTATTGTTAAAAGTTGTGATCTAGGAGAAAGTAGCTACATTAACTAAATTTATTTATATATACACACACACACACACACACACACACACACACACACACACACACACACACACACACACACACACACAGTGGTACCTCGACTTAAGAAATTAATTCGTTCCGAGGGCGAGCTCGTAAGTGGAAACATCCGTTATATAAAACAAAAATTCCCATCGGAAACAATAGAAAACTAATTACTGTAATCTGTTCCAACCCCATCCCAAACTCATGTAATCTGATACAAACATGTACATTTGACGTAATATATTTAAGATATACATGTAACAATAAACATTTCACAATAATAACACATATGATTCGCATAGTTCTTTCTTGTGATTCGCATAGTTTTGTACAATAACAAAGTAATAAAGTTAATGTACAGTAAAATTAATAATACTGTAATTAACAATAAATAATAATAACGCAAGAATAAATAATAAGTCAATAAATAATACAGTAAGTGCGTCTGAACTTAAGAAAAGCACTTTACATTAACTTACACTACAATTTTTTTTTTTTTTTACTTTTTATTTATTTATTAATTTTTTTTTAACTGTTTTATTTTGATCACTTGTCTTCTGCTGCTTGGCCGCACTCCCATCGCCCTTGATCTCTTTTGACTTGATCAACGATAGGAGAAGCCTCTCCACCTCATCGGTGAGTCCTGATCTTTCCTTAATACTAACCCCTTTTGCTGGTTGAATACTCTTCAACATGGCCTTATGTTTAAGAATTGTACAGATGCTCGATGCATTCCTCCCATATCTCGTTACACAGATCGGCCACGTGGACTCCTTTTTCATGTTTATCTATGATTTCAAGCTTCATTTTAAAAGAAATCGATTTTCTCCTCTTGAATACATCAGCTTCTTACGACCCATCTTAGAAACATTGTTATATGCACAATAAAAAAAAGACTAAAAATGTCACTAAATCCAAACCACAGAAAAGAAAACTTTTGTGCGCGTGCACGTTACTAATGCAGAGCAGAAAGGAGAGCAGAGGAATACACGCAGAAGAATACAAGACTAATTGGCGAGTATGACCCTGGGGAACATGCTTTTTTATCATACTGGTGGACCAGCTTTATAAGTGTGATTGCACATCCTCTACACTAGATGGCAGTGGTGCTCACACTGTGTTCCTTCTGGTGTAGGGGAAAAGCACCGAGAAAATCATATGAAGTGCAGTAAGCACTATTTATAGTCATGTGCAGGGCGCTGGGTGAGGCGTAAAATGTTTGTTCTTCCTATAGGGGGCATCTCAGAAAATAATTGAGAAGCGCTGCACAAGGCATTCTCGGAGCGCGGAGAAATACACACCATTTCCCCAGCAGAGTTCGTAAGTAGAAAATTTGCTCGTTGGTTGGGACAGACATATCCTAGAAAATTTGTTATTAGGGACACTCGTAAGTCGAGGTACCACTATGTGAGTGTGTGTGTGTGTGTGTGTGTGTGTGTGTGTGTGTGTGTATATATATATGTGTGTGTGTGTATATACATATGTATATATATGTAGTGCATGTGTGCATGTGTATGCACATGTAAATTAAAACTTGATCACTAATAAAGATGACAATTTTTTTAAGACTTAAGTTCATGAGTCATTTCTGACACCTGTGATTTTGCGGTCTTCATTGCCAAGGTCCCCTCAGGGCCTTTTCCCTCATTCTAGTTCGTGTCCTCCTCCTCATCCCTTCGTGTCCCCCACACCCTGTGTGACTTACCCCATTCCCAAGTGCTCCTAACCATCCTGGCTAAGATTGGGTTTAATTAATACAGTCCAGGAGGCTGGAAACTGGAACACTGGCAACTCTCAGGCCCCAGCCTCCCCGTGCTCAGCCCTCTGGGTAATGAGAGAGTGATGCATCATGGGTCGTTGGTCTGAGGAGAAGAGGTCAGTGGGAATGAATTTGCAAGTCTCTCAATGAGGAGCAGCTCCATGCTGAGAGGAGCTGGCCTGCATTCACACACCTGGTCATTAACATTGCTAATTAGCATCCATTAATCAAGGCCAGACTCCTGTCTCTCTCTCTCTCTCTCTCTCTCTCTCTCTCTCTCTCTCGTTGTGTGTATAATGTGTGCTAGCACAGAGGCCCATGAATAAGAAGATTGTTCCTCCTTACCTCCAGAAGAATCAAGATAAAAGGGGTTCCCATCATTTCAAGATGAGTCAGATTAGGCATATGGTTCCATAGCGGCAAGCTCCAACTGAAGGTAAAATTAATTACCAGTAATTAATTGCTCCACTCTCATCTGAATGCAGGGAACAAATCATAAAGCTTCCATCTTTGCTCGGTGCCCTCACCATCTTTAAGGAGATCATAATTTGTGTAATAACGAGAAAGATAATGACAATAATTTAGAGATTCAGATCTTGGCTGGATTGAGCCTGAAAGTATCAAACATCAACATTTTTAGCAGCACTTTGAGTTATATTACTATAATTATTAAAAAGAATCCATAATTAAGAGCTTTTTGTGCAACTTCGGAATAATAATTAGTACTTCTACTGCAATCAGCAAGTGGTTGATGGAAAACAGTGATGATTCTGCAAACTTATAATAAAAAAACTCAAGGAAAAAAAAAGAAAAACAAACAAAAACAAACTATTCAAATGGTAACCACAGCCTGACTCTAGGCTACAAACTCCAGAATAATGAAGACTGCACTCTCTGCTTTCTGCATGTTCTGTATGAAAAATGATAGCCAGACATTAAAAGTTGTTTAACATTTATATTTATGAATAAGAATCATAATTTCTGAAGTTTGGTAACAGAATAAACAGGTTAAAAAACCAAATGTGCATTCGTAATGTCAGTCAAACAACCACTTCCTGTGAAAAATAAGTGGGTGTAGGCCTCATTCACTGGCAAAAATACTGGACTTTAGTAATATGTAGCTATTTATCAGTGTGAATGAATCAGTCGGATGTACATATAACATATAACAGCAGTGTGGGTGATGGTGGAGGATCTACCACAGGAAGTACTAAAATTATCTTATTACCGAGTCACCTTCAGTTCAGTTCATTTTCTGTAACCGCTTAATTCTAATTGGGTCGCCGGGAGGCTGGCGCCCATCCCAGCCGACTCCAGGCGAGGGTAGAGTACATCCTGGACAGCTCGCCAGGCCATCGCAGGGCGGAAACACGCTGACGGCTATGTAGCTACTCTTGTCGAAGGTCAGCAATGGTTCTTTTACATGAACCTCACACTATACAGTGGACAGTGAGAGACATATCTGGCCTTTGATAACCCAGTTAGCTGCTCTGGGGGGACAGTGACAACCTTGTGGAGAGTGGGACTCAAGTTTATTATATTTAAACTAGAAACAAATCATCATTTTTAAAAAGAAATCTTAAAGTCTTCTGTTCACCTTCCACCATGTGTTTTTTGCATGAATCTGGAATTTCCCATGTTTACATCCATTCTAAATGATTTTATTCATTATTGCA
>CM045737.1:33984847-33999847 GCA_024760905.1 Plotosus lineatus | reverse complement strand
TTTTAAAAAATAAATAAATAAACAAATAAATAAATAAACCCCTACCACATAGGGTGCTTTTTACATTTTTACTTCCAGCTGTTAAAACCAGCTGGAAACAGGAATTTTGGGCTTCATCACAGGCTTAACCCCAATCCTCTGAAGGGTCATTCATGGACATAGGCCTTGTGTTTCTCGTCACACCCAATTAACACTACAGCTGAGGACTTCACACATAAAATAACAAAAATAAGCACAAAGGGGAAGGCAGAGCCTTCAAATGTAAAGTACAGTGTTGAAGAAACTGTTGCTGTGCTGATGTTTATGTTAAATAGGAACATTATTATCAAAGGAAATACAGCGGCATTAGCGTAAAAGTCCCTGCTTTAACAAACCCTTGGGGTAAATAAATAAACAAGAGTAAATAAGCACTCCAGGGTACAGCGTTGCTCCTCGCAGGTTGAAGCTTACACACTTGCTATGAAATGTCTCAAATCAAATCTGCGAGGTCAAATTATTTGATTAGCTGCTCTCGAGGCACTTCAATCACACATGGTTAATTATTTGGAAGTAATTACCAGCTTTGACAAATACCATTATTTCAATTAGCTAAGTAATTTATCAGAGTAATCTCAGAGTAAGCGGCAATTACTCGTCTTTGGCAGCAGCGGAGCTCCTCAAGGATCAGGTGTTAAAACAGGAAAAAAGTTTAATTCAAACACTGTCCATCCGAGAGCACTGGATAGATAGCGCAGAATACTGTGGATCCTGACACCACCTGCACGTCCTAAACATGCATTATACTCATTTTCAAGCATTTTCACTATGATAACTTTCTTTCACTGGTTCTTAATGTTTTTTTTTTTTTTTATAAATGTTTTATTGAAAGAGCAACTAAACTGAGGCCTTCATAATACATTCACATATGTAGTGAATGTATGTATCATATATAATATAGTGCATATACAAGTGATATAATTTTCATAATTTTGTACTGGCAGCTGCCATGAACCAATCACAACAAAGTATGCAAATAATATGCAAATTCATCTAATGTTAAGCTGGAAGGCGGCAATCACGCTTATCAGTGGTAGTAAAAAAGGCAGCTTTTCTGTTGTTTGTATGAACAGTTGACAATAGTTTAGGTGAACTTGATTCAAATTTCTGAACATAATGCAATGCTCACTGTCAGATTCGTATGTCTTATGAAAGTTTCAATCAAATCAAAGCAGCAAGATTCTTAAAGAATCAGAACATTTGAAATGGCAAGGAAACAATTAACAACAATGTACACCATGGAGACACTGATTAGACTAAAGGTATCTCAAATCAAAGCTGAAAAAATGTGTGCGCGCACACACACACACACATACGTGCGCGCACACGCACACACACACACACACACACACACACACACAAAGAGACAGAGAGCGAGAGAGAGAGAGAGAGAGAGAGAGAGAGAGAGAGAAGAGTAAAGATTATTTTCTACATTACTTAATGATTATATTCTCTGTGAGCTTCTTGTGAAAGCAGAGTCTCACACAAGAAGGTCCTGTGTTCGATTACCAGGGTCGAGCAGTCTGATGTGGAGTTTGCATGTTCTACGGTTTCCTCACACAGTCCCAAGACATGCACATTAGGCCAAGTGGCTCTTCTAAATTCTTCCTATTTGTGAGTGAGTGTGAGTAGTTGTATGTGTGTTGGCCCTGTGATGGTCTGACAAGCTGTTCAGGGTGTACCCCACCTTCCCCCAGTGTTGGCTGACATAGGCTCCAGCCACCCTAGTAGGATTAAGTGGTTTGGCGGGGAAGTGAGTGAATTTTGCATTACATTCTGTAATGACTACCCAGTGGAACTCCTCTTTACAGACGCTCCCCGACTTATGTTCATTCGTTTTACGTACTTTTCAATTTAACGTTTAAAATATACATATATATATCTTTTTCTTCTTCTTTTCCTTCCGGCTTTTCCCTTCAGGGGTCGCCACAGCGAATCATCTGCCTCCATCTCACCCTATCCTTTGCATCTTCTTCTCTTACACCAACGACCTTCATGTCCTCCTTCACCACATCCATGAATCGTCTCTTTGGTCTTCCTCGAGGCCTTCTGCCTGGTAGTTCCAGCCTCAGCATCCTATTACCAATATACTCACTATCCCTCCTCTGTACATGTCCAAACCATCTCAATCTAGCCTCTCTGACTTTGTCTCCAAAACGTCTTGCATGTGCTGTTCCTCTGATGTGCTCATTCCTGATCCAATCCATCCTCATTACCCCCAAAGAGAACCTCAACATTTTCATCTCTGCTAGCTCTGCCTCCTGCCTTTTCCCCAGGCCCACTGTTTCTAAACCACACAATATCGTTGGCCTCAACACCGTCTTGTACACTTTTCCTTTCATTCTTGCCGATACACTCCTATCACACATCACACCAGACACTTTTCTCCAACCATTCCAACCTGCCTGCACACGCTTCTTCACCTCTTTTCCACACTCTCCATTGCTCTGGATTGTTGAGCCTCTTCTTCTTCTTCTTCTTCTAAGTACTTAAAATCCTCCACCTTCCTTATCTCTGCTCCCTATAAACTCACCGTTCCTCTTGGGTCCTTGTCATTCATGCACATGTATTCTGTCTTACTGAGGCTAACCTTCATTCCCCTCCTTTCCAGGGCATACCTCCACCTCTCTAGATTTTCCTCAACTTGTTCTCTGCTATCACTACAGATCACAATGTCATCTGCAAACATCATAGTCCATGGGGAATCTTGTCTAGCCTCATCTGTCAGCCTGTCCATCACTAAAGCAAAAAAGAAGAGGCTGAGAGCTGACTCTTGATGCGGTCCCACCTCCACCCTGAACTCTTCTGTCACACCGACAGCACACCTCACTACTGTCTTACATCTCTTATACATGTCCTGCACCACTCTAACATACTTCTCTGCCATTCCAGACTTCCTCATGCAATACCACAGTTCTTCTCTTGGCACCCTGTCATATGCTTTCTCCAGATCCACAAAGACACAATGCAGCTCCGTCTGACCTTCTCTGTACTTCTCCATTAACATCTTCAAGGCAAACACTGCATCTGTGGTGCTCTTTCTTGGCATGAAACCAAACTGTTGTCCACAAATGCTGACCTCGGCCCTTAGTCGAGCTTCCACTATTCTTTCCCATAACTTCATCGTATGGCTCATCAGCTTTATCCCTCTGTAGTTGCCACAACTCTGCACATCTCCCTTGTTCTTAAAAATGGGCACCAGCACACTTCTCCCCCATTCCTCTGGCATCCTCTCACTCTCTAAGACCTTGTTGAATGTTCTTGTCAGAAAATCTACTGCTACCTCTCCTAGACACTTCCATACCTCCACCGGTATGTCATCAGGACCAACTGCCTTTCCATTCTTCATCCTCTTCAATGCCCTCCTCACTTCACCCTTACTAATCTTTGCTACTTCCTGGTCCTCAACAGTCACCTCTTCTCCTCTTTTTTCTCTCTCATTTTCCTCATTCATCAGTTCTTCAAAGTACTCTTTCCATCTTCCCAGCACACTTCTGTCATCAGTCAATATATTTCCCTCTCTGTCCTTTATCGATCTAACTTGCTGCACGTCCTTCCATCTCTATTTCTCTGCTGTGCCAACCTGTATAAACCATTTTCTCCCTCTTTACTTTCCAACCTATCATACAAGTCATCATACGCGCTCTGTTTGGCCTTTGACACTGTAACCTTTGCCTTATGCTGTGTCTCCCTGTACTCCTGTTTATTCTCTTCGGTTCTCTCAATGTCCCACTTCTTTGTACACAATCCTGCACTTCCTCATTCCACCACCAAGTCTCCTTCTCTACTTTCCTTCCAGATGACACACCAAGTATTCTCCTACCTGTCTCCCTGATCACATTAGCTGTAGTTGTCCAGTCATCTGGAAGCACTTCCTGACCACCCAAAGCCTGTTTCAACTCCTCTTTGAAGACAACCCGACACTCTTCCTTTTTCAGCTTCCACTACTTTGTCTTCTGCTCTACCTTTGCCTTCATCACCTTCCTCACCATCAGCATCATCCTGCACACCACCATCCTATGCTGTTTGGAAACACTCTCACCCACTAATACTTTTCACTCATTGACTTCCTTCAAATTACATCGCGTGCATAAGATGTAGTTTACCTGTGTGCTCCTACCTCCACTTTTATAAGCCACCCTATGCTCCTCTTTCTTCAGGAAGAAAGTATTCATCACAGCCATTTCCATCCTTTTTGCAAAATCTACCATCTGTCCTTCTGTGTTCCTGTCCTGGATACCAAACCTGCCCATCACTTTCTTGTCCCCTCTGTTTCCTGCACCAATATGTCCATTGAAGTCTGCCCCAATGACCACTCTTTCACCTCTGGGGGTACTCTGCATCACTTCATCTAAATCACTTCAGAATCTCTCCTTCTCGTCTCTCTCACATCCTGCCTGTGGGGCATAAGCACTAACAACATTGACCATCACGCCTTCAATTTCTAACTTGAGACCCATCACTCTGTCTGACACTCTTTTCACTTCTAGAACATTCCTGACAAACCACTCCTTCAAGATGACTCCTACTCCATTTCTCTTCCCATCCACACCATGATAAAACAGCTTAAACCCTGATCCTAAGCTTCTAGACTTGCTACCTTTCCACCTGATCTCCTGAACACACAGTATGTCCACCTTCCTCCTCTGCATCATGTCAGCCAGCTCTCTACCTTTTCCTGCCATAGTCCCTATTTTCAGTCCTAGACTCATGCCTTTCCTCTTCTCTCGCTTCCTACGAACACGCCTCCCACCTCTCCTTCTTTGACGTCTTCGACCAATAGTAGTCCAATTTTCACCAGCACCCTGTTGGTTAACAGCACTGATGGCGGTCGTTGTTAACCCGGGCCTCGACCGATCCGGTATGTCATTCTTTCTTGTGATTCGCATATTTTATTTGGCATTTGTTTTACGCCGGATGCCCTTCCTGACGCAATCCTCTGCATTTATCCGGGCTTGGGACCGGCGTGAGGGAGAGACACTGGTTTGTGCCCCCCCCACGGCTGAATTTAATATATATAAGTAACAACTTACGTTTTTTTTTAACTTACGTTCGTCCGCCCGGAACCGAACTAAAACGTAAGTCGGGGAGTTTCTGTATATTCACAGGTGCTGGATAAACACTTTATAGCCACATTTACAGCAATAATTTCCTCTCATTTACGACACCTTGCATATTTTCATATATTGCGCCTCACCATCAGCCAGCTTTTGAGTTTAAGACCGAAATGTACAATATTTACAGTTTCCAGTTTCACTGGCATCATGAAACAACTTATTACACATTTAAAAGGATTATTAAACAATAAAATGAAATGCATTTATCCACTCATTTTCTGAACCACTTAATACTATTTAGGGTCACAAGGAGGCTGGCACCTATCTCAGGCAACTCTGGGCAAGGGCAGAATACATATTGGACAGCTTGGCAGGCCAGTGCATCTTACCACCGGGTCATCGCCGCCCCTATTTATATTTCAGTTATATATTTTTAATTATCATTTTGGATTCAAATAAGCAGAATATTCAATAATGGCAAGAAAAAGACAATAATTCCAAAACTAAATCATCTGTAATTTTCTGTTTCATGTCAGCTTGCTTATCAGTTAAAAAACCTGACACATTTTTCTGCTTTACCTTTTATAAGCAATGAATTCACAGAGGATTTCACCTGTAAAACATCTCATCACACACAATTACAGCATTTCATCTCTGTTGCGTGAGCATCAGGAATTATTATCAAAAATCCGACACCTGGTATTAAACTTATTTTCTTTTTGTTATCATTTATTATTTTTTAAAGGGTCAATAGAATTTAGATTAAAGGTTTATATAACATAACCACCTCTCGCCCAATCCTGTGATTATGAGCAAAATAAAAAAATCAGATGATAACAATGAAACTAATAATACAGTAGGTCATTGAACTTCATAGCTCAGAACTTTTATATGCTTCAAGTCTTCCAAGCGTACAATTTATCTGTACTTTGTCTTGTAGTAAGTTCTTGTTGAAAAAATAAGTCGATTGCACTTGTTCTATGGATAAGTGAATTCATCTGGCCCCCTTTTCATCTCACTGACACTGTATAATCACTAGATTTATAGTGCACTTCACCTGTAATACACCTGATAATACACAACAATTACAATTTCCTGTTTGATCTCTCTCGCGTGCGTGATAGAAATTAGGAAGGGCAAGACATGTTGTTATAATCATCAGACCTGTTATTCTACAGACACTGAATGTTTTTATCCTTGAAGTTTTTGAGCCTGAGGATTTATCGGATGCTTCAGCTGTACAATGTCTATAACTCACCACAGTTATCATTTTGAGTTTATGGCTTGTGTGTTTAAAAATAAGGTAAAAAATTGACACCTATTGCAGTGGACCCGGTGATTCAGACTTAATGCTTGGCTACACACACACACAGACACACACACACAGACACAGACACACACACACACACAAACACATACATAAACACACACAGAGAGAGAGAGAGAGTGGTTTGAAAGTAAAGATCAAAGCTCAAACAGCTGATTTTTTTTATATGGCCCGAGGGCGCAGCTTTGCAGAATTGAGCCTCCGTTTTGTTTACGAATGCACCTGAACGGACGGCAACTCCAGGTGAGCAAACGCAGGTTTCGCCCTCTCGCTTTCATCCTACCAAAAGCAAACAACCGCTTCGAAATTCAAACCACGCCAGCCAACCACACACACGAATGCCCAACAAAAAGAAGAAAAAAGAAAGAAAGAAAAGGGAAAAAACACACGCCGGGGCCGTGCTCACCTCAACGCTGGGCCCCCGAGACCTTTAGAGCGTCTGAGAACTTCTCATGCACGGTTAAAATGACGTTCAGAGGATCAGACACACCCTTCAACAATAAAAGATTATTAATCCGTCTTTTGATTGTGTTTTTCTGAGTGCATGTGAGCATCGGATTTCAGACCAGTCAAGAAAGGAAGCAAAGAGTGATCATGAGAGTTTGGTGTTGTACAATATACATAATAAAAGTAACTTTTGGGGGTAACAAGCTTGGGTTGACTTTTCTAATGTTACATTGAAGCTATACACAATTTGTGTATGGTTCACTGAAATATAATAATAATAATAATAATAATAATAATAATAATAATAATAATATACTGTAGTTGACGTATTAAGCCCAGGGCGCCGTAAAAATTGGAGTGGGTGGGCGCTTATTAAAATGATTACCACCGGAGTGGAACAGCAAGTGCATATTATCATCGAGGTGAATAATAACAGAACAATAAGAGTTTTGCTGGTATTTGTGTTATCCATTTTGGGTATCAACCAAACTACTTACATGACAGCTGAAAATAAACAGAAAACAGCATAAATTATTAATAAAAGACCCCTTACTTTTCCCTCCAGGTGCTGTTCCTTTAAACATTTTCCTGGAAGTAAAATCGATCCAATCAACACGAATGTCAACTTTAGCACATGGCACGTTGAACCAATCAACACGAACATAAACAAAAGCACATGGCCAGGAACATCTTTAAATTTATGAAGTTAGTGAGCAGGAGATTTGAGTGAAAAATACTTGTCATCACTTTCTGATAGGTCCATATCTGGCTCATCGCTCCATTCATTCAGAGCATCCTATAGTTTTGCTGTAGCAGTTTCTAATGGTGGTTGGACATTTACCAAGAGAACACAGAAAAATATTTTCCTGTTTTTTAAAGCACGGCGGAACAATTAAATATGTTGTTACTGATGAACATTATAGACATTCCCCAGTGGCAGGGGGTCTTGAAACACCGTGTAAACTCACTTTTACAGGCAGTGAATGCCTCATTTTACCATAACAGAGCCCGATCAAATAAAATTGGTAAGTTTGATCAATGATTTTCTCCCAGTACACATGGGTGGTTATTAGACGTAAGATCAAAAACATGGGGGGGGGGGGGGGTATGTCGAATATGGTATTCAATATACAGATAAAAAGGAATCAAAACCTTTTGCAGATTACAATAAAAATTAATCTCTCAAATCAGAGTGTATGTACAAGTAGGAAGAGACAACATGACAATAAAGTTGCCAACAAATTGAAAAGCAGTGAAAGATTTCCATACTTTCTCTGTTAGAATCAGAGCTATAAATGCATATGCCACAATGCTGTTGAATTCTGGGTTGTGGTTGGTCAGAAGGTGTTTATTATTTTTCTACAACTGCAGCAGCAATGGCGAAGGTACAAATCACTAGTATCCATAAAGAGATTCACTTATATATTACAGTTTGCCCCCCCAGTGCAGATAACTGGGTTATCAAAGGCCGGCCATGTATCTCACTGTCTATGGTGAGAGGTTCATGTAAAAGAACCATTGCTGACTTTCGACAAAAGTAGCTGCAAAGCGGTCAGCGTGTTTCTGCCCCTTGCAAAGGGTTGTGTCAAGAAGGCCATCCGACGTAAAACTTATGCCAAATCAAATATGCGAACCATTAATGGGACTTCCATGAAGATGGAGGCAGATGATTCGCTGTGGTGACCCCTGAAAAAAGAGGAACAGCCAAAAGGAAAAGAAGAAATTACAGTTTGTTATTAGCAGCTCATTGACAAGGATTTGTATTTAAAATATGTAAGGTTACCCAGTGGTATTGTATGGTATCTCGAGGTTTTTGAGAAAGTAGAATTAAGCATATGGATTATATTATATGGATTTAATTTATGGAAAGACTCTCCGATGTCAGCACTTTGTAACAGCCTATGATAAATCTATAGATTTTCTGACATCTTCAGAACAGAGAGGTTTCCACTTTATGGCGTCTTGGTAAGCTGACAAACTGTTTTTTTGTTTGTTTGTTTGTTTTGGGTTTTTTTTTTTTTTTTCAGATTAACTTTAGTCAGGCTGGTTAAGGAATATCTGTTTATGGCTACTTTAATATGCATAAGAATAGGGATTAATATTATTAAAATATAATAATACACTGAGGAAAGACTTCAGGGTGGTAACAGTAACTCAGCTTCATCGACCACCCCATTGTCACTTACTGTTTTACTATGAACAGGATTACAGTGTAAAATAATTGAAGCAGGTTATAAGCGTTGCACACTATCAAATGAGGCAGCTTTTCAGCTGGAGGTCGTTAAGGTCACAGCACACCCATTTCTTAGATGAGGTGTTCACAAAACTGAATGTCAGCTTTAGTTATACACTCTGCTGTTTCTTACTGCTAACTGTCATTGGTAATTAACAAGGAATGCAGAATCGAACAGAGAGGGAGGGAGAGAGAGGGAGAGAGAGAGAGCGAGCTTTCAGTACAAGGAATACTGTACACCAACACATCAGCCTCTAACCTCATCAGTGAACAGGAAGAAAACTGTTCTCTCAAGTATTTGGTGCTAAGCAAAACACAAACAAAAAAGAGGTGGATATAACAGCAATTTAAAATGCTCACTTTGGCTTTCATTTTCATTTTGTCCTGTCATGTTTGAGCCAGGTTCAAATCATGTGAGCAGATTTTTCACACCATTCCATGTTAACACGTAAAACTGCTGTCTGTAAAAATTCCAGCACAATCAGCAGTTTCTGTTTCTGAAGTACTCAAAAATACTGATATATATATATATATATATATATATATATAATATTTATGTATATACTTTTAAAAGGGGGGTCCAGGGCCTGTGTCAGATTTAGGAGGAACAATGCGGTTTTCGTCCTGGGACAGTGGTGGTCTAGTGTATAGGGCACTGGATTGCTGATACTAAGGTTGGGGGTTCGAGTCCCCACAAGGTTGTCTCTGTCCCCCCAGTGCAATTAACTGGGTAATCAAAGGCAGGCCATGTCTCTCACTGTCTATGGTAAGAGGCATGTAAAAGAACCATTGATGACTTTTGTAAAGAGTAGGCTGCAAAGCTGTCAGCGTGACCAACTTTATATGCTCCACAGGATCTTGGAGGGGGCATGGGAGTATGCCCAATCTGTCCACATGTGTTTTGTGGATTTGGAGAAGGCTTTCGACCATGTCCCTTGGGCTATCTTGTGGGGCGTGCTCCAGGAGTACAGCATTCTGGACGCATTGCTAAGGGCCATTCAATCGCTGTATCAATGGAGCCAGAGTTTGGTCCGTATTGGTAACAACAGGTCAAATTTGTTTCTGGTGAGGGTTGGAGTCCGCCAAGGCTGTCCTTTGTCACCGATTCTGTTCATAATTTTTATTCTATTCACAGCCGAGGTGTTGAGGAATGCAGCCGTTGGGGGGGGGGGGTTTACAATGACTCTTCCTCACACCGGTCCCAAGCCCGGATAAATGCAGAGGGTTGTGTCAGGAAGGGCATCCAATGTAAAACCAATGCCACATATAAAAATGCGAATCAATAATAAGAATAGCATACCGGATCAGTCGCGGCCCAGGTTAACAAGGACCGCCATCAGTGTTGTTAACCAACAGGGTGCTGGTGGAAATTGGACTACTGTTGGTTGAAGAAGGAAAGGCAGGAGGCATGTCAATAGGCAGAGAGAGAAGAGGAAAGGCATGAGTCTAGGACTGAGAGTAGGGACTTTGAATGTTGGAACTATGAAAGGAAAAAGTAGAGAGCTGGCTGACATGATGCAGAGGAGGAAGGTGAACATACTGTGTGTTCAGGAGACCAGGTGGAAAGGTAGCAAGTCTAGAAGCTTAGGAGCAGGGTTTAAGCTGTTTCATTATGGTGTGGATGTGAAGAGAAATGGAGTAGGAGTCATCTTGAAGGAGGGGTTTGTCAGGAATGTTCTAGAAGTGAAAAGAGTGTCAGACAGCGTGATGAGTCTCAAGTTAGAAATTGAAGGTGTGATGTTCAATGTTAATAGTGCTTATGCCCCACAGGCAGGATGTGAGCTATAAGACAAGGAGTGATTCTGGAGTGAGTTAGATATAGTGATGCAGAGTACTCCCAGAGGTGAAAGAGTGGTCATTGGTGCAGACTTCAATGGACATGTTGGTGCAGGCAACAGAGGGGACGAGGAAGTGATGGACACGTTTGTTATCTAGGACAGGAACACAGAAGGACAGATGTTGATAGATTTGGCAAAAAGGATGGAAATGGCTGTGGTGAATACTTTCTTCCAGAAGAAAGAGGAGCATAGGGTGACTTATAAAAGTGGAGGTAGGAGCACACAGGTAGACTACATCTTGTGTAGGCGATGTAATTTGAAGGAAGTCAGTGACTGCAAAGTAGTAGTGCGTGAGAGTGTTACCAAACAGCATAGGATGGTGGTGTGCAGGATGATGCTGATGGTGAGGAAGTTGAAGAAGGCAAAGGCAGAGCAGAAGACAAAGTGGTGGAAGCTGAAAAAGGAAGAGTGTCGTGTTGTCTTCAAAGAGCAGTTGAAACAGGCTTTGGGTGGTCAAGAAGTGCTTCCAGATGATTGGACAACTACAGCTAATGTGATCAAGGAGACAGGCAGAAGAGTACTTGGTGTGTCTCTGGAAGGAAAGTAGATAAGGAGACTTGGTGGTGGAATGAGGAAGTACAGGAGTGTGTACAAAGGAAGAGGTTAGCCAAGAAGAAGTGGGACATAGAGAGGACAGAAGAGAGTAAACAGGAGTACAGGGAGACAAAGTTTTTGGCGTAAGGCAAAGGTAGCGGTGTCAAAGGACAAACAGAGGGCGTATGATGACTTGTATGATAGGTTGGACAGTAAGGAGGGAGAAAATGATTTATACAGGTTGGCACAGCAGAGAAATAGAGATGGGAAGGACGTGCAGTAAGTTAGAGTGATTAAGGACAGAGAGGGAAATGTATTGACTGATGACAGAAGTGTGCTGGGAAGATGGAAAGAGTACTTTGAAGAGCTGATGAATGAGGAAAATGAGAGAGAAAAAAGACAAGAAGAGGTGACCGTTGAGGACCAGGAAGTAACAAAGTTCAGTAAGGGTGAAGTGAGGAGGGCACTAAAGAGGATGAAAAATGTAAAGGCAGTTGGTCCTGATGATATACCTGTGGAGGTATGAAAGTGTCTAGGAGAGGTAGCAGTAGATTTTCTGACAAGAACATTCAACAAGGTCTTGGAGAGTGAGAGGATGCCGGAGGAATGGCGAAGTGTGCTGGTGTCCATTTTTAAAAACAAGGAAGACATGCAGAGTTGTGGCAACTACAGAGAGATAAAGTTGATGATCCATACAGTGAAGTTATGGGACAGAATAGTGGAAGCTAGACTAAGGGCAGAGGTTAGCATCTGTGAACAACAGTTTGGTTTCATGCCAAGAAAGAGCACCACAGATGCAGTGTTAGCTTTGAAGATGTTAATAGAAAGGTACAGAGAAGGCCACGGGGAGCGGCATTGTGCTCTTGTGGATCTGGAGAAAGCATATGACAGGATGCTGAGAGAGAAACTGTGGCACTGCATGAGAAAGTCTGGAGTGGCAGAGAAGTATGTTAGAGTGGTGCAGAACATGTGTGAGAGATGTAAGACAGTGGTGAGATGTGCTGTAGGTGTGACAGATGAGTTCAAAGTGGAGGTGGGACTGCATCAAGGGTGAGCTCTGAGCCCCTTCTTGTTTGCTGTGGTGATGGACAGGCTGACAGATGAGGTTAGACAAGATTCCCCATGGACCACGATGTTTGCTGATGACATTGTGATCTGTAGTGAGAGCGGAGAACAAGTGCAGGAAAATCTAGAGAGGTGGAGGTATGCCCTGGAAAGAAGAGGAATGAAGGTTAGCCTCAGTGAGACAGAATACATGTGTGTGAACGAGAAGGACCCAAGAGGAACGGTGAGGTTACACAGAGCAGAGATAAAGAAGGTGGAGGATTTTAAGTACTTAGGCTCAACAATCCAGAGCAATGGAGAGTGTGGAAAGACTCTCTGTAAACTCTGTACCTGGGGCAATGGTGGTCTAGTGGTATAGGGCGCTGGATCGCTGATCCAAAGGTTGGGGGTTCGAGTCCCACTCTCCACAAGGTTGTCACTGTCCCCCCAGTGCAGCTAATTGGGTTATCAAAGGTGGGCCATGTCTCTCACTGGCTATGGTGAGAGGCATGTAAAAGAACCATTGCTGACTTTCGTAAAGAGTAGCTGCAAAATCGTCAGCTTGTTTCTGTCCCTTGCTAAAAAGGGTTGTGACAGGAAGGGCATCCGACGAAAAAACCTCTGCCAAATCAAACATGCGAATCAGATGATTCGCTGTGGCGACTCCCGAGTAAAAGGGAAAAAGCCAAAAAGAAGACAGACAGGCTCAACAATCCAGAGCAATGGAGAGTGTGGAAAAGAGGTGAAGAAGCATGTGCAGGTAAGTTGGAATGGCTGGAGAAAACTGTCCGGTGTGATGTGTGATTAGAGAGTATCGGCAAGAATGAAAGGAAAAGTGTACAAGATGGTGTTGAGGCCAGCAATGTTGTATGGTTTAGAGACAGTGGCCCTGGGGAAAAGACAGGAGGCAGAGCTGGAGATAGCAGAGATGAAAATGTTGAGGTTTTCTTTGGGAGTAACGTGGATGGATAGGATCAGGAATGAGTACATCAGAGGGACAGCCCATGTAAGATGTTTTGGAGACAAAGTCAGAGAGGCTAGATTGACATGGTTTGGACATGTGCAGAGACGGGATAGTGAGAACATTGGTAGAGTGCTGAGATTGGAACTACCAGGCGGAAGGCCTAGAGGAAGACCAAAGAGGAGATTTATGGATGTGATGAAGGAGGACATGAAGGTAGTTGGAGCAAGAGTGGAAGATGCAGAGGATAGGGTGTGATGGAGGCAGCTGATTCGCTGTGGTGACCCCTGAAGGGAAAAGCCAGAAGGAAAAGAAAAAGAAGAGACAAGGTGTTGAGGGGTTCTGGTTTGGTGGCCATTGGATCTTGTCTCTGCATTTTGCGGATGATGTTGTCATGATGTTTTGGCTTCATCAAGCCGGGACCTCCATCTCTCATTGGAGCGATTCGCAATCGAGTGCGAAGCGGCCGGGATGAAAATCTGCACCTCCAAGTCCGAGGCCATGGTTCTCCGTCAGACAAGGGTAAAATGCACCCTCCAGGTTGGGAATGAGGTCCTGCGCCAAGTGGAGGAGTTTAGGTATGTTGGATTCTTATTCACGAGTGAGGATGGAGCGGGAGATCGACAGACGGATCGCTGCAGCCTCTGCTGTTAAACGGCGCCTGTACTGGTCCATCATGGTGAAGAAGGAGCTGAGCTGCAAGGCAAGGCTCTCAATTTACCCGTCGATCTACGTTTCAATCCTCACCTACAGTCACGAGCTTTGGGTAGTAACCGAAAGAACAAGATTGCAGATACAAGCTGCTGAAATGAGTTTCCTTCGCTGGGTGGTGTGGCTCTCCCTTAGAGATAAGGTGAGAAGCTCGACCATCCAGGGAGAGCTCAGAGTCGATCCTCTGCTCCTCCGCATTGAGAGGGGCCAGTTGAGGTAGCTCTGGCATCTGATCAGAATGCCTCTCCAACGCCTCCCTGGTGTGGTGTCTCGGGCATGTCCAACCGGGAGGAGACCCCGGGGTCGACCTAGAACATGCTAGGGACTATGTCTGTCGGCTTGTCTGGGAACACCCCGGAGTCCCCCCGTAAGAGATGGAGGAAGTGGCTGGGGAGAGGGATGTCTAGACCTCTTCGCTTAGGTTGCTGCCCCCGCGACCCAATCCTGAAAGAAGCATATATATATATATATATATATATATATATATATATATATATATATATATATATATATATATATATATATATATATATACATATATATATAATATAAAAAATATATTTGCATCCATACGAAAAACTAAAAGTGTAAAAAAACTTGAGTCAGATTTTGTTGAAAGTACAAGAATGTATATGAATTGTATATAATATTGTACTGGTGAAGACTGGCTGTCCAGTGTGGAGATTAACAAAAGTGTGGTTTAAACATTCATGTGCAGAGTAAGGTATGGTGTGCATGGTGTGCTGTGAGAGATGATGTAGTGCAGTGCAGAGTTTTTTGTTGACTTGGTAATTGGTAGTGGGGCGAGTGCC
>CM045737.1:33974847-33979847 GCA_024760905.1 Plotosus lineatus | reverse complement strand
TATTCAAATGGATATCACGGTTAAGACAAACAAACAAACAAACAAACAAACAAACAAACAAAAATCAGGCAGAAGACTTAAGAAAACAATAATAATAATTGTCAATTTATGTTTTTTATGATAATTAGTTCTGTTGTTAAGTAGATTAAGGCGTTATTAAATAACTGAATGTGAACTTTAACATTTCCTCGAAGCTGCACCATTTGCAACTGATTGGAACTGAAAACTTTTTTTAAAAAATAAACAATCTCACTCGAACATCATCTTTTTTTTTTTTTTTTTTTTTTTTTTTGTTAACGTCACTAAATCTTGAATTCCACATTTTCTTTCTGGGTTTAATCTGATATCTAAAGTTTAGGTGCAGACAATAATGCAGAGTTTAATGAACACTAAAAGTACTGTATATAAAAAGTTAGAGTCTGATAGAAGCGCGTGCGCGTGCGCGTGCGTGTGGGTGGGGGTGCGCGCGCGCGCGTCCATGTGTGGCTTTATCGCAAGCTGTGTTTTCTGGTAGATGCACAGTGCCACCTGCTGATCAGACACACGCAGTAGATTTCAGCTGACAGGGCGACATGGCTGATGAATACATTGTGAGTAAATATTATAATAAAAATGATGACTGAGCCTGGTATAGACAGATGAGAAGAAAATTGTTCTTTAAAGTGTTTTGCACCGTTGGGAGAAATGTTATTCGATTCCATATTAGAAAAATATATAAAAATCTCACAAGTAATGTGTTTGTTAAAGCTGACTGTGGGCAAAGGCGAGGTACATTCTGAAGAGCCCACCAGTGGATGGCAGGACCAGCACACACACACACACACACACACACACACACACACACACACACACACAAAATCATTTACACTCACAGTCACATCTCGGAGCCCGTTGACCTAATTTGGACTGTGGGAGAAACCCGGAGTAACCAAAGGAAACTCATGCACTGCAAGTGGAGAAATGCAAATTTCCAAACAATTTAGGCGACAGTGTTCAAACCCACAACCTTCTTGCAGTAGGGCGACTGATCACTGCATCTGCGTTACTCGGAATAAACACTCGATGCAATATTTATGCAATTTTGTCTTTTATACCTTTAAACTCTTTCATTATTTTTTTATTCATAGAGTCACATATAAAAGAGACAATTGTTGGCAAATAAAAATGTTTTATTTTCAATTTTATATGCACTACTAGGGTCAAGGGGAGTCTGGGGCCCATCTCAGCCGACACTGGATGAAGGTGGGTGTGCACCCTGAATAGCTCGTCAGCTCATTGAAAGGCAACACACACAACCATTCTCACTCACACACATCGGTGCAGCTGCACTACTAAGGTTACAGAAAGCACTTGGCCCGGGTTGTGAGAACTGCACAGGGGATTGTGGGCTGCCGTCTGCCAGATCTGGACACAATATATGCTGTCCGGGTCCAGAAGAAGGCCAGCCGCATCACGACGGAACCCACACACCCGGGAAATTGACTGTTTGTACCACTTCCTTCAGGAAAGTGCTACAGAATCATCAAGACCAGCAAAACCACACTCAAAAAAAGCTTTTGCCCCAGAGCGGTGAAAAAAAGCCATCACCCCTCCATCCCCACATCACCCCTCCATCCCCACGTCACCCCTCCATCCCCACGTCACCCCTCCATCCCCACATCACCCCTCCATCCCCACATCACTCCTCCGTCCCCACATCATCCCTCCATCCCCACATCACTCCTCCGTCCCCACATCATCCCTCCATCCCCACATCACCCCTCCATCCCCACGTCACCCCTCCATCCCCACGTCACCCCTCCATCCCCACATCATCCCTCCATCCCCACATCATCCCTCCATCCCCACATCATCCCTCCATCCCCACATCACTCCTCCGTCCCCACATCACCCCTCCATCCCCACATCACCCCTCCATCCCCACGTCACCCCTCCATCCCCACATCACCCCTCCATCCCCACATCACTCCTCCGTCCCCACATCATCCCTCCATCCCCACATCACTCCTCCGTCCCCACATCATCCCTCCATCCCCACATCACCCCTCCATCCCCACATCACCCCTCCGTCCCCACATCACCCCTCCATCCCCACATCATCCCTCCATCCCCACATCACCCCTCCGTCCCCACATCATCCCTCCATCCCCACATCACTCCTCCGTCCCCACATCATCCCTCCATCCCCACATCACCCCTCCATCCCCACATCACCCCTCCGTCCCCACATCACCCCTCCATCCCCACATCATCCCTCCATCCCCACATCACCCCTCCATCCCCACATCATCCCTCCATCCCCACATCACTCCTCCGTCCCCACATCATCCCTCCATCCCCACATCACCCCTCCATCCCCACATCACCCCTCCGTCCCCACATCACCCCTCCATCCCCACATCATCCCTCCATCCCCACATCACCCCTCCATCCCCACATCACCCCTCCGTCCCCACATCACCCCTCCATCCCCACATCATCCCTCCATCCCCACATCACCCCTCCATCCCCACATCACCCCTCCATCCCCACCCCCATGCAGTCACACACATACAACTCTGCTCCGCTGACACATACTGACTCTCTCTCTCTCTCTCTTTCTCGCTCGTTCTCTCTCTCTCACACTCTCACTCGCTCTCTCTCTCTCTCACACACACACACACACACACACACACACACACACACACATTCTTTCTCTCTCTCTCTCTCTCTCTCTCTCAGTCTCACACACACACACACCCACATTCTCTCTCTCTCTCTCTCTCTCTCTCTCACACACACACACACACACACACACACACACACACACACACATTCTCTCTCTCTCTCTCTCTCTCTCTCTCTCTCTCTCTCTCTCGCTCACTCTCTCACACACACACACACACACACACACACACATTCTCTCTCTCTCTCTCTCATAGAGACGTCAGTTGTTTGTAAATGGACATTGAAGCCACAAACTCTACGACTGTATTGCACTGCCGCACTTTACCTGATTTACATTCTAGTTTATCCACCCTGCTGCTACTATTTATTTATTTATTCCACAACACCTTAATGTATAGCACATATTCTATACATATTGTATAGTACATATTTCATACCTCATTCAGAGGTACAGTGTTTACTTTTCTATTTTTTTTTTTTATTTTGTACTTGAAGTTTAGTGCTACATAATTACTTGTGTTTATATTCTGCTCTTGAAAGCCTTAGTTGCAGTTTATTGTCTCGTTTGCACCTTTTTAACTTTTTTTGCACTTTTTTAATGCTGAGAGCCTTGTACAAGATTCCATTATGTGGGAACATAATAACAATAAAGACTCTTGAATCTTGAATTTGAGGTCGATTTAAAACAACATTAAGCCTAATGTGTACGTTTTTGTAATGTGGAGGGAAATTTGGGTGTTCAGAGGAAACCCACACAGGCTCACAGGGAAACCACACAGAAACACTGAGACCATGTCCACCTAACGTCTTGCTGTGAGATGGACATGCGCCACGTTCCCTGGTTAAATACACATACTGTACTTTGGGATGTGCACTCTCATTTGCCATACAATTTAATCCTCTTAGGGTCATCGGGACTCTATAGACTATATCACCTGACACTAGGCCACGGCAAAAATACACCCTGAACAGCTCACCAGAAGATTCCATATTCATATTCACTCTCACACCTAGGGGCAATCTAAAACAGCCAGTTAGTCCAATGTGTGTGTGTGTGTGTCTTTGGACTGTGGGAGGAAACCGGAGTACCTGGAGGAAACCCTCACAAGCATGGGGAGAACATGCAAAGTCCACACTGAAATGCACTCAACGAGCCCAGAACTTGAACCCGCGACCTTCTTACCACGCGGCAGATATGCTAACCTCTACACGACCATACTTTGGCAGAATGTTAAAAGCTTTTTTTTGTCATTCATCTTTTTACACATAACTAAGTTCAATACATTTTTTAAAATAATTTCTTGCTCCAAGGCTCTCTTTTGGTTTCCATGTTTTTTCCTTTGATTCATAATTAGATAGAGTATTTTGCTCATGTTGCTTGATTTTATTGTTGCATTGTCAGCACGTGCTAAAACTTGGCAGCATCTTAAAGCACTTGAATCTCCACCCACCTTTCCAGGGTTTGTGTGTTGTGCGTTCACATTCATCAACTGACAGATTTACTCTTTCTTTCTTTCTTTCTTTCTTTCTTTCTTTTGACTCCAATCCCCACTTCCTCAGGTGCAGCTTAGAACAACAGGTGAATCCTTAGTGAATCATTTGCATCCTCTCCCATGAACTTTTTTTTTTTTTTTTTTTTTTTTTTTTAATTCTTGAAAGCTTATTTAATTCCCTGAATTCATATCCGGGGAGGAAGACTTATAGTTGTTTGTAGAAAAGCATGTGGTGGAGAGTTAAAATATGTACACATTTCTGATACAGTACTTTTTAAACTATATAAACAATTTAATGAAAGATTATCTCACCCAAAATGTTTTTCATAAAGCACTTTTCGTGACGTAATCATAAAGTTCATAATTCATCATTAAGCAACATTTCACATGCGATATTACAATATGCATATTTTAACATAATTATGCATATTATGCACTGAAAGCTGAAGTGAATAAAATTATCTCATTACAGTGGCACCAGCTCAGGAGTGTTCTGCATGAGGCAGAAAGTCTATTCTCAAAGTTGATGTGTTGGAAGCAGGAAAAATGAGCAACTGGTGGATCTGATTGACTTTGACAAGGGCCACATTGTGATGCCTAAAAAAATTGAGTCTGTTTATCTTCAAAACAGCAAGGTCTTGAAGGGTGTTCCTGGTATGTGGTGGTCCTTCAGCAAAGATGTTCCAGGTGGGATAACCAGTAAAGTGGAAAGTGTGTCATGGGGACCCAAGGTTCACTGATGCATGTGAGATGTGAGGGATAGTACATCTGGTATGATCACACAGAAGAGCTACCATAGTACTGAACTGCGAAACTGTTAATAATAGCTTTGATAGAAAG
>CM045737.1:33784847-33969847 GCA_024760905.1 Plotosus lineatus | reverse complement strand
ACACATTCAGAGCCCTATTGATAAGGAAAAAGTCATCTAACCATTAAATTGCTTTTGCAACATCAAGATCGGTAAAGTCTGTTGGGTTTTTACACCCGAGCCATAGCGGCTCATCAGGCCAGTTCTTATCCTCGGTTTCCATAGCATGAAGCGACCAGGAGTTCAGCTCCTCCTGGATGGGACGCTGGTCCATCGCAGGTTACCTTCCCAGTATATTTTACTGGTACCCATTTATACTGCTGGGTGAACAGAGGCACACTTGTGGTTGAGACCTTGCCCAGAGGTCTTAGCACAGTGAGGGTCTCAGTGGGATTCGAACTCACAATCTCCCAATCATGAGCGCAGCACCCTAACCACTACGCCACCGGCCCCGCAACATCAAGATATTTTCATTAATTTTTCTCTTATAATTGTACTCAGTAAGCCAAACAAAAATGGCTTTGAACTATTATCTCCTCGTAGATGAACGTGACCAAGTTTGTTTGCAATAGGTTCATTTCTTCCTGAGATATGAATGTGTTTTCTTTCTTTTTTTTCTTAATAAAACCTATAGCATATGTCCCTCTGCCCCTCCGCCCTTCTGCCATACAAGTACACATGGGAACCCTGTGTCAGGTCAGGTCAGGTATGAGGGCATGCGCCGGGAAGGCACTTCGCTGAGTCCACCAGCCGCCTCCACTCATCCGGCCGTCTCCTGGCGATCGACCAGGCCTGCGCAGGGCCCATACCCCCCTGGCAGGGCAGCCCTCACCTGCGACAACCACGTCGCATGGGGTCGTCCCCGCGATTGGCTCCAGCCCCTAGGCACCCGAACGGACAGGATCCGGTGTGCTGGGTCCGAAAACAGGAAACGCGCCAAGTGCCCATAGTAGAGCAGTTGACGGTCGTGGATCAAGCAGGTTACTCTTACCATCCACACATCCCCGAGCACCTTCTGGTTGGTAACAAAGTCCCATCAGCGGTATCCAAAGATGCGACGAAGGGAAGTCGTAACAAAGGAGTCCAGCCGTCGTCCAAGCTCAGTCATGAGCGTCCATGGGAGCACAAGGGAGCGAAAGACTCGGGCTTTTGTCCGCCTGCTCAGATACCTCGATCGCCACACTGTCCTGTCCAGCGAGTTCATCGGCCCTTAGGCTAGACCCACAGCGATCGAGTCAACAGCAGCATTCAAGAAGTCGCCGAAAGCCTGGATCTTGGTTTTGATCCAGGAGACTCGCAAACCAAGCGGTTCCGCCTCCTCACCTAACGAACAGAGAGTCTCCGTCAGAACATCCACCATTTCTGCAAAGATCACTGCATCATCGGCAAAGTCCAGATCAGTAATCCGAACCTCACTGAACGACACACCGCAGGCCGATCCACCCGATACCGCCGCCATGATCCAGTCCATTGAAGTACTGAAGATAGTGGGGGCCAGAACACACCCCTGCCTCACTCCAGTCTCGACCGAAAAGAAGTCAGAGGTGGAGCCCCCACACCTCACAGCACTCTCTGTCCCAGAATAAAGCGACAATATCAGGTGGACCAGAGCCGACGGGATCCCACATAGACGAAGTATGCCCCAGAGGGCCTCCCTATCTTCTGAGTCGAATGCCTTGTGAAAATATATATAGGCGGCAAGGAACCCCCTATCAAACTCCTGCAAGAGCTCAGATAGGACAAGGAGCGGCAGAATGCGGTCAACGGTAGACCTCTTCGGTGTACACCCGGACTGTTTAGGGCGCTGGTGCGCTAGAAGCTGCTGTTGGATCCTGTCCAGTAGAATCCGTACGAAGACCTTGCCCAGAACTGAGAGGAGAGTAACCCCCCGGTAACTGTTGCATTCTCGGGTATCACCCTTCCCCTTCCAGATCGATGCCCCGTTTCCAGTCAGTTGGGATGACACCGGTGCTCCACACGGAGCACACGAGAACGAACAGCCACCTGAGGACGGCCTCACCTCCCGCCCTAAGCATTTCCACGTGGATACCACAAACTCCCGCAGATTTGCCATCTGCCAAGCCCCACACCGCCCTCCGAGTTTCCTCAAGAGTTGGCAGGTCGCAGCCTGGGGGAGGGTCGGCAACAAGAGTTTCAGCATCCCCGATGGCCAGGCTCCGGGCAGGAGGTTCAGCACAATACAACTCCTCAAAGTACTCGGCCCAACGAGTCCTCACTTCAGATTCTATAGTTAGGACACTACCGTCTGCAGCATTCACCATCTGACATCGCGATGTGGACCAAGAGGAACGGAGGCTCTGCAACACCCTGTAAGCCGGGCGAGAATCACTCGAATTCAAGTGGCTCTCAACCGTCTCACAGAGATCACGGACCGCAGCCTCCCAATCTCTTCGCACCGCCTTGACGGCTTCGTGCTTCAGGTCCCAGGCCAGACCAACTCTACCATCGAGTCAAGCCTGTCTCGCTCTCTCGATGACGTCGATGGTCTCAGAGGAGATGGCTGTTCCCGGTCGTCTGGGCGACCCCGGTATGCAGCCAGAGGACACCTCCAGGATGCGGTCTCTGAAACCAGATCAGAGAGCCTCCATGCCTGCACCTGCGTCCAGATCCTCCAGGGATTCCCCAAGCCTACTGGCGAACTCCGAAGCCACGTCAGGGTCCCTGAGTCGGCTTACGTCAAATCGCATTTGACAAGCCAGGGCTTTCTCAGGGCGCCTGAGGTGAATCTTCATAGTCGCTACCAGAAGCCCGTGGTCTCCCGAGAAGAGCTGGGCACTTCTGAAGACATGGCAGTTCTGGACCAGCCGCCAGCGACTACCTACGAGAACATGGTCGATCTCCTTCCTAGTGACGGTGTCGCTGGAGTACCAAGTCCAGCGTCGCAGATCCGATCTCTGGAACCACAAGCCAGCAATCCTTAAGCCCCAACTTTTTGCGAGGTCAAGAAGCATTAAGGCGCTTTCATCGCGGCATCCAGAGCCGTGAGGACCGACACATGCTGTGTGATTCTTTGAAAATTATATATTTTGAGAAAGAAAATACATAATTATTTCTGGGAGAGTGTAATATAAAGAACAAGAGGTGTATAATAGATTGTCATTAATGACATGAAATAAATAAATAATGATATTCTTGTATTGTTGTGTTATTGAAAAAGTGTCCGGTGTGATGTGTGATTGGAAGGTATCGGCAGGAATGAAAGGAAACGTGTACAAGACGGTGATGAGGCCAGTGATGTTGTATGGTTTAGAAACAGTGTAACTGGGGAAAAGACAGGAGGCAGAACTGGAGGTAGCAGAAATGAAAATGTTGAGGTTCTCTTTGGGAGTAACGAGGATGGAGATGATCAGGAATGAGTACATCAGACTGACAGCACATGTAAGAGGTTTTGGAGACAAAGTCAGAGAGGCTAGATTGAGATGGTTTGGACATGTGCAAACGAGGGATAGTGAATATATTGGTAGTAGGATGTTGAGGTTGGAACTACCAGGAAGAAGGCCCAGAGGAAGACCAAAGAGGAGATTTATTGATATGATGAAAGAGGACATGAAGGTAGTTAGTGTAAGAGAAGAAGATGCAGAGGATAGGGTGAGATAGAGGCAGATGATTCGCTGTGGCGACCCCTGAAGGGACCAGCCAAAAGGAAAAGAAGAAGATTTTTGTGTTATTGAAATGTTTTCTAAACCTACGGTGTCTCAACAGTGTCAAAACTAATATCGTGTGTTTGGTCACCTCAATTTTATCCCCTTCTATAAGCAAGTTACTCAGATGAATTCTTTTTGATATCATGTGCCGTAGGTGTATGGGGTTTGAGGGGTCCTACGACAAACTTGTCAAGAAATGGAAATCAAATGGAAGCTCTGCTTTTAGGCATTGCCTCAATCTTTATATCATGGTTGTTGATTGGGGCAGTGGTGGCCCGGTGGTAAAATGCTGGATTTCTGACCCCACTGTCAACGGTTGTCACTGCTGTCCCGTCCCCCCCAGTGCAGCTAACTGGGTTATCAAAAGCCAGCTATGTCTCTCACTCTCTGCGGTGGGAGACATGATAAAGATGATGGTGAGGTGATGGGCATGTAATAGACTGCATAGCCATCAGTGTGTTTCTGCCCTGTGGAGGCCTGGTGAGCTGTCCAGAGTTTGCTGAGATGGGCGCCAGCCTCCCCGCAACATTAATTTGGATAAAGCGGTTCAGAAAATGGATGAATGAATGAATGAATGAATAACATTGTCTCTGAAATGCTCTTCGCTTTGACAGACATATTTACTTCAATGCATAAGTCTTCTCTGGAGAAAATTTCTTTTTAAAGTCTTCAACACAACAGGTAAAGGTAATATAAAGTCTTTTGGGCTTTTTACACCCAAGCCATAGCGACTCATCAGGCCGGTGCTTATCCCCGGTGTCCATAGCATGAAGTGACTAGGAGTTCAACTCCTCCTGGATGGGACACTAGTCCATCGCAGGTTACCTTCCCAGTATATTTTGGGGTACCCATTTATACTGCTGGGTGAACAGAGGCACACTTGTGGTTAAGACCTTGCCCGGGGGTCTTACACAGTGGGGGTCTAACTGGGATTTGAACACACAACCTCGCGATCATGAGCGCAGCACCCTAACCACTACACCACCGGCCCCACTTCAACACAACAGATGTGCCTTCAATTTGTGTTCCTTCATTTCAGTAAGTTTATTTATTTTTAAACTGGAGACTGCTATTCCCTTTGACATTTTAACATAAGCAGTGGGCGTGTGTGATTTACTGTCATGAAGTCATTTATTGTTGAAGTTCAGGTTTGATTTTAAACAAACTGTCTTTGATATGTAAAGTTCAGCGCCAGGTCTAATAGAAAGATTGGCAACCACACCTGAACTCCTTAAGGTGTCAGATCAAGACAGACAGACTGACAGGCATAGACACACACCAATCAATAATTCTGACTGGTCGGGTTTACACTGATGTACTTGTTATAACACTGTATAGTTTCTTTGGTAACAGAAACACTTCACTGGGATGTGTACGACAGATGTTCCACATAAATGAGCTGATATAGTGAAGTGTTGTACAAGTTGGGTGTTTATGTAACACCATCTGTTGCATAGGATTTACCTACAGATTTCACCTGCATTTGCCCAAACCACATCATTTGTCTGCTCTGTCTCTGAAATATCATTGTCTTTGACAGCAGAATGTATTCTAATGCATAAATATCAGTAGTTCATATTTAATGCTAAACTAGAAATGGTTATCCTCTCTGACATTTTATGTTGAAATTGTAAATTTAAGTTAATTTCATAAACCTGTTTATATTTATTATGAAGGCTCAGGTTTGATTTTGGACTATCATGAACATAGAGAGTTCAGCTCCAGGTCTGATGGCAAGATTGGCAACCACACCTGGATTCCTTAAGGAGTCAGGGAGAGACAAACAGACGGGTACACACACACACACACACACACACACACACCTGTTCTTACACTCCTGAGAGACCATCAGCTTGTTCTGAGTCAAGCAAGAATTTAGTGAACTTCAAAGACTGCAAGAATGAAATGCTAATGACAACACTCCCCTCCCTCCAGACACATATCCTTATCCAAACAGACGGTTTAAGTGTTCAATAATTATATCAGCTCAAGTGAGTGTGTGTAAACCTTTTCCACAGAAACTCTGTTGGTTCTCTGTTGACAATTATACCCAATTTTTTTACAGTTTCTTTCCAAAAGAAAAATATATTCCATACTCCAATTTGGGGGGTTTGAGTGAAAATTGTGTCCAGAAAAAGACAACACAAAGCTTGTGCACAATTATGCTTCAATTTCTTTCTTTATGAAGTGATCTCTCACTCCCAGCTTAAGAACATAATAATCCAGACACTATAGGGACTACATAATTTAAATTGGGGCAGTGGTGGTCTCGTGGTATAGGGTGCTGGATTGCTGATCCTAAGGTTAGGGGATTCAAGTCCCCACAAGGTTGGCACTGTCCCCCCCAGTGCAGCTAACTGGGTTATCAAAGGTGGGCCATGTCTCTCACTGTCTATGGTGAGAGGTTCATGCAAAAGAACCATTGCTGACTTTCGTAAAAAAAAAAAAAAAAAAGTCATCAGCATGTTTCTGTCCCTTGCTAAAAGGGTTGTGTCAGGGAGGGCATCCGATATAAAAACCTATTCCGAATCATTCGCTGTGGCAACCCCTGAATAAGCCGAAAGGAAATCTTTCTCTCACTCCCAGCTTGAGAACATAATAATCAAGACACTACAGGGACTACGGTATATAATTTAAAAATGCAGATGTGATATGCTTTTGGATTTTATAATGAACAATTTCCCACAATTATATCCAGTGGTGCACCACAATCCTGTTTTTTTTTTTCTCTCTCTTTTCTTCCCAATTCTAGCTGACCTGATTAGGTTCATACTCATTCTAATAACACATTGTTTTGATAGTCACACAAGGACAACAAATTTCATTGGTATGACTAAGGACCATTCATTAACATTATGGACGGAGTCTCCGGTTGGCATGGTGGTGTGGTGCATCCAGCAAGAAGATTCTGGATTTAAATTGTGTTGTCAACTGAAACATTTTTTGTGGAGTTTGCATGATCGCACCATGCCAGTGTGGGTTTTCTCCCACAACATAAAGGCATAGAGACAAGCTCAATTGGCTACTCAACATGGTCGAGAGATATGAATGTTAATGATTGGTTGTATCTGTGAGAGATTAGCAATTTTTCCAGGGTGTACAGGTAACCAGCAACTTTGACATTAGTAGTATAGACACAATGTATGGATAGAGTGATGCCTGAATGGATGGAAGGGTTTCCAATGTTAGTGTGTGTGTGTGTGTGTGTGTGTGTGTGTGCGCCCGTAACACAGTTGTGATAAAAAAAATAATAGCAGTGTGTTCAAAAAAGTGAATAAAGCTCTAAATCCTTAAAATAGGGATGGGCCAGCCACTTCATAACTTCTTGTTGGTCTGGAACCAGGATGTTGCCCATTTGGTGTGTTTGGGGTCATTGTCTTGGTGGAACACCATTTCAAGGGCATTCCCTCTTCAGCATAAGGCAGCATGACTTCTCAAGTATTCTGATGCATTCAAATTGATCCATGATCCCTGGGATGTGATAAAATAGACCCGACATCGTAGTATGAGAAACATCGCCATATCAAGATGCTCACGCCACCATGCTTCACTGTCTTCATATTGTACTGTGGCTTAAATTCAGTGTTTGGTTGCCATCTGACAAAATGTGGCTGGCCATTAGACCTAAAAAGAATAAACTTATTTTCATCAGTCCACAAAATGTCACACCGTTTCTCTTTAGGTCAGTCAGTGGGCTCTTTTGCAAATTTTAACATCTTCAGCATGTCTTTTTTCAATGGTGGGACTTTGTGGGGCTTCTTGCCAATAGTTCGGCTTCTAATTGTAACAAGACTCACAGCTAACTTTAGACCATTTTTTATGGACTTCCTGAAGCTGATTGTTGGCCAAATTCTTGCCATTTTGGCTCTTCTTCGATCCTTTTGAATGGTAGTTATTGCTTACTTCTACGCATTTCAGGTTTTGGTTGCATTTTAAAGTATTTATGATTATTTTAGCTGAGCGGCCTTTCATTTTCTGCACTTTATATATTTTCCCCTCTCCAATCAACTTAATCAAGGTACACTGTTTTGAACAATGCCCGGAGCGACCCGTTTTCTTCATAATTTCAGAGAAAAATGCTCTATAACCAGGTTGTATAACATTTGCGGCCTCTGTTCCTTAAATAAGGACAGTAATTCGTATCTGTTTTTCAAAGAATGAATGACGTCACTAATTGAACTCCACACTGGCATTATTTTGAACACTGTGAAAAATAAAAGCATTAAATATATCAAATATACATATATACATATCCATATCATTCTTGGCAATGTTGTGACATTTATTCCACAAAACATTTAGGAATGTATTGATATAAAAAAAAAAAATCCTCTTTGGTGTGGTAAAAGTAACAGCCGGACACTCAGTGATTTGATTATCAATGACTCAAGTCATTTCCATTTGTTTAGCAAAGACGATTCATTCAGGTTCATTCTGATTCATTTAGTCACACAGTTTGTGTAGTTATGCAAAGAATAAATGCATTTAAGTAATATCCAAATCTTCAGCACTGACTGGACTCATTGAAAGCAAGAGTAAATCTCAATCCTTAAAGGATTAACTGAATCATTGACTTCGGGAAACTTTTAAAAAGAAATGTATGACAAATAAATGTATAATTTCCATTAAAGTTACTTGATGATTTACTCATGCTAAGAAAATAGCAAAGCAGAAAGTAATAAAGGACTCCATGAATACCTGGTACTAATTCGTTAAAGGTAGTGACTTGTTTTTGTAAATGAATCATATCTACTTTAAAACACTTGAATATTTTTATTCATAGCTTGAGCCCATTATCTGAAAATTAGTTTGATGTCCACATTGGTGAGACGACTGCTTTAAATCCCTCGAGACGATCGGTATGAACCCATCAGCAGTGTCTGAACACAAGCACATACTCCGTCATTAAAAACTGTGAGCATTTGTGTGTGTGTGTGTGTGTGTGTGTGTGTGTGTTAGGCTCATGCTTCAACAAGCCCTGCTGGAAATCAAGCGTCAAATCCCTGCTAAATTCCTCTAATAGTCGCGCAGTAACAGCAGCTTGCTCTCGTCTGCATTTTTAAACTCCCTAATTACATTCTCCCTGCTTCTAGTCTGCCTACAGGCTCTCGATGAGAGAATGAGCTCAAGAGGTTTGATGACTGCCAACATGGAGCAGTGCATCTGTTATTCTGAAATCTGTGAAGTTATTACCTGAGATAATACACTGAATTTTATATATGTAATGCTTATATTTTTACAGCTGGGATCATGAATGTGCTTCATATCACCAGTTGCGTTCAGATTTCATATGTCATTTCCACTCACTGAGGGGTGTCAGATACATTTATTATATCAGACTTTAACTGTGTTTGTTTTCAAGATGAAATGTCTGGTACATCCCATTTTATGTACATGTGCAGGCTGTTCATAAGAATAAAATGAAGATGAGATGCAAAAAAGAAGCCAGGAAATGCAGGTATATAGGGATCCCTCACTTTCCGCGGTTAATTGGGACCGAGACCCCCGCAACCATCGAATTTCGCGAAGTAGGCTCGCTCCCCCACCAACCGACGTATACGTACATGTATATGTGTATATAATATCAATAAATACATAGTCAATGCCATACATTCTTAAAATAACAATTGAAAATTTTAAAATAATGCATAAGTAAAAAAGTTGTAAATAAAACAAATACACACTCACATACAGATACGCGTGCACACACTCAGATGGGCACCTCACATAAAAATGGAAGTAATTTTGATGGGAGGTTTTGGGTTGTTTTTTGTTTGTTTAGGGGGGTTTGCAAAATTGGCCTTGTTTTTGTGGCATTTTTTCTCCTATTCTTTCTTAATTTCCTTATTTTTTAATTCGATGAATATTTTTTAAAAATCTGCGATGCACTGAAGCAGCATGAATTGAAGCACGAAGTAGCGAGGGATCCCTGTATTTTAAGCTATATTGCAAAGTTATCATTTATTTATTATGTATAACTTTTTTTCTCATTTAGGTTCACAGGAAAACAGGAGTCAATCCACTACCCCCTAAACCCTTTAAAAATTATAAAAGTATACCTTTTAAGGTCTCTTTCTGCTTCAATATTGTACCGATGGTAGATGGGTTTTGCCATATTCCTTTGCAATAACACTCAACCGCATGCCACGAGCCCGCTTCTTCTTTTCACTTGCACAAGGAATCATTTGCACCGGGAATCACATGCGCGCGTGTGTTCACTATGTTTTCTTAGCAGAGTTATAATCTTGCAAATCTTTATGCAAGGTTAAAAGCCTGAGCTAAAAAAATAAAGTTGCAATGAGCACACTCGAAAAACTCACGAAACAACAGTAACTCTGTCCTTTACCCGTGTCAGAACTCCTTGACGAACAATGGATTGAAGGCACACAAAAAGTATCATAGGTATTATGGAGATACAGCTCCCTCATAGCCAATGGGAGGCCAGCGGGGTGGGATGTTGGGAGATAGCCAATGGGAGAGCAACTTGGGCATTGTTTGAATTTGTGAGATGGCGCATTTCGTAACGTGAATTTGTTTCGTACCCAGAGAGGGAAATTTTAGGTAAATGCATTTCATAACCTGGATTTTTTGTTTGTTGGGTCTTTCGTAAGGTGAGGTACCACTGTACAACCATTCTCACTTAAACTTAGTGGCAAACTGGAATACCCAATTATCCTAATGTGCATGTTTTTTGAAATGTGGGAGGAAAGTACTGTGTCTGGAAGAAACACACACAGGCATGGGAGAACCTGCAAACTCTACACAGAAATGCCCTCGCTGGGCATGGAGCTTAAACCCAGGACCATCTTGCTGTGAGAAGAGCGTTTTATCCACCTGCCACTGTGCTCCATTGACAGCTATTAGTTTAATTATCTCCACGGGGGTGGGGGGGTGTTCGGCTGTGTGTCTGGATGTGTGTAATTAAAAAATTATTAGACTGATTTACACAAAATTTTAATCAAATGTGGGTCTTGGGCCAACAAAGATCAGATCTGATAAAAGTTTGGGCATGATCCAGATCCAATATTGTTTTTGAAAGATTCTTGAACATTGTGCAGTTAGGGCAAGAAGGATGAAATCACCCAGAATGCACCATGAGGAGGGGGGGAATCATTAATGTCATCATTTTCTGAACTGATTAATCTTAATTAGGGTCACGGGGAGGCTGGCACCCATCTCAGCATATTCTGAGTAAGGGAAAGCGTACACCCTGAATCACTCACCAAGCCATCAGATGGCTGGAAAAAAAAAATACAACGCTCAAAAATAATTGCAGAACAGGCTACAAGGGGAACTGAAATTCTACATAATCTGCCACTACACCCCATGTAAACAAAAGATTACCCTTCCTTGGTGAAAGTCTGCACTTTGAGTGCAGTTCTAATTCCCAAAGAATCTTATAATTAAGCAGTTTCTGGTTTGGGGAACGCTTTAAATGAGGTACTGAAATCCATTTAAAATGAGACAATACAGACGGAATGTGGTCATATGCATCCCAAACCATCTCCAAACTTATCCTTAGGTTAAATCTTTAGGTTATAACATGACCCAGCTACTTTCGGTCAGATTTGAAACAGGTGATGGTTATAAACTGCTCTTATAGTATAACTGATTATAAAGACTTGCAATGAAAAAGATAATCCTTTTGCCATGAAAACTCTCAGCTAATTGAATAGAGTATCCTACCATTAAAGTACAGTTTGTTAACATGTTAACACTCCTCATAGGCATATCGGAGAATATTTTTCCCCCTCTTGTTTCTATTCTGTGACAGAACTGATGAATATTAACACACAGACATACAAATGGGGGAGACCTTAACAATGGGTGTACATATGCTTAATATACAGAGCAGGATCATTATCATTAAATGTATTGTCTTGCAATCCAACATTGATTTTCTGTATGTATACGACATACTGTACTATCCCGTAAGGAAATTATTTCCTCCGCATTTAACTCATCAAAAGTGAGCACACACTTGGAGCAGTGAGCTGCCACACACACATATTGGGGACGCCTGGAGAGCACTTTAGGTGTTGGGAATCTTGCTCAAGTGTACTTCAGCCATTTACAAATAATTTTTGCATAGGTATCTAGATAGACTGCTACCACATAGAGACTGAAAGCTGGTGGTTCATATGAGAAGATGCCTCTTATTGACACGTATACAGCATGTAAACAACCAACCTTAATAAATACACTGTACATTAGGACTTCCTGTTGTACTATCCAAAGGTGTGCAATTCAGTGAGAATATACAGGTCACCATACATTCAGTGCCAGTCTGATTTTTAACACACACACACACACACACAAACATACATGTGAGCAAACACACACAGCTCCACCTTTCTGTCATCCATAAAGAAACACACAGCTGTATGAGAAGCTGCTGTGGGTCACTGGCTGAGAGACATGCAGCAAGGGAGGCAGGATTAACTCCAAGAAAGTCAACCACACACACACACACACACACACACACACATTTCCATCAAGCTAAGCAACCCCAAAAGGAACCAGATTAAGTGGACAATTACAAATCTATTCCATTAAATTGGATTAAAGAGCAGTGAACAGAAAGCAGACCTGTACAGCTCATCCTGCAATCATTAAACTTTCTAAAACCTATAAGATGTGTAGACAAAGCTCCAAAGGAGGCGATGATTTATTGATTCTGAAAAACAAAATTCTCAGTGCCAAGACTCGGATCAAACAGGGTGGTTCCTGTATCTGCTGCATTTTGCTTTTCGATTTTACAGATTCATTTCTGAGGGAGGGTGGCATGGTGGTATTGTGGATAGCATGCCCACCTAACAGTAAGAAAGTTTCGGCTCGAGTCCAAGGCTCGATGAGGCTGTGTAGAGTTTGCATGTTCTTCCTGTGCTTGCATATGGTTCCTCTGGGTACTCCGTTTTCCTCCCACCGTCCAAAGACACGCACAGTAGAGTATTTGGCTGTTTTGAATTGCCCCAGATGTAATTCGGACTGGTTTTGTTGGACCTACAAATGGTCTGGCAACCTGCCGGGTGTACACTGCGTTCGTCCACACTGGGCTGGGATAGTCTCCCTCCAAGCCTCTCTAGTAGGCTAAAGTGGCTTTGCAAATAAATGAAGAAAAGAATTAACTTTTGGAGATACCAACGGCACTGTTGTCAGAAGATACTGAGACAAGTGGTTAACAAGACACTTTGATGCTTTGCCTGACAGTTCTGAAGCAAAGCCTTTCAATCATACCAAGTACTGGGTTACATGTTTACTGAAGTTTTCCTTTTTACCTAATATTACCTCAGATAAAGCTTAGAAAATCCTCCAGACAGTTTTTGGAACATTTTCATTGTCTTTGATTGATTTGTTTAATATCTTTTCTGAAAGGAACTCAGGAAACTTTTCCATTTTTGAGTATCAGGGGAATAGTTCTGCAGTCAGAACTCATACAAGGTCCTCAGTATCATCAGAGGACCTTCAGAGAACACACTTGAAGGAAAAGGAGCACTTGTGTCTAATATTAAGAAATTAAATATCTACCGTCCATGTAAACCACACACACTAAAGAAAAAAAATGCATAAAAATGTTAGGTTGTTAAAAAAAAAATAATAATAATACAAAAATGGAGACTTTTTTTCAAATATTGAAGACATGCATAAAACATTAAAAAAAGCCTCTAGAACAAATGCAAAACATTTTCCTTACACAACAGGTTGGTTGTTTGGTTGGTTTTTTTTTTTTTTTTTTTTGTAATTTTTGATTAGCAGTATTTTCAATACAGGAAAAACTGTCCAAATTGAGAATTCTGTCAAAGAAACCTTTACATAAATAGCCTACTGACTGATAGACCAAACAATTCCATAAACGTACTGTACATTTCAACTAGTACAACATACTTTCAAAAGTACTCAAGCAAAAGACAATACTTGATTATAACCTGACCTAAGATTCCATCAATACTTAAGAACTAGACTGATGTTTATGAATTGCTTGGTCAAGTTAATATTTATTCACGCATGCTTGCAGTAATTTCTTTGTTATTTATTGATGATTGCTAATACAAGATATATCTGTTCGAGTCACCCAACTGGGTGAAATTCATGGATAGATCCCAAGATCGAGCATCTTGTTTGTTACAATACACTTAAAGTCATGACAATACAATCCAGATGGTTGAAATTTCAAGCTACATACGAACCTGTCGACATGATCAAAGGCTTTCTTTTTAGGAGAATCTTAGAAAGATGCTCAATTTAGAAACATTATTTGAGCCACCATAAACACTCTCACAACCAACCTGGCCCAATGCGGCAGCAAAACGAGACTCTTGGTTATAATGATTTGGAAAGTTTTCTCATTGTTGATTATTCGATATTACAGAAGTTGGCAGTATTAATTCCACTCTAAACAGCACTTACATGGTGAGAATCAGAACAATTATTAACCTTAATATTCTACAGCTGTGGTTCTTAAATTTGTTGGAGGTACCGAACCCCACCAGTTTCATATGCACATCCACCGAACCCTTCATTGGTGAAAAATAATTTCTTCGAATCTGGCTCTGTTCACCATGAATTCAGCGAGCATTGTGTTCTTGTATTCCTCATCTCCATGCAGTTTCAAGAAGTGTTCCTTTATCCTTTAGTTTTGCGAGACTAGAGTTGCTCAACTTGGCATTGCAAATCATGCAGATTGGATGCTGAGTCCCATCACGTTCTGTGATGCATGTGAATCCATGTTGTACATATTCGTCTGACCTTTTTCTTTGTTTGCGCGACAGTTAGTATGTATTAAAATATTCCAAAAAAAAAAAAAAAAAAAAAATCACACGACGTACTACCACGACAATCACACGTTGACTACTGAGCGCACTAAATTCCCCGCAGCACTGATTGGCCATACAATGTAATGTGATCATCTGCAGCCAGTGATGACCAAGCGGGGCATGTCATCACTAATTGACATGATGAGTCGGGTGTGTCTTGACCTCCATGGCAGAGGCTCTGCTGAACCCCTGAAATCGAACCCAGGTTAGGAACCACTGTTCTACAGTGAACTCAGAAGTGCACATCATGGTGGTCATTTCCTGTCCATAGGGACAGTTAGCAGTTGCATCGCACCCAAGCACACCTCTTCCAAACAGTACAAGTGATCCTCACCTGAGCCCAGCCTGCAGCGACCACACTAGTCAAATAAATCCATGTTCTGATTATTTGTGCTGCCTTATTTTTTTTTTTTTAAATGAGACAGAAAATAGACTTCACAAGTTAAACATACTTAAGTGCAGTACATATCACCCAGTGAGAGACTTACTGAACCACTATTGCTAATGTAATGAAGATTATTTTGTTACATTTTAATACTTTAAATACTAAATTAAAAAAAAGTTAATCACAAAAAGATCATGAGGATGTTTAAGATCAGTTTAAAGTTCTGTAATTATCACTATCCTTGAAGAACACTTGTAGGTGGTGTTGTGTTGAACTGCCCTCTACTGGATAATTCATTTAAAACACATTTTTAATTACAATATTTATTTTATTTTTCTGAAAATTTTTAACTCTTTGCAGTAAAGGAATAATACATAATTGAACCCATTAAACAGAAGATTGCAAGTTAAAATCTCAGGCATACCAAAGACTACCTATAATTAAAACTTAACAATTAGATCAATGTTAAAACAGACAGACACACGCGTATACATATACACTGTACATATACCACCAGTATATATAGTGCTGTGCCAAAGTTTTTGCTCCCTGTCCAATTTCTGACATTTTTTCCGTCATCCATTTCAGATCAAGCAAACCTAAATATTATACAAAGATAAAACAGGTAAACACAAAGTGCAGTTTTCAGTGCCAATTGCATTTATTAAGGGGGAAACCTAGCCCGTGTGAATAAGTAATTGCACCCTAAACCTAATAGCTGGTTGAACCACTTTTTGCATCAATAACTTCAGTCAAGCGTTGGCGATAAGATTTGATGAGTCTTTCATGTCACTGTGATGGGATTTTGGCCCACTCTTCTCTGCAGAATTGTTTAAGATCAACCAGATTGGATGGTTTTCAAGCATGAACAGCCTTTTTAAGGTCATGCCACAGCATCTCAATAGGGTTCAGGTCTTGACTTGGATTGGGTCACTCCAAAACCCTCATTTTGTTCTTTTTTTTAGCCATTCAAAAGTGGACTTGCTGATGTGCTCTGGGTCATTGTCTTGCTGCAGAACCCAGGTGCACTTTAGCTTGAGGTCTCAAACTGATGAAGGAACATTCTTAGCCAGGATTTCTTGGCAGCCAGAAGAATTCATGGTTCCATCAATCATGGCAAGTTGCCCAGGTCCTGAAGCAGCAAAACAGGCCCAGATCATCACACTTCCACCACCATGTTTCACTGTTTGCACAATGTTCTTTTTATCAAATGCAGTGTTCCTTTTGCACCAGATGTAACGGGATGCATTTCTCTCATAAAGTTCAACTTTAGTTTCATCAGTCCAGAGAACATTATCCCAAAACCTTTGGAGATGATCAAGATCAAGGGTGCTCAATCCTGCTCCTGGAGATCTACCTTCCAGAAGGCATTCGCTCCAACCCTAATCATGCCCACCTAACCATGCAATCATCTAATTAAGGGACTTTGAAATGTCTTAAGACAGGGGTGTCAAACTCGTGCCACAAAGGGCCATGTGGCTGCAGGTTTTTGTTTCAACCAAGCAGCAGCACACCTGACTTGGCTTATTCAAACAACTGATAAGAGTCTTCAGGCAGTTGATTGGTCAATCTGTGTGCTCTGTCCAGAGACTGACCAATCAAATGCCTGAAGACTCAGATGAGTTGATTAAATGAGCCAAGTCAGGTGTGCTGATGCTTGGTTGAAACAAAAACCTGCAGCCACATGGCCCTTTGTGGCACGAGTTTGACACGCCGGTCTTAAGACCTGACTGGATCTTACATGTCACATGGGCCTCATTAGGGTTGGAGATAAAGTCATCTGGAACGTAGATCTCCAGGAGCAGGATTGAGGATTACGTGTGTGACAAACAGGCAAGGGTACACTACTATGGAGATTCAAAATATTTTATGATGAACCAATTTTTTTTATTAACCAAACCAAACAATATTAAACATTTTAAACATTTGTGACGCGCGCCACCAAGTGCAGGAGGCGTCGTGGCCGACACAGCTTTTGGGGCGGAACGCGGCTTGTCCGGACTTCCAATATGTCAAGCAGGCATGTGCACTTTGAACACTTGTTTAGTACTCAACGTTCACCTGTTTGCTTGAGGGATACGTGGATGAGCCACGTTTTGCCCACATTCGGCGGAGCGCTCCACATTTATTAAACATTTACTGAATTAAACAACTTAAAAAACGAAAATTAAGCTGCAACGAGCACTTTCGAAATGCACGAACCAACAGTACAACTCTTCTCTACACGTGTTACGAACAAGCGTTATGGGTGCAGTACTATGGAGATTCGGCTCCCTCCTGTCCAATGGGAGGCCAGCGGGGCGGGATGTTGGGAGACAGCCAATGAGCGAGCAACTTAATCCAATTAAAAACTTGTGGGGTGACACCAAAAATGCGGTTTCTCAGGCAAGGCCAAAAAATACAGAACTGTGGCATGTAGTCCAATCACCCTGGGCTGGAAAACCTGTTCGTTGACTACAAGAAACACAGATGTACCACTTTCCAGTTCAAACAGTGAATGTTTGAGTTTGTTAAGAATACAGACACTGGTACTTTTTTAAACAATGTACATATTCATGGTTTTGATTTGGAATAGAATGTGTAGCTCTATATGCATTTCTGTGGATGGAATTAAAAGCCATTACGTATAAGGATTTTGAGTTTTATTCTTTGTAAACACACTACTGGTGGTCTAGTGGTATAGGGTGCTGGATCGCTGATCCAAAAAGTTGGGGGTTCGAGTCCCACTCTCCACAAGGTTGTCACTGCCCCCCCCAATGCAGCTAACTGGGTTATCAAAGGCGGGCCATGTCTCTCACTGTCTATGGTGAGAGGCATGTAAAAGAACCATTGCTGACTTTCGTAAAGAGTAGCTGCAAAGCCGTCAGCGTGTTTCTGTCCCTTACTATAAAGGGTTGTGACAGGAAGGGCATCCGACGTAAAAAAAAAAAAAAACTCTGCCAAATCAAACGTGCGAATCAGATGATTCGCTGTGGCAACTCCTGAGTAAAAGGGGAAAAGCCGAAAGGAAGACAGACATTCTTTGTAAACACACTACTATTATGTTGAACACAACTGGACACACACACGCGTGCAGCGTCAAAAGTTTGGACTCACTCCTGATTTTTCTGTCGTTTCAAAACAGCCCAATTAAGAGCTAACTTGAGCAATATTTTTATTTCTAATTATTGGAAGACAATTCATGAGCATTCTGTGAACAAAATTTAACCGAGTTCATGTATGGCACTCAAGTGTGGATATTTCAAAGCAGGGGAGTATGACTGGAATGTTTGGGCAGTAAAATCATTGTCTCTTTTGTTAGGTTGAAACACTTATAAACAAATGAAAGGGTTGCATGCCTTCCCAGTATAATGTTTTTCAAATGCTGATTTGTAGTTATTTACTCACAAATATGTAGTGTGACCTTTTTGAGTTGATATGAAAGCGTGACAAGTTCTTAAAAAGAATCTCTTAAGGTTATTTGAAGATTATTGAAATCTAAAGTGGCATAATAATGACCAGAAAACCTCAGTTCAGTAAAAAAAAAAAAAAAAAAAAAAGATTGAAATGTAACTTTTGAAAAAAACTAACACGATTCTATAAGACAAACTGCTCAAAAAGTTAAAGTGTCACAAAGCGGAATTGCAAAAGAATTGAAGAGATATGAAGAAACAGGGTCAAAGTCAAGGGAGAAGACAGATCTCACTCTGGAAGAATCAGTCACTTCTCAAGCTAATGACAAGTTTATCAGGCACCAGTCTTAGAAATAGAGAAATGACAGCACCAGAAATAAGAGCTCAGTTGAACACCACCCAGAGTAATGTGTCAGTAGAAACTGTGCAGCACAGACTGTTGGAATCTGGTCAAGTGCAGGGTAGCTACCAGGAAATCACTCCTAAGAAAGCAGAACTCAAAGAAGAGACTTCAGTGGGCAAAAGAATATAGAAACTGGTCTGAAGAAGAATGGAAAACAGTTTTCAGATGAGTCAAAGTTTGAAACGTTTGGGTCAAAACGGTGCAAGTACATTCGACGTAGCATTGCAGAACGCTCAACTCCTACACGTGTTGTTCACACAGTGAAACATGATGGAGGTAGTGTGATGGTCTGGGGCTGTTTTGCTGGAGGTCAGACTGGTGATCTGCACAAAATCATAGGCATTCTAAATCAGCATGAGTACCACAGTAACTTAGACTCATGCCATTCACTCTGGGCTGCAGGGATGACAACAACAAAAAATATATTTTCAAATTAACTTTTGCCGGGAGGGGGGGGGTTTGCCATGTACAATTGGGCATCATATCATCTAATGCATAACAGACTAATTGGAATATAATTTTATTTGTAAACATATGCATTTGCAATATAATATATACACAGAATTGAGAAATAGGTCAACCATGGCTCTATGTTTTGTGTTGTATAAATGAAAGATGAAAAAAAATACACAAATGTTTCCTGTAAACCACTTTATTAATTTATGAAACATTTTCAACTAACTGTCCCAGCCTGCGAGTTACTAATTAATGTTGAGATACTACTCAGGTGAGTACCGACAGTGTATTAATTTATGACAACCATCACCAATGTATTCAGTATTTTCAAATTGAACATGAATTACTTATGCTTGGCTGCAAATAAAAAAATAAAATTCCCCATACATATTAAACTTATCAACAATGTGAGTAAGTTTATCACACCATGATTTTACCAATACTGTACAGATTACTTTTTTGAAGTTACATTTGAATGGGATTTGATGTAATTTAAACAAAATAAATATTTAGTAATTACCTCTGAGTGCACTTGTCTGTCGGCCACGAGTGCAATACATCCGCGAGATCCATAATTAATCAGGTCGTTGCAATAAAACACACAATGCCTCGCCGGCAATGTCAGATTTCTTTATGAAACTCGCCAAAGGTTCCGATACGTTCTGAGTCTGTTTGCCGATTTTCACCTCAAATTTCACAATCTTTTCTAGCCATTCCCCCTTAAACTTATTCTTAACATCCTTATCTATTTCTGACACGCGGGATTCCTCTTCTTTCGTTAAAGTTCGCACCATTTTCGGGATTTTCTAACCAGACATTCTCTTCGTAAAAACATAACACGCTGCCATTTGTATTGAGCCGAGTCACTTTACATTAAGCTTAAAACAGCCAATCAACGAGTGGCTTACAATATGTGAGGCGCTCCACTGAAAGTAGGCGCTTGTCGCAAGTTCACTTGCTTGTGCTTGAGACAAAGCGCGGCTTATCCGGACTTCCGATCTTTCATGTGAGCAAGTGCTCCGTTGAATACTTCTTTAGTACTCAATCTTCACTTGCTCACTTGAAAGATCAGAAGTCCGGATAAGCCACACTTTGTCTCACAAGCTCCATACGTCACTTGCGACAAGCGCCTACTTTTGATGGCCCTATACCCCCCCTAAAATTTTCTCCCCGGATTTAGACAAGTCACAGAAATGACCAATTTGAGATAAAAACCACAGAATTCCGCAGAAAATTTTCATCCCCAGGGCTGCATTTAGTGTGAAAACATTCACACTCAACAGGATAATGACACAAAGCAAACCTACAAACTGTGTCACAGGTATTTGGTAAAGAAGAGGAGGGAAAACTCCATCAAACTGATATGGGATGAATGGGACAGAAAAGTCAACCCACGAGTGCTGCAGACATCTATGAGATGCTGACAGAAGCATGGAAGGAAATGATTGCCTCAGAATTTAACCCATCAAGCACACACACACACATACACACACACACACACACACACACACACAGAGCAGACAGCTGCCACACACACTGGAGTGTTTGTTTTTGTTTAAAATCTTATACACAGGTTACATGTTTGAAATAAACTTTTTTGTTGTCATTCAAGTTATAAATCTGAACTAAACAGACAATTTACACAAATATTTGATTACATTTCTTTGTTTTTGCGCTAAAGCTACATGGCCAATATTGCCAAGTGTACAGTAAAGCTCATAGCCACCAGTTTAGCTTGGTACATTTATACTAAGGATATACTTTTATATGCATGTGTTCTTAATCAATATGATAAAGAAATCTGTAATTAAAAAAATATGAGCACAGTCTTTTTCAGGTTACAAAGACAGTAACCTAATTATCCAAGCTTAAAGAAATCACTTTTGCTTTAAACCTCAGTTTATTAGGAGATGCCTGGATATTCTGATTCACATGTTAAGAGCTAAACACGCAGAGTGACGGAGAAACACGAGAGTGAAGTCACTAAAATCAGTAGAAATATTTCAAGTTATTAACTAAGCTACAATCAGTATATTTCCACACTATGATTAAGTAAAGTCCGTTGGGCTTTTTACACCCGCGCCTACAGGCTCATCGGACCGGTGCTTATCACCAGATTCTGTATCGTGAAGCGACTAGGAGTACAACCCCCCCCCCGGATGGGACGCTAGTCCATCGCAGGTTACCTTCCCAGTATATTTTTACTGATACCCATTTATACTGCTGGGTGAACAGAGGCACACTTGTGGTTAAGACTTTGCCCAGGGGTCTTAGCACAGTGGGGGTCTCACTGGGATTTGAACATACAACCTCCTGATCATGAGCCCAGCACCCTAACCACTACACCATCGGCCCCACACACCATGATTACATTCTGCCTATTTTTTAAATGAATGACCAAAAGTAACTATAACCTGCATCCACGATTTTACAGAAATGGACCAAAGTTAGTTTTAAACCCAGAACAGCTTTTAATTGTGAACTACTTTCCTAGTTTTTAAAGTACAAAAGTATTGTCAAGGAAGCATTTCATTTCAGATAACAAAAAAAAGTGGTAATTGCTACATTAGCTGAAGACAAGGTCACATCATGTTGATTTATTACAAGGCATCATACTCTCTCGTGTGTATCCACACCTGCCAGCCTTCAACAGAAATAAAGCTTAGCTCTGTATAATGTCATACATTTCAAATCAGAAGATATAATATTTCCACATGTCCAACTGTTTCACTGTTGATCTGCTCCAGGAACTGTTTAAACATGTCTGTTCTAACCAGCACAGTAGCAAGGTGGGAACACTGTCTATTTTCATTAATATTCTCTTTCATCTTCACATTAATGCGACAGGAAACACATATATTACTGTTTTAACGACACTGTAAATTTATTTCATGATGAATTTACTCAAAACATTCTTCATTTGTCATGACAGAAAACCAGAATGGCACATCAGTGTATCTTTCATGAAGAACAATTTGAGTCAAAACAAAAATTACATAAAAGTTGAGAGAAGTGAGTAATATCAGGGAGTTTATACACAAACACAACATTCAATCATTCACTGATCAGGTCCTTTTTCTTTTTTTACTGATAACTTGTATCTGTTTTTATTACGTAAACTAAGCTCCGACACAAAATGCATAAAGGTTGACAGGTCTGGGTTGTTGAATGTTGATTAGTTTCTCCCGGTTTTGTTTTGCTATAAGGGGCAGAGTGATTTCTCAGCACAGGAAACAGCATTTTCATTTCTTCTTTCTTTCTTTCTCAAATTCAGCAATCTGATTAAAGATATCCAATAAATTGCTGGGTACATTCTTTTTCTGGTTTCCTTCTGAGGCTCTCCTAGTATCGTTGCTGCTTATTCTATGATTAACATCTCTGACCTCTGACCTCCCATATCCTCCAGATTTATAAAAGTCTGATCTGCGAGTGTCAGATGACTGAGAGCAGTGCAAGTTGGATGAGTGAGAACTGGACTTGCAGGAGTCAAAATCATGTGAGTGAGATTTGCGTGATGTCTCCGAATTGGCAGAGGAGGATGAATCCTTCCTGCAGGAAGTGTTATGTGAGCTTCTACCATTATCCGGTCGAATACTGTGTTCGTCTTCAGATTTTCTGCGATCTCTGTATGTTTCTTTCTCCTGACCATTTAAGCCACCAAGGCACCCCTGACCTTTGCCCTTCCCGTCCTCTGACTCTAGGCTTCGGGTGAAAGGATCATCATCAAACCTACCTTCCCTGCTTTTCTCATGGGAGAGCTTTTGGTTTTCATTTTGACTATCTGCAAGGAGCAGGTTAACAAGAGTCTGTTTCTCATCAATGAAGGATGCTGAGGTGTTGGCAGGGACAGGGTAGTCCTCGTCTTCATCATCACGAGAAGAAACCATTTGCCTGGGTTTTTTACTACCGTGTGAGGAGCGCCTGCGTTTGTGCTTTCGCTTTTTGCTTTTTTTATAGCTGGACAAGTCATCACCGGAGGAATCGGAGCTAGAGGACGTCTCTGACGTAGAGTCAGATCTTTTGCTTTTCTTTTTCATCCTGGAAGAGTGTAAAATTTATGGAATCCTAAGTAGTTTAATTCATTCTTTAAACGTGACCAAACATGATTTTTAAATTCCCCTTGAACATGAAATTAAGCCATCATCAAACAAATTAGAAAATTATTTATGATTAATAAAGAAAAAGGTCTCACAATATCTACATATTTACTTTCCTTTTAATTACCAGAACACGTGAATGGATAGGATCTATTGCAATTAGACGACCATCAGTTTAGCCCAACACTGACCTACATTTCAACGCCAGTGAGATTTGCTTCATCTCATTGCTTTATTTATTATCAGGGACAATTAAAAAAAATACTATTACCAATGACAACCAATGAGTATATCACCAAAGAAATTATGACATTTAACTATTCAAGTGTTCAGGGGGAGTTTAAAGACTATAAGTTGAATACTTGCTGGGAAAACAGGAACCAAGTACTGTGAATGCAGAGCGAGGTTCCAATATGTGTGCGTTTGTGTCAGTTATTACCTTTTCTCCTCTTTTAAGATCTTACGTAATTTTTCTGCACTGGTCTCCACAACTGGTTGCTTTTCCTTCTCCTTTGCAGCCTCCTCAGCTTTCAGTTTAAGAGTTTTCTTTAAAGTGGTCAATTGGCACAGTGGAAATTCAAAACCATGAACAAGCAATAAAGCATGCATTCAGGGAAATGCAGCATTTTGTTTTAAAGTCCAATATGACCATTCAGGCAGATAATCAACATTTCAAACATCAGGACATGACACAGCATCAACAATGCAAGAAGACAATTGTGACATTTAAGAACGGACATAAGACAGACAAATATATAGTTACCAGTCAGAGCAAGCAAGAGAATACAAACCGGTGTGGTTTTAGTTGTGGTTTAGTAGTTCGGTTTAGGTTTTCCCAGAGATGGCGATCACGCCAAGCCGGTGTGATAAGAATTGAGTGTCCAGCAGCAATCAGGGTTCAACATCCCAGATCAAAGACACAAATAAATAAAATATTTTATCAGTGTAACAAGACAAGGTAAATCTAAATCTATTCCTCCTAGCATTCAAAAAGAAAGAAATTTGCTTAAAAACAGACATTTACTGTAAAGCGGCCCATCAGAGCTGGACATTTACATTCTTAATCTGCACATCTACTCTATAAAGCAGTAATGTACACTGACACTGAAGTTGTGTTTATATAGTCGTGCTGTAATGTATCTGCATTGTAAAGCTTTATATCTGCAGGACTGTATGAAGCAGTAATATAAACCTACACTGTAAACTTGTAAATGTGCACTTTAAAGTTTTATGGCTACATTCACCCCACCAAAACAATGCTTCTTCACCTGTTATCACATCGAAAACAAAGCTGAAAAAACAATACTCTGATTATAGCCTGTGTGGACAAAAGTGCTAATTAAAAGTTTTATTGTTACAGGTGAGGAATCTGGAGATGTTCCACTCACCTGGATATGAATCTGCAGCTTCTTCAATGCTTCTTTCGCTTCATAAAAAGTGTCATCTAAAGCTACTGCTTTCTTATAAAGCCCTTCTGCTGTAACGAGCTTCTCCTCTTCCTCCAGTCTGATGTGGAACGATCAGAAACAAATTCAACATTTAAATAAATAGTTCTTATTAATTTAAGCTTCCCAGTCTGGCCAGAACTATCAACTAGCATATACAAAATGTATAAACCAATTTATATATACTGGGATCCCTTGTTACTTCACGCTTCAAATCATTTGGCTTCAGTGCATAGCGTTTTTTTTTTTTTGTTTTTTTTTTTTTTAATATTCATCAAATTAAGAAATTAAGGAAGAACAGGGGGAAAAGTTAAGAAAAATGCCGCAAAACAAGGCCAAATATGCAAAAAACCCAAAAAAGCAAAAACAAAAAAACAACCCAAACCCCCCATCAAAACTACTTACATTTCTATGTGAGGTGCGCATCTCTCCGCGCGCGCGTCAGTATGTGTATGAATTTATATTTTATTTACATCTTGTGCATTATTTTTGAATGTTTGTTATTATAAGCATTTATAGTGTTGAATATGTATTTATTGACATTATACACACACGTATACATGTATGTATATGTCAGTGGGGGGGGGGGGTTGATTACTTCACGAAATTCAACGGTCATCGGGGGATCTCGGTCCCAATTAACCACGGAAAGTGAGGTTTCCTTGTACTGACAAGCTGAATAAACAATAGAAAGTTTAAATATGTTTTCATAAAGTGTGTTGAATTTTTTCCTTGCCCTGAATAACAGTAGTGTGCAAGCAAGTCCTGGAAGAAAACATTATATGGCTGCACTATAAATTCAAGACAGATTCTTCACAAGAAAGTTATTTCTTACATTAATCCAGTTAGCATAGCCAGATAAATAATATTCTGAAAAAGGTACAAATTGACATTTTAAAGAAGCGACATTGTGCCATTTCCATTTTTTCTTCTTTTCGTTTGGCCCAGCAAGTGTTGAATTGCCGAGTTAGATAATACTAGTGTGTCAAATAAGTTAAAGTCAAGTTATCTCTCCAGACTGTTTGCACTGGCCATAAATACAAGGTGAATGCTTCTGTTGTATGTTTGCTTGTTTTTGTGCATACTAATTTGTAAACAATTAACACCGCAAGTTTTACTTGTCAAAAAAGACTTACTGGCCACCTCGTTCCACCAGGGTCTGGCAAAGATATTTTTTAGCATTCCTGTGTGTTGGGCAGCTTTCCAAGGCAAGCTCAAAGTCACTGATAGCTTTCATTAAGCTGCCTTTTGTGGCGTACCTGCACAAAGAAAATATTTAGAAAAAAGATTTTGCATGAACAAATGCAATCTATGTAATTTGGCAGGGAAATTATTTGAGGATTTATGCGGAGGACTTACAAAGCACCGCGTGCTACAAGTGCCTCAACATTATTGGTGTCAATCTCTAAAGCCTTGTTGTACTCATTCATTGCTTCGACATGGCGACCTGATTTGAAATGATTCACACCAGCTTTCACACTACAAGAGATTCAAACAGGAAATTTGCTTCAATATCATTGCCATAGTAAAAAATGATAAGGTAAGTTACATTGGCAATTTTTCTAATTTTGTGTTTGAATCACAACACAATGCAGTTGAAATGAAGCAATAAAAACATTATCGACTTACTGTAGCCTGTCTTCAGGTTTTAATTTAAAGTTAAAAAATGTATCAACCATTCGGCATTTACAACAATTTTCAACATAGTTCATCCATGTTCGTGTCCAGGTTAACAATTATAAATATAAATGTCTTATAAATATAAAGATTCTAATGTAAATTGTGCAGTTAATGACTATCTGAAGTCTGGAACTCACGGGCATTGAACTATTCTTAATTTCTTCTCATGGGATGCTTATCAAGGAATTATGCTTTTAACTGAAAGAATTCTATGATTATTCATTTAAGTTGTTTTCCATGTCCTTCCAGGCCTTTTGATGGTTTCATTCTCAACATTGTATTATTTATTTTTAAAACTGTATAAGGTTACTAAAGTTAATGGTTATTTGGCTGTATATTAAGAGTTTCCATGAATAGCAGCCAAATGCAAATCAACTCAGATCTTTAATCCCGAAAGTATGTCATCAAGTAATGAACAAAGGGGCTACATCTGGCTATGGACATGCCCCCGTCAATTGCACAACTACTTCTGAGTCTGTGAAAATAGACAGGGATGACGATCTTCTTCTTTTCCTTTCGGCTTTTCCCTTCAGGGGTCGCCACAGCGAATCATCTGCCTCCATCTCACCCTATCCTTTGCATCTTCTTCTCTTATACCAGCTACCTTCATGTCCTGCTTCACTACATCCATGAATCATCTCTTTGGTCTTCCTTTAGGCCTTCTGCCTGGTAGTTCCAACCTCAGCATCCTACTAATTCTTTAAAAAGTTAAGACAATACTACAACTATTACATAGTTAAACAGAAAGTCTTCCCTTATAACTGCTTCATTTCAAATGTACTTTGCTGTTTTGCAGAGACATAATTATGAAATTGGGTTAGATACCTGCCTATATAATCAGAAAAAAATATATAGAAAAGAATTCGTCATACATACCATTTCAATGCCCAGGAAGCAGACTGCTTCTTCCGAATTGCACTTGCAAAATCATCTTCCAAGAAATGCTCACTATAAGACAAGTAAAAATTAGTTACATAGTTTGTATGCCATAAATGATAAAATTTAACTTAAATTTACAAAGTTTAAAAAGACATCATATACCTTTGTAATCCTCTCATTAATGAGTAAGATTGTGTTTCACTGAAACCCAGCTTGCCAAGTAAATAGTCCACATTGGATGGGTTAGAGAAGCCAAGTGAGCTCTGGAGTAACATTTCGTATGATTCTCTGCTGTCCACAGTCACCTGCTCACCACGACTAAAGAACAAATACATTTGGTTTTATAAACTGCATCAATAATCCAAAATAACAATGATTACATGGAGGAAATGAGTAATCAAGAAAAAAAACATTTAAATGATGTTCACTAAGATTAAGGCATTAAGCACTAAGATTAAAGTTCACTTGACTAAGAGATAATACATTTTATTTAAACACAACTTTCTTGGTACTTGAAGTCACTGTTCAGATGAAAAAAAACACAAATAAAAAAATAAATAAGTTTAAAGACGATGGACAGAATTATTCCATGGTGCATCTTACATGTAGTGAAGAGGTAAATCTTCTTTGCTTATTACACCCAGTTTGGTTCGGTCCATGCCCAAGGCCAGAGAGGAGGGATAAAGAGAGACTGTCAGCTTCTCTTGATATCGATCAATGTCCTTTACACCAGCTAAACAAAATTAAATAAAATTTAATATCTTAAACTTATTAGTAATGATTAACATTAGTTAAAAAAATTAGCTGGTTCAGTCGGTTATAAAATAAAGGCGAAGAATTTTCTAATTTGTCATACATCACACACCTCAGTGTGATTGTGAACTAAAAGCATAACAAACATGTTAAGCAGCACAATTTGTTTAAAATAGATGCTCCCAAACTTACGTTTATCCGTTTTTGGGGGGGTTTTTTTCAAAAAAAAAAAAAAGTCAAATTTTGAGTTTAGACAGACCTACGTAGTACGCTGACGTAATGACGCTGCATTCATTGTTTACAAACTACAGGCTGTGTGTGTGTGTGTGTGTGTATATATATATATATATATATATATATATATATATATATATATATATGTATACACACACATACATACATGTATATATACCTATTCATATACATATATATATCTCAGTTATATAGCGTGTTACCCTTCTAAGACGCTGTCTCTGTGATCTTTGTGTTTACACCGTTTTACAGACTTTTGTAACCCTAAGGGAATATGGTTGGTCAGAAGTGTAAGCCTATTAATGCAGCCATGAGGCGGGAGGGGCACTAACCAGTGTCTCTCCCCCTTATGCCGGTCCCAAGCCCGGATAAATGCAGAGGGTTGCGACAGGAAGGGCATCCGGCGTAAAACTTCTGCCACATTTAAAAATGCAAATGATCAAAACAAAATTCATACCGGATCGGTCGAGGCCCGGGTTAACAACGACCGCCATCAGTGCTGTCAACCAACAGGGTGCTGATGGAAATTGGACTACTGTTGGTCGAAGACGTCGAAGAAGGAGAGGCGGGAGGCGTGTCCGTAGGCAGAGAGAGAAGAGGAAATGCGTGAGCCTCGGACTGAGAGTAGGGACTTTGAATGTTGGAACTATGCAAGGAAAAGATAGGGAGCTGGCTGACATGATGCAGAGGAGGAAGGTGGACATACTGTGTGTTCAGGAGACAAGGTGGAAAGGTAGAAAGGCTAAAAGCTTAGGAGCAGGGTTTAAACTGTTTTATAATGGTGTGGATGGGAAGAGAAATGGAGTAGGAGTCATCTTGAAGGAGGGGTTTGTCAGGAATGTTCTAGAAGTGAAAAGAGTGTCAGACAGAGTGATGAGTCTCAAGTTAAAAATTGAAGGCGTGATAGTCAATGTTGTTAGTGCTTATGCCCCACAGGCAGGATGTAAGCTAGAAGAGAAGGAGAGATTCTGGAGTGAGTTAGATGAAGTGATGCAGAGTACCCCCAGAGGTGAAAGAGTGGTCATTGGAGCAGACTTCAATGGACATGTTGGTGCAGGCAACAGAGGGACGAGGAAGTGATGGGCAGGTTTGGTATCCAGGACAGGAACACAGAAGGACAGATGTTGATCGATTTTGCAAAAAGGATGGAAATGGCTGTGGTGAATACTTTCTTCCAGAAGAAACAGAAGCATAGGGTGACTTATGAAAGCGGAGGTAAGAGCACACAGGTAGACTACATCTTGTGTAGGCGATGTAATTTGAAGGAAGTCAGTGACTGCAAAGTAGTAGTGGGTGAGAGTGTTGCCAAACAGCATAGGATGGTGGTGTGCAGGATGATGCTGATGGTGAGAAAGGTGAAAAAGGCAAAGGTAGAGCAGAAGACAAAGTGGTGGAAGCTGAAAAAGGAAGAGTGTCGTGTTGTCTTCAAGGAGGAGTTGAAACAGGCTTTGGGTAGTCAGGAAGTGCTTCCAGAGGACTGGACAACCACAGCCAATGTGATCAGGGAGACCGGTAGGAGAGTATTTGGTGTGTCCTCTGGAAGGAAAGTAGATAAGGAAACTTGGTGGTGGAATGAGGAAGTGCAGGAGTGTGGACAAAAGAAGAGGTTAGCCAAGAAGAAGTGGGACATTGAGAGGACCGAAGAGAGTAAACAGGAGTACAGGGAGACACAGCGTAACGCGAAGGTAGCAGTGTCAAAGGCCAAACAGAGGGCGTATGATGACTTGTATGATAGGTTGAACAGTAAGGAGGGAGAAAATGATCTATACAGGTTAGCACAGCAGAGAAATAGAGATGGGAAAGACGTGCAGCAAGTTAGAGTGATAAAGGACAGAGAGGGAAATGTATTGACTGATGACAGAAGTGTGCTGGGAAGATGGAAAGAGTACTTTGAAGAGCTGATGAATGAGGAAAATGAGAGAGAAAAAAGAGTAGAAGGGGTGACCGTTGAGGAGCAGGAAGTAGCAAAGATTAGTAAGGGAGAAGTGAGGAGGGCATTGAAGAGGATGAAGAGTGGAAAGGCAGTTGGTCCTGATGACATACCAGTTGAGGTATGGAAGTGTCTAGGGGAGGTAGCAGTAGATTTTCTGACAAGAATATTCAACAAGGTCTTAGAAAGTGAGCAGATGCCAGAGGAATGGAGGAGAAGTGTGCTTGTGCCCATTTTTAAGAACAAGGGCGATGCACAGAGTTGTGGCAACTACAGAGGGATAAAGTTGATGAGCCACACAATGAAGCTATGGGAAAGAATAGTGGAAGCAAGACTAAGGGCAGAGGTCAGCATTTGTGAACAACAGTTTGGTTTCATGCCAAGAAAGAGCACCACAGATGCAGTGTTTGCTTTGAGGATGTTAATAGAGAAGTACAGAGAAGGTCAGAAGGAGCTGCATTGTGCCTTTGTGGATCTGGAGAAAGCATATGACAGGGTGCCGAGAGAAGAACTGTGGTATTGTATGAGGAAGTCTGGAGTGACAGAGAAGTATGTTAGAGTGGTGCAGGACATGTATGATAGATGTAAGACAGTGGTGAGGTGTGCTGTCGGTGTGACAGAAGAGTTCAAGGTGGAGGTGGGACTGCATCAAGGGTCAGCTCTCAGCCCCTTCTTGTTTGCTATGGTGATGGACAGGCTAACAGATGAGGTTAGACAAGAATCTCCATGGACTATGATGTTTGCAGATGACATTGTGATCTGTAGTGAGAGCAGAGACCAAGTGGAGGAAAATCTAGAGAGGTGGAGGTATGCCCTGGAAAGGAGGGGATTGAAGGTTAGTCTTAGTAAGACAGAATACATGTGTGTGAACGACAAGGACCCAAGAGGAACTTTGAGGTTACAGGGGCAGAGATAAAGAAGGTGGAGGATTTTAAGTACTTAGGCTCAACAATCCAGAGCAATGGAGAGTGTGGAAAAGAGGTGAAGAAGCGCGTGCAGGCAGGTTGGAATGGATGGAGAAAAGTGTCCGGTGTGATGTGTGATAGGAGAGTATCGGCAAGAATGAAGGGAAAAGTGTACAAGACGGTGATGAGGCCAGCAATGTTGTATGGTTTAGAGACAGTGGCCCTGGGGAAAAGACAGGAGTCAGAGTTGGAGGTAGCAGAGATGAAAATGTTGAGGTTCTCTTTGGGAGTAACGAGGATGGATAGGATCAGAAATGAGTACATCAGAGGGACAGCACATGTTAGATGTTTTGGAGACAAAGTCAGAGAGGCTAGATTGAGATGGTTTGGACATGTACAGAGGAGGGATAGTGAGTATATTGGTCGTAGGATGCTGAGGTTGGAACTACCAGGCAAAAGGCCCAGAGGAAGACCAAAGAGAAGATTTATGGATGCAGTGAAGGCGGACATGAAGGTCGTTGGAGTAAGAGTAGAAGATGCAGAGGATAGGGAGAGATGGAGGCAGATCATTTGCTGTGGCGACCCCTGAAGGGAACAGCCGAAAGGAAAAGAAGAAGAAGAAGTGTAAGCCTATTAGCATGGGTGCAAGTCTCATACACAGATACGAATTAACTATCTGAGCAGATCGGCACAATCTTTATATTTATTATCTTTTAGCAGAATCCTAAGAGTGTATACTTATTTTTATATTAATATTCATTAGGATTTGTGCTTGTTCTTTGTATGCATCTCTTGAATAAAGTTTACTTACTTGCTTACTTACACAAAAGAAAGAGCTCTCCGCTTTGCTGGGAGACTGCATCAGTGCAGGCTGTGTACTAAACAAGTTCAACGGCACCCTTGTGCACTTGGAAGACCGGAAGTCTGTATAACCCACAGCAAGTCCACTACTTTCGGTATTGAGCGCTTCACATATTGTAAGCGTTGATTGACTGCTTTAAGCTTTATGTAAAGTAACTCGGTATAAATAAGTGACGTATTTGAAATTAATGTTGATATTATTTGATATTGTTTTACAATGTTATGTTTGTAATAATTGATTTAGGGGTGTTTTATGAGATACGGTAATGGTATTTATGGATGTATAGTACAGTATGAGCGTCAACTTACGTTCACTTTCAACTTACGTTCACTTTCAACTTACGTTCAACCATCTGGAACCAATTAAAAAATATGAGTATCCAAGAAAAAACACTGATCTGTACATAACAGCTTCTAACTGTACATACTGTATATATTGCACTTACTGCTCTCTGTACTTCTGATTGGATGTTAAACTGTATTTCGTTACCCTGTATTGATACAAAGTTGAATCTTATCTAAAATGCTGTTTCATGCTGATCTCAATCCACATCAGTTTGCATACAGAGCAAACCGATCAACAGAGATGCCATCAATATAGCCCTCCACACAGTCCTCGCACACGTTTACAGCAGCAACTCCTATATGAGGATGCTTTACGTAGACTTCAGCTCTGTTTATAATACAGTCGAACCAGATTAACTGGTTCAGAAGTTGGGCAATATATATATATATATATATATATATATATATATATATATACACACACACACACACATACATACATACATGCACACTAGTCCTTCTCAAAAAATTAGCATATTCTGATAAAGTTCATAATTTTCTGTAATGTACTGATAAAAATTAAACTTTCATATATTTTAGATTCATTGCACACCAACTGGAATATCTGAGGTATTTTATTGTTTTAATACTGATGATTTTGGCATACAGCTCATGAAAACCCAAAATTCCTATCTCAAAAAATTAGCATACATGAAAAGGTACTCTAAACGAGCTATTAACCTAATCATCTGAATCAACCAATTAACTCTAAACACCTGCAAAAGATTCCTGAGGCTTTTAAAAACTCCCAGCCTGGTTCATTACTCAAAACCGCAATCATGGGCAAGACTGCCAACCTGACTGCTGTCCAGAAGGCCATCATTGCAAACACCCTCAAGCAAGAGGGTAAGAAACAGAAAGAAATCTCTGAGCGAATAGGCTGTTCCCAGAGTGCTGTATCAAGGCACCTCAGTGGGACGTCTGTGGGAAGAAAAAGTGTGGCAAAAAACGCTGCACAACCAGAAGAGGTGACCGGACCCTGAGGAAGATTGTGGAGAAGGGCCGATTCCAGATCTTGGGGGACCTGTGGAAGCAGTGGACTGGGCTACAGGTGCCGTATTCCCCAGGTCAAGCCACTTTTGATCCAGAAACAGCGGCAGAAGCGCCTGACCTGGGCTACAGAGAAGCAGCACTGGACTGTTGCTCAGTGGTCCAAAGTACTTTTTTCGGATGAAAGCAAAATTTGCATGTTATTCGGAAATCAAGGTGCCAGAGTCTGGAGGAAGACTGGGGAGAAGGAAATGCCAAAATGCCTGAATTCCAGTGTCAAGTACCAACAGTCAGTGATGGTCTGGGGTGCCATGTCAGCTGCTGGTGTTGGTCCACTGTGTTTTACCAAGGGCAGGGTCAATGCAGCGAGCTATCAGGACCTGGTATCTAAATCCCACGCAGCCGACACCGGAGCTTTTGAGACCAGGTATTCAAAGCGCACTCCCTGCTTGACAGATCGGAGGTCCGGACTCAACATTAACTTGTTTCTTTGAAGCACCGGAGGTCCGGATGAGCCGCATTTTGCTCACATTTGGCGGAGCACGCCACATTTATTAAACATTTACTGAATAAAACAACTTAAAAAAACAAAAAATAAGCTGCAATGTGCGCTCTCGAAAGAGAGTTAAAGAACGCCTGCCTCCTTTCATCTCTGACCGACTCTGTAGGCAGTCCTGTGTCTGTCAGGGCAAGTGCACTACATCTCTGCTCAAAGCAGTCATAAAAACTGTCTTCAATCCTTATTGTTTCACTGGGATGTCTAGTCGTGTAAACCCATAATCATTACCAATGAGCCGTGTTTATAAGATTATAAAATGAGCCCTCTCAAATAAACTCACAAAACTCAAGAAATATAAATACACACATACAGATGGTATTGCATGAGAAGACGACACGTACAAAGGCACGTGCGCGCAGATGCAATGCACACACAGATGCAACAAAGTAGTTTTGATGGGATATTTTAGGTTGTTTTTTGTGTCGGTTTAAGGGGTTTTTTTTGGCATAATTGGCCTTGTTTTTGTGGCATTTTACTTAACTTTTGCCCTATTCTTCCTTAATTTCCTTATTTTTTAATTCGATGAATATTTATTTATTTATTTTTTTAAAAACCACGATGCACTGAAGCCACATGAATTGAAGCACAAAGTAGCGAGGGATCATTGTATATATACAGTTGTCTTCTTTGTGCACTTTTTAGAATTGCTGCTAAACAAAGTGCTGCAGAACTATTTTTCATTGTTCGTGCCACAGTTGACAATAAAGATCTCTATCTTTCTTTATCTTAACTCCGCAACCATCTAAGGTCTGTTTGAAGCCACACTTCACCCACATGCACAAACTCTCTTCTCGGACTGCTGGTTTACATAAGGGACATGGGAGCATCTGTTTATATATTTCCCAGTGGACCACAGGGCAGAGATTGGTCTGTGTTTTTACAGTTGACGAATGAGATTTCATGAGTTATTGATTGCTGTAGAGGTGTAAAGATCATTTCAACCAATACAACAGTTTGTGTACACAGCACAAAAAAGTTATCCGAACCAACCTTTAAAACTGTTCAAATCTTAGTACTGAGTGAAACATGAAAGCAAGACCATAAACTGTATTACAGAGAGAGGGTATTTTTATACCACCAAATGTACCTCTAATCAAATCCCCAATATGGAAATAAGACAAAGGATCATCATGATTTCCAGTTGATGGAACATCTCTGACTGGACACAGCCCCTAAAAAAGTGCACACACATGAACACATACAAAAAGGCTCAATTCAAATATGTGTGAAATCTCATTCAACAATGCATTGTAAGTGTTCAGCTGTGGTGCAAGGTGTTAGTCATGTACCGTGATCTCCAGATCTTCCACATCCCTCTCTATTCCCCCAGCAGTGCAGACAAGATTAACAAAGAACCCGAAATCTCGGATTGACGTAATTCTGCCGATGACTACATCGCCTCGCTCTACATCTCTGTAAAAACGATCTCTCCTCTCCTTATAAGAAACATCCATGAACTGCTCCAATGGTGGCAGGACGGCATAAGGCTCTGCAAAATTAGCATCACAAATACTTTATAGTTCCCTGCTAGGAGCTTTAGTTTATACATAAATGCAATATATGGTCAAGCATTTTTACATTCAAGACTTAATCATCATTAGTAATACCTATTGTGTAAATTTTAATACTTAAGTATTGTGTTATTTTTTTAATTATTTTATTTCATTGATTTGTCTTTACATTCCCGGTACTTACATAATTTCACTACATCAGTCAACATACTGTTTTCTCCACCTTATCTGTTGCATTACTGAAAACAATACTCTGGGGATACGCATTGTTACAAAAATAATTGTGAACATCACACATTTCTATTATATAGAATATCATCTAGAGTTTCTTTAAAGAAATAGATACAGGGATCCCTCACTTTCCACGGTTAATGGGGACCGAAACCCCCCCTGCAACCGCCAATTTCCGCGAAGTAGGATCGACCCCCTCCACTGACGTATACGTGCATGTACAGTATGTGTATATAATATTAATAAATACATATTCAACGCTATAAATGCTTATAATAATATTAAGAATTAAACATTCAAAAATAATGCATAAGATGTAAATAAAATATAAATACACACATACAGATGTGTGCACACACACACAAATGCGCACCTCACATGAAAATGTAAGTAGTTTTGCTGGGTTGTTTCATTGTTTTTGTTAATCTGGGGTTTTGGCATAATAGGCCTTGTTTTGTGGCATTTTCCTTAACTTTTCTCCTATTTTTCCTTAATTTCCTTATTTTTTTATTTTTTGATGAATATTTTTGAAAAAACCCATGATTCACTGAAGCCACATAAACTGAAGCACGAAGTAGCGAGGGCCTTTAATATATGCAAGATTTTTTTTGTTTTTAAGAATTGGATTTCTATTTAAAAAATAAATCAATAAGAACAAATAAATGGTAAAATAAACAGATAAATAAAGTTATTAAATTTGAGGTTTTTTTACAATTATAATTATATACAAACTGTTGAATAAAAAATTGGTTAAAATATCCACACCATAAGGTGGCACAGTGGTTAGCATGTCACCACACCGCAAGAAGGTCCTGGGTTCGGTTCTCAGTTTGGGTATTTGTGTGTGGAGTTTGCATGTTCTCACCATGTTTGTTTTCTCTGGGTACTCTGGTTTCTTACCACAATCCAGAAACATGCACAGTACCTGTTCAGTACAGTGCACAGCAGCGGTATGCAAATTGGCTGTTCCAAATCACGTGTGAGTATGAATGGTTGTGTGAGCAGGCATGTGATTTGACCATCACCAAAATATCTGAAAATCAGCTAGGGTCTGGGGGCGTGGCCTCCACCCCGAAGCTCCTCTCCTCCCCCCCCCCCCCCCCCCAAAAAAAAAGCTTCTAGGTTTTAAGCATTTCAGAAGGGAGAAAAAGGTTATTTCATGACACTGAAAGAGCTCTAGAAAGTTTAATTTCTAATCTCCATATGCATACTGTACCTCAACTTGTGGGTTTATCATGTGGGATTCCAACACTAATAAAAATGTCACAGTCACAAATCAAATAGTCACTCTTATAGCTCTGTCCTGCCTCACAACACTTTGATCAACAGTCATTGTCTTTAAACACAATCTGGAAACAAACTATACACACAACATGCTATACATGACATAAGTTTTTTGAATTAATGTTTCTTTGTCTTTAGTGCTTTAGCATGGCACTTTCTTGTTTCCTTTTGTGCAGCCTGAACTGTCCTTCTGGAGGCTGCCTTAGAAAGTTTGTTGTCCTTCTGGATGCTGAGGCGTTTAGGTTGAGGTTGATTCATAGTTATACATTTCCAATATTAATGAGCTACTTACCCGAGCACTCACTCCCGCTGCTGTAAATGCCTATTTATATAAGTTAATTACGAAAAACTGGCAAGTTAATGCGGCAATAATTTATTTATTCTAACTGCAGAAAAATGGTTCAGTGACCATAGCGTCGGCTCATTTGATTCAGTTCACGGAGTAAACACATGAACGTCCTACACCTAAAACATGCATGCATTCACAATTGTCTGTCTGTCTTCCTTTTGGCTTTTTCCCTTTTACTCGGGAGTCGCCACAGTGAATCATCTGATTCGCACGTTTGATTTGGCAGAGGTTTTTACGTCGGATGCCCTTCCTGTCACAACCCTTTTTAGTAAGGGACAGAAACACGCTGACGACTTTGCAGCCTACTCTTTACGAAAGTCAGCAATGGTTCTTTTACATGATTCATAGACAGTGACAGACATGGCCTGCCTTTGATAACCCAGTTAGCTGCACTGGGGGGGACAGTGACAACCTTGTGGAGAGTGGGACTCGAACCCCCAACCTTTGGATCAGCGATCCAGCGCTCTATACCACTAGACCACCACTGCCCCATGCATGCATGCATTCACAATAATTTGAAAAATATAATCGGAAACTATACAACAAAACTCTCAAACATACCTCAAAATTAACTACTCGATCGGCAACAGAAACTGGTTGTTTCACTGGGTCTTTTCTTTGCACAGAAGTTTCTGGTCGAACGGCAAACAAAGGGTTAAGTCCGTAGGGTTCTGGAATCTTCGCTTGAACACCAAATGTTCCTGCAATTGAATGCTACGGTTCCCTTTTCCATCCATTCCCACCTAAACTTGTTTTTCACAACTTTGTCTATTTCTTTGATTTGAGCAGAATCTTTTCTCTGGATCACCGACATACTTTCAACAGCTGAACAGATCGGAAGTGGCGCGAATGTCTACGTACATGTTTCAACATCAGCGATTGGCTATTAGAAAGCCATCAGCCAATCAGCAGTAATGTTTCAAGAGAGGTCATTTTATGCAAAACTCGGAACGGAATAAAAGCGGGAAAGGTTATTTTGACATATTCGGCGTGAAAAAATCTCTTTTTTAATTCTTTTTAACTGGGCAAATGAAATAAAATCGGAATTCCGTGAATTTGCGGAAAAATCACATGCCTATGTGAGTATTGTCCCTGCAACAGCCTGGTGAACCATCCAGGGTGTACCCCGCCCTCGCCCAGAGCCGGCTGAGATGAATGCCAGCCTCCCCACAACCCTAATTAGGATTAAGTGGTTCAGAAAATGAATGAATGAATAATCACCATCTCATATCATCACACATTAGTATATTTCCCAGTCTTACTACGCAGTGTTTTAAAATTAGAAGTCATATCGATGAAAATCAAATGAGAAGTTTCAGCTTGATGATCAAGTGGCTTAAGTCAAGTTATACTTCTTAAGCAAAGAAACAAACAAATAAAAAAGATACAAAGATGGATTCATTTTTAACCTCATGGCGCAGTGGTATAACACAAAGGTACAATGCCAATACAAAGTGTCTCACAGGGTGAACAATAAAATTCTCCCTTTATAATGTCAAACTTATTTTATTTTTGGGATTATTTCGGAGTTTTATATACTGCCAATACATTGGTGGTGTTTTTAAAGGGTACCTGTACCCAAAATTTACAGCATTCAAAAAATATCCACTATACTTTATTATTAACTTTTAAACATCACGTGATGTCGGTCGTTTATTTACAAGTCCACATTCCTTTTCTTCTATCTGACATTACTTGCTCATGAATTTTGAGCGCGCGGACATGTTGGCTTCTTTTCACCGGGGTTAAAGGTCATTGTGACGTAACATTGTTGACAGTCGTATAGCCAATTGCAGAATGTCAGTATATTTTCCTCAAGCAATTCATGTTCTTTACAACAATAGCACTCCTGATCGTTTTTTTGACGCACGCATTTTCCACAAGAGCACCAAATATTTGCTGGTTGTCTGCTACGATTTTCCCGTGTAAGAGCTTCTGCCGATTCTCCAATATCGTCCTCTGAGTCGTCACTTTCCTGGTCCAATTTCACTAAATGTGGATAGTCTTTCTTCAGTGGTTCATATAAATAACCTTCTAATCCTTCTACGAAATTGTCTTCGTCAATGGTTTAAAAAAAAAAAAAAAAAACTACTATAATGTCTGTTTTTTCCAAGTTTCCGTGAGCTTGTGTTCAGGTATATAGCCTTACATTTACATTGCAATCTCGCAGTTCCGGTCGAGGCTTTGTCAACGATATGACGTCACGGCAAATGCGCCATTTTAAAACTCCTGTGCTCTGAAGCTTGACGTTAGTGAAGCCCTTAAATCGCTTAAAGCTGGTTTGTGAGACAATATAATTAACGCCTTATAGGTGTTTTGTCACTAGCTATACACAATACATCAAATTAGGTATATGAGCGCTTTCACTACAGGTACCCTTTAAGCTCATACAGTGCAAGTAAATGGGTGAATGCTTATGTCTGTCTTCTTTTCGGCTTTTTCCCTTTTACTCAGGAATCGCCACAACGAATCATCTGATTCGCACGTTTGATTTGGCAGAGGTTTTTACGTCAGATGCCCTTCCTGTCACAACCCTTTTAGCAAGGGACAGAAACACGCTGACGACTTTGCAGCCTACTCTTTACGAAAGTCAGCAATGGTTCTTTTACATGCCTGTCACCATAGACAGTGAGAGACATGGCCTGCCTTTGATAACCCAGTTAGCCGCACTGGGGGGGGGGGGGGGTGAATGCTTATGTGTTGATATAAAATTATTATAGAATATTTATTCTTACTGTACTGAAAATATTCGGGACTGTAGTAACTAACCTTCATAAGCGATTGTTAATTAGGAAATGTAAATCTTTTCACTAAAGTTTTAAGTGTGCTTTCAAAGACATAGGGATTTATAGTTTTGGTTATGTATTTGAACTGTGTATTAATAACCTTGTGACTCTTCCTGCCACCCCTCTTCTGCTGGTGTGGTTGATTTCCATTCTGGAGCAAACAAAAGGTCTGCTTTCCTTGAAACAAAGTGTTCCACAACAGGACTGTCATCTTCTTTATCCCTGACAGAAGAGTTCAACAAAAGAATCGCAGTAAGTGGAATGCTAAACGCAATGACAAAGACAAACAATGATTGTCCACTGAATTGAACTGAACAACATAAGCTAAGGTTATGACTTATTTAAGCAGTTGAATTTACAAATGAAGTTCAACTGTGCTGTCTTCAAAGTTGGAGAGATAAAATCAGTAGACTTGAATAGAAGAATGGATGCATTACTAAAAGAACAGATGGTGAAACAGATGAGTGTCACTGGTATGACAAGTAAGGAAGTATACTTTGAGGGTCTAGCTTGCAAATGTATTTAGGCCTTGAAAAATTACTTAAAGTAACAAGAGATGGGTGACAAAGCAGAAAGCGATAGTGAGAAGTGTAAGGTAACAAAAGAGGTATTGTTTTAAAATTTTGACAACATGGGAGCAGGCGAAAGAATTTTGCTTTGAAAATTACAGAAATCAGTTGCAATAACTATAACAGGTGCAATAATAAGCTTCCTAGGCATATCAGTGTAATATGTTGTGTTCAAAATAATAGCAGTGTGTTTAAAAAAAAAAGTGACTAAAGCGCAAAATCCTTATACAGTCGGCCCCCTACCTACGAAATGAATCCGTTCCATAGTCTTTTTCGTAACGTGGGGATTTCGTCAGTAGGGGTCGCATTTTACATGTTAAACGCCTAATTCGTTCCACGGCTCCAGTCTTTGGACTGGATAAACCCCATTAACCCTTTAAAAATGATAAAAGTACACCAATTTTGTATGAAATGTTTGTTAAAAGTAAAAGAAAATATTTATTAAACAATTTAAACATTTTATTAACATATTAAACCATTTTAAGGGAAAAAGCCGATTAAACCGGGGATTTAGCTCAGTTGGTAGAGCGTCCGCTTTATCCTCCGGTAGGTCGGAGTTCGAATCCGGCCGCGTCATACCATAAGACGTTAAAATTTGGCAGTTGTTGCTTCCTGCTTGGCGCTCAGCAGCAAAAAGGATAGAACAACGCAATAACTGGCGCTGCACAGTGGCGACAGGTGCCTAGCGCACAAAGCAAATTTCAATGTATGTAATGTACTTTGACAATAAAGAGTTGTTTGTTGTTTGTTTGTTTATTAACATATTTATTAATTAAACCATTATTAAACATTTTTATTAACACACACACACACACACACACACACACACACACACCTGTCTCTCTCGCGTGCACTGCGGGCCACGCCCACAAGACGTGGAATTCAAAGCACATTGCTCAACAAACTCAACTTTAACTGGATTCCTTGAGGGATCAGAATTCCAGATGAGCTCAAATGCACCCACATTTATTAAACATTTACTGAATTAAACAACTTAAAAACTAAACTAAAAACTAAAGAGTTAAGCTTCCTTCTGTCTATATCTGGGAGGCCAGTGGGGGGACAGGATGTTAAGAGACAGCCAATGAGAGAGCAACTTGCGTGTCGTGTGAAATTTTGATTGGCGCACTTGAATTTTGAATTTTGGGGATGGAAACTTAGGAAAATTATCTTCGTAACCCAGGGATTTCGTACCCAGAGGTCTTGGTAAGTAGGGGGTCGACTATCTTTTATTTCCATTGTCATAAATACATTGAGAACACAACACATTCTATGCCAAATCAAAACATGAATATTAATGTATTAATTTGAGTTATTCCTTTAAACAAATTGAAGAAACGTTAATATTAGACTCTTCAGGAAATAGAAGTGTCTGCTTTCTTCCTTACAAACTCAAATATTCACTGTATAAACTGAAAAATTGTTTCAGGTTTTGTTTTCTTTTGAATCATTTAACTAATATTTAGTTGTATAAACACTGTTTCTGAGAACTGCTGTATATCTGTGTTGCATGGAGTCAACCAACTTCTGGCTCCTCTGAACAGAATTGGATTAGGATTAAGGTCCAGGGATGGGCGGGGTGCATGATAACATCAATCTGTTTGGTATGGAACTAAGATATTGCCCATTTACTGGTGCGTTTTGGGTCGTCGTCTTGTTGGAACACCCATTTAAAAGACATTTCCTCTTCAGCATAGGGAAGCACGACCTCTTCAAGTATCCTGATGTATTCATCCGATCCATGACCCCCTGGTATGTGGGCAAATAGGCCCAACACCTTTTGTTCAGTGTGAAGTCAGTGAAGCATGGTGGCGCAAGCATCATGATATGGGGATGTTATGATGCCTACACCACCAGGCTTCACTGACTTTTCACTGTACTGTGGCTTGAATTGAGTGTTTGGGGGTCACCTGACAAACAGCCACTAGACCCAAAAAGAACAATCTGACTTTCATCAGTCCACAAAATGTTGCACCGTTTCTCTTTAGGCCAGTCAATGTGCTCGTTATAAAACTGTCACCACTTCAGCACGTCTTTTTCAACAGTGGAACTTTGCGGGGGCTTCTTGCTGATAGCTCCGCTTCACATAGTTATAGTTGTAATTGTAACAGGACTCGCAGGTAACTTTAGACTTTCTTTGATCTTCCTGGAGCTGATTGTTGGCTGAGTCCTTGCCAATTTGGCTCTTCTTTGATCCAATTCGAATGGTTCATTTGCTTTTTTTCCTGCCTCTTTCAGGTTTTGGTTGCCATATTAAAGCATTTGTGATCATTTTCTGTACTTCTTTATGTTTTCCACTCTCAAATCAACTGTTAATCAAGGTACACCGTTCTTCGGAACAATGTCTCGAACGACCAATTTTTCTCAGAATTTCAGAAAGAAATGCTCTATAAAACAGGTTGTACAACATTTGATGCCCTCCTTCCTTCAAGAAGGCCAAGTTTTCGCACCTATTTTACAAAGAATGAATGACCTCACTAAATAACCTGCTATTATTTTGAACACACCCCTCTCAACTAGTGATTCAACCACACAGAATGAGCAGCATGCACGTTATGACTGTTATTTCTGTTGGATTCTATTACTCTCCTACACCTGGTAGTAAATTATTTGCCATGTACAAATATCATTTCTGCCGAAAACAATGATTGATCGGGTTAGTAGTGTCTGACTGCTATTATTTTGAATACAACTGTGTATATTTCAGTTAGATACAACAAAATGACAAAACATACAGGCTCCATACTGCCAAAACTTTACCATATGTGACTTTTTTAAACCCCATTCTGTTTGTATTGACGTTTCTAAAAACATTTTTAAAAAGTGGTCTCAATCTCATCCCCACGCTTCCCCCTCCCATAGCTGTTGAAAACTTCTCAGATCGTGAAAAACTTGTACCTCTGGTCCACAGATTTGGCGAGATCAGCCGTAATATGTTTAAAGTCTGGATTCTCACTCTGTTCGCATTTCAACAGAGAAAACAGATTCTGTCCATGAAATGCCACGGACTGCTTTAGTAAGTCTCTATCCATGCTCAGTGACACATTCTCTTCGCACTGGCGCACACATTACAATCTGAAGGGGGCAAAAAAAAAAAAAACATAAATATTGCGTTACTGCATGTACTGACATTTTCAAACAGCAGATCACCAAAATGCATTTGTTTTACAATGGCATTGTTTCTACAGTAAAAGCTCATTGCAAGCAGATGCTATCCAAAATAAAAGTTACTGATAAAATGTTCTCTGTAAGATGTTTACCATGGGTTTATTTTAAGATGTTTACCAGGGATATCAATGTCGGTGCTTTAAGATTTACAGTTGCTTAACATGACAAATGGATTTTTCTGAAAGTGCAAGCGGGAGAGTGAAACTGTTTGTGTCTAAGTGAAAGAAGGAACTCGTTTCACATACAATTCCCAAACACAAAAATGTCACTGCTGTATAAACCATCATGCCATGATATAAAAGGACTAAAACTAAAGCATATTCTAACTTCACAATGTGGTTTATTCCATACGTACATACATACATACACCCCCCCCACACACACACACACACATACACATACATATATATATATATATATATATATATATATATATATACACACACATACGTGTGTGTGTGTGTGTGTGTGCATACAATCACACACATACTGGAGATATATATATATATATATATATATATATATATATATACACACACACACACACACACACTATATTATATATAAGGAGAAACCAGCCAAACTAACGCGTTAATCTCGATTAAGCAGCCTTCGGTAAACTACAAAATTCTTATTCCCTATTACCTCTTCATGCGAGTGAAATAATCACAAAAATGCCTTTTAATTTGTTTATTTCCTGAATTACTGCCCAAATGCAACTAAATTTGAGCTGAAAATGAACGACTAGTTTATGGTCTGACTGGTTTAACACAACTCGTTAGCAAAATGCTAACACCACGCAGATGTTTAAATGCAGTTAAAGCTCTACCTTCCTATATTTCATATGTAGGCGTTATCAGCATTGTAGAAGCGAGGAAATTGCAGAAATATGCTCTATTTTTAATAATCATTATTACTAAATATATATATATAATTGCAATAACCAGCTGTTAGTCATGTTTGCGGCGAAAAAACCCGAAAATCGTCACAAGAAGCTAATAAATCTAGGAGGGAGCACGAGTATTTCAAAATAAAGGTCACCACCAGGCTTCACATTCAGATTAAAGCCATTCGACTGGATTTTTATTTTATTTATTTGTTTATTAAAAATGTTTGAAGAAACTATCCTTTTTAATAAAATAAATGTGATATTTTTTATAGAATGAAGCAAATGGGTTGGTATGGTCCCAAGATAAAAAGAAAGTTCCTTCTAATAGAACGTGGGTGTCAGCAGCCTACCATGATACATGCTGTACTGTTGGGTAAAACCCAATCTTGATGTATAGTACTTTTTAACTAACACACATCATAGAAGTCAGAATCTCACTATACTAATGAACCTAATAATAATGGATGTTTATGTAATATACATATTGGTATGATATAAGTAAATATGTCTTCCTTTCGGCGTTTTCCCTTTTAATCAGGAGTCGCCATAGCGAATCATCTGATTTGCACGTTTTGATTTGGCAGAGGTTTTTACGTCGGATGCCCTTCCTGTCACAATCCTTTTTTTAGCAAGGGACAGAAACACGCTGATGACTTTGCAGCCTACTCTTTACAAAAGTCAGCAATGGTTCTTTTACATGCTTCTCACCATAGACAGTGAGAGACATGGCCCACCTTTGATAACCCAGTTAGCTGCACTGGGGGGGACAGTGACAACCATGTGGAGAGTGGGACTCGAACCCCCAACCTTTGGATCAGCGATCCAGCGCCCTATACCACTAGCCCACCAGCGATCCAGCGCCCAATACCACTAGCCCACCACTGCCCCGCTCTAGTTTTTTTTAATAGGTTTTGGAAAATCGTACATATTTCTAAAATGTGAATCATTTTAGTGAATCATGTGACTCTATTTTAGAGAATGATCCATGTGCATAAGAGTGCTCTTTGGTAGACCTGTTCATATTTATGTGATATCAATATCACCTATGATTGACATTTCATAGATTCTGTTTGTAGTTTACTTCATAAGAATGGTTGGTGAATGAGGCCCGATGTTTCTTGTATCTGTTGTTTGTAAAATATAACTGTGAAAATACATGAATGTAAAATAATTTGTTTTTTAATGCTTATTGTTGTCCAGTCACCTTAAATGTAAAATGTAAAAATCTCATACATATTATCATCGTACCTTTAGGGGTGGCCAACCAGTAAGAGACCTAGAGCCACATTTTTTTACTGTGTTATCGCAAAGAGCCACATCATCCACATGGGCTCACATGAATGTCACCCAGCTCTTTCTCACTCACACACACACACACACCCACACACACACACACACACCTCTGCTCAGCCAGACTTATTGTAAATTCACACACACACATGACAAAATACATCTTTTAAAGTCAAAGTGCAACTGTGATTCAATAGCCGTGTTAATGTGCAATGTTCTGCGTTCAACAGTGTGACGGGACAGTTGGATGTCCGATACCACGCGTTTTAGTTTGTCATTTTCAGGAGACAAGATTTCAACAACATCACTGAGGAATTTTATAACAAACTCTCTTCATTGTATGGTGTTTTGGCCCGTGTAATGTTCCAAGCCGGTTGATATGATGCAAGCGTTACGGTCTCTGAGCGCTTCGTCAATTTTTGGAAAAACTATATCTGCTTTTCTGCTTGACTTTTCAAAGTGGACAACTTGTACTTACGAAGTTCAGTCCCTTTTGGAAATTTCTGGTCAAAGTGAGCATACAGTGAGCTGAGGTGGGGCTGAAGATTTGAAGTTTTGAAATGCGCCAATGACACATGACATGTAAGGCAGAATGGCTTTCCATTACAGTCAACAGTCAACAACAACAAAAAAACTACCCACTCTATTAAAAATGTCTTTTGTTCCTCTTCATATTTTCATTTTGCTGTGCATTTTTACTGCCATTTTAAGAGCAAATCTGACACATATTTTTGACTGAAATGATCTTGCCCATACTGGGAAGATTTCCAGCATTTTCATCTCAAGCACATAAGCATTTGATAATACCACCATATTGAACTCAAGCGAAGCAAACACGCACATTAAAAAAACAACAAACTTTGATATGAACTTGAGAGTCGCATGAAACTAGGCAAAGAGCCATATGCTGCTTGGAAGCCGCAGGTGGGCCACACCTGCTTTAGAGTCTTCATTTGTTGAGAAATACTATAATTATTTCTGAATCGTTTCCTGATGCAAAAAAGCAACATGCCTGTTATAAATATGTACATTATACAGGAAAACATACTGTATTTTAAAGGGTGTAAATATTCATTTAAAAATATTCTGCATATTCAAATTATGTTGCTACTTCCTTTTGGGAAAACAGCAGTTCATATTCTGTCAGACAAAGCCTGGTATTTCCCCTGAGGAGATGAGGGTGGAGTTTTGAGTTCAGAACAAAATAGCTGCTGAACAATGTCAATCATTAGTCAATGCCTGAATTTATTCTGCTTCTGAACAGCACACAATAAACATGCTTCAGTTCTTTATGCTGAAAGCAGACTTCACACCACTGTACAAGATGCTACTCATACTACTTACAGGATACATTATAATTATTAAAGCAACCGGTAAGATACTATTTATCATCAATACTGGTGTAAATTTAGAGTCTCAGAGAACTTTCTTTTTTAAAGCATTTAATACGGGGCAGCTCAGTGGCAGAGTGGTTAGCATGTCAGCCTCAACAAGAAGGTCTAGGGCTCAGGTTTCTGTGTGGAATTCTCCCTGTGTTTTTCCCATGTTCTCTCTGTGCTTGCATGGGTTTCCTCCAGGTACTCTGCTTTCCATGGCTTGGCATTTTCTTAATGTGTGTGTGGGGCTGGTAGCATAGTGGTTAGAGTGCTGCACTCATGATCGGTTGGTTGTGTGTTCAAATCCCATTTAGACCCCCACTGTTCTAAGACCCCTGGGCAAGGTCTTAACCACAGGTGTGCCTCTGTTCACCCAGCAGTATAAATGGGTACCAGTAAAATATACTGGGAAGGTAACCTGTGATGGACTAGTGTCCCATCCAGGAGGAGTTGAACTCGTGTTTGCTTCAAGCTATAGAAACCAGGGATAAGCACCGGCCTGATGAGCCACTAGGCTCTGGTGTAAAAAGCCCAAAGGACTTAGCCTCAGCTTAATGCGGTCCTTGTCCTTCAAAATTATAGACACCGTGGAGTGGGAGAGATGGAGATTTCATGTTCATCTTCATCTCCAATGAATATAGAATTGCCATCTGATGAATCGGACGTCCTCTTGGGAGCCATGGTAATGGTGTACAGTAAATGAATTTAAAATTGTATTGTAAAAGAGATGTTACTGCGATGGTATCTAGTCACTGAGTGTAGTGGTGGAATGCTGTGAGTGTGAGATGCTGGCATGCTGTGTTGTCACAACTCTCTTAGGCACTGCGCTGCCAGACATATACAGTAAACTGATAATAGGCATCTGCCAGACGTGGTCATTAGTACGGGTGTTTGTAACTCGCATACTTACGTCTTACCTCGGATAGCGTGAGTGTGTGTGTTTGTGTGTGTGTGTGTGTATATATATATATATATATATATATATATATATATATATATATATATATATATATATATATATATATATATATATACAGTGTATCTTGGTATGAATTTAAATGTGAATGGTTGTGTATGTTGACACTGTGATACTCTAGTGATCTGTTCAGTGTCTACTCCACTTTCACCCTAATTAGGATTAAGCGGCTTATGAAATGAATGACTAAATGTATTCAAAAAGAATTTATAAACTGGTATGTATGTTTTATCTAAATTACATTTAAATTCTCCTTCCTCATTTAATGTGACTCATGCTAATGTAGAAAAGGATAACACCAAACTGGTTTTAGTATCTTTGTGACAAATCTTAAGCTGCCGATACTAAAGACTCAAAGACGGGCAGACAGTTCACACTGTTCATTCACTTTGTGATATTTTCTGCATGTGTTTCAGATGCTTTATTATGTGGTGTTCATTCTGAAACTTTTAATGCACCACCACCACCACCATTTTTTTTAATTAAAATCCGAGGGCTCAATGCCCGTTGGTGTCTGCAGCTTGCTTAACAATCGCTTTCCACTTGGCCCGGTCTTGGGCAGCGTGGTATAGATGGGCTATATTGTCACGGCACCATTCTTCCAGCCACTCTCTTCTCGGGCAACCTCTTCTGTTGTTCCCTCCAATTGATCCAAAGACCACTTGCTAGATTAACCTATTGTCGGTCATGCGGCATATGTGGCCAAACAGTCCTAGCTTTCTGTGGATGATTTTTGGACGATGTTCTGTGGGCAGTTGATCCTTTTCCTTATGTTCTCATTGGTGACTCTATGGTACCAGCGGATGTTAAGTATCCTATGATAACATTTCATCTCAAAAGCGAGAAGTCTTTGGCGGTTGCTCAGCTTTAATGTCCATGCCTCTGCCTCATAGAGGAGTATGCTGAATACGTAGGTTCTCAGAATTTGGAGCTTGGTGTTGATGCTGATTATTCTGCTATTCCATATACTGTTAAATCTGCCCATGGCACCATAGGCTTTGCCGATGCGTCTTCTGATTTCTTTACTGATATCGTTGTCAGTGCTGAACAGGCTTCCTAAGTATTCAAATTCTTTAACGCATTCAACATTTGAGTCATCGATTTTAAGCTCGATATCAACATTACTCCCAAAGGCCATAGATTTGGTTTTGTTAACATTTATCAGCAGCCCTGTTCTTCTACCCTCGGTGTTAACCATATCGGTGTTTCTTTGGAGGCTGGGGGTGTCAAAATCCAGTAGGTCGATCTCATCGGCGAAGCGGAGATTGTTAATATGTTGATGCCCGAGACTACAATGCCACTATCGCTGGCTTGGATGTTATCTATAACTCTTTCCAGGTACGTGATAAAAATGTTTGGAGAGATGGGGTCTCCTTGTCGTGAACTTATCTTTTGTTTGAACCAGTTGCTCATGTTATTGCCGATACGCACTGCTGCTTTGGAGCTCTGATAAATGCTGGCAAGCATGTGGATGAGCTTGGATTCAACTCCATAGAATTTAAGTACCACCCAGATGGTTTTGTGGACAATAGTGTCAAAAGCTTTTTGGAAGTCAATAAAACACTTATAGATGGTAATGTACTTTCTGAAAGCTTTTTCAGCTATGAGCCTCAGGATAAGGATTTGTTGAATCCAGCCTGTTCCTCAGCAAGATGGGGTTCAATTCTAGCTCTGAGTCTGTTGTGGATGATAATTAGGAGGCATTTTCACATGTGGTTAATCAGCGACAGTGTGCGGAAGTTGCTGCATTGGAAGAGGTCACCTTTTTTGGGTATGGTAACCACGATCGCTTTGGACCATTCTTCAGGGATTTTCTATGCTTCCCAGGCAGCACTGCAGAGTTTGTGGATGTGCATCACCAGGTTATCTCCTCCAGTTTGGATAATCTCTCCTACGATGCCATCAGTACCTGGACTCTTGTTGTGTTTGTGTTGTTTGATTGCATTGGTAACTTCGTCCATCAGGATTGGGTCGTTAATATCTTTGATAGATGGCGAGATAGCATTAAGTTCGTTCACACGGGACTGATCAGTGTTGCTGGACTTGTAGAGAGATTCACAGTAAGATGTCCATCTTTTGAGAATTTCTTCTTTTGTCTGTAAGCCTGTCTGGGTTGATATTTCCTGTTGAGGTATTTGATTAGTTTATGAGTTGCTCTGCTTTGGTTTTGGCTAGCACTATGTTCGATCAGGCTGCATTGCTGTTTAAGGCAGTTCTCTTTATCCTTTCTTGCTGCTCTTCTGACTTCGTTGCACAGTTTGTGGTACGTATTTGTTTCGACTGTTATTAGAATGGGAGATGCTATTTTTCATTTGTCGTTTCCTATCTGCTAGTTTGAGAGTTGCATTTGTGGTCCAGGTTTTCCGTGGTTTCCGTTTGATTGGGATGCTTTCTTCAATGGTGCTGTTGATGGCTGCGTAGATGTTGGATGCATACTGGTTTATGTTGGTGATATCCTGATCTCTGTTAGATAATTTTTCTTCTAGTGCATCTTGGAAATTTGTGCGTGTATTAGGGTTGTTGAGACTGGTGATGTCTCTTTTGGGTTTGATCCTATGTTTGGCATTGATCTTGAACTTAATCCGTATCTTGCATATAACAAGGCTGTGGTCAGAAGAGATGTCAAGCGCCTTGATAAGTTCTGCAGTTTCTGCTGGCTGTTTTCCAGCGTTTATCGATGAGGATCATGTCGATCATATTGTGATGAGTTCCAGTGGGTGATGTCCAGGTCCATTTTCTATGGTCTTTCTGTTGGAAGAGAGAGTTGCAGATGTAGAGTTTGTTTTTAATAGCGAATTCAAGAAGCATGAGACCACGATCGTTCTGGTCTCCATATCCATGTTTGCCTATTGCTTGTTCAAAGCCTGTGTTGTCACTGTCGATTTTGGCATTCCAATCTCCCATGATGACATGCATATCTTTTTTAGGGCACAGATGAAGAGTGTCCTCTAGTTGTTGGTAAAATTGTTGGATTTCCTCATCGGGGCATTCCGCAGTGGGGGCGTACACTTGTAATGTTGATCGGTTGGCCTTTGAATCTGGCTGTTATGATACGAGGGCTAATGGGATTGTAGCCAATCAGGGCGCTCCTAGCTTTCTTACTGAGAATGAAGCTGACTCCTCTTCTGCGAACGTTTTCCTCGCCAGACCAGATGATTTAGCAGTTGTTCATCTCACCTTTGCCTGGCCAGGTTGTTTCTGCCAAGCCTAAGATATCACAGCTGTAAGGATTGATCACAAGTTTTAGGAGGTCCAGGTTTCCTGGGCTATTAAGAGTGCGGACATTCCACATGGCAAGCTTGAGGGTCTCTTTTGCAGTCTTAATAGGGTTTGTTCCAGGGGCATATTTTTCGACCCAACCCTCGTTTCCACAGTTGGGGACACGGACCTTGTTTGACCGGGCGACGTCCGAGCCGGCATGAGATTAAGTAATTGCTGCAAGCCATAGATTTCAATCGTGTTTGTTTTTCACTACCACCGTACAGAATACAAACACACATTGCCAACAGTTTTCTCTACCCCCTAAAAAAGGCATTTAAAGATTCCAAAATAACCTCTTGAGCATTATATATTAGCTCTATAATAAATACTAGAGATCTATAGTAGATCTATAATAAAGCATAAAAGTGGGTTAAAAAATGTAACCTTTCAAAGCTTCATGATTATTTTTTATATGGAGCATGCTCAGCATGGTTTATGCATCCAGTTGAGAGTGAACCTCAAGTGCAGGTTCATTTTTCATCACTGATTTGAGCTGCACATAGAGCAGATTCAACCTGTGAACTATACTGTTCACTGTCATTAAACTCTAAAAATACAATTTTCATGATTGTGAGATATCTATCAAGTACATCAGAGAAATGTGCAATCGCAACATGCATCCATGTAAAAAGCAGCTTCTGTGAAATGTTTCTAGGGAGAGGGTTTGTTTTGAAAAAAAATAGAATTATAAATTATAATTATAAAAATATAATTGCACTGAATTCTGTGATATTCACTTGATGTACAACCACTGTCCGCGATAATCACTTTCCGCGATTAATGGGGACCGAGAGCCCCCCGCGACTGCCGATTTCCACGAAGTAGGATCGACCGCCCTGACTGACGTATACATACATTCCTTTACAGGAATCCCTCACTTTCCACTGTTAATTGGGACCAAGATCCCCCCACGATAACTGAAATCCGCGAAGTAGGATCAACCCCCCCAAATCCCCCGACTGACGTATACATACATGTATATGTGTATATAATAACAATTAAGAATTAAAAAAATAATGCATAAGATGTAAGTAAAATATAAATACACACATATAGACATGCACCTCACGAAAATGTAAGTAGTTCTGATGGGAAATTTTGGGTTGTTTTTTGTTTTGTGTTTGTTTGCATTTTTTTATTTCGATGAATATTTAAAAAAATAAATACGATGCACTGAAGCCGCATTCGTTGAAGTGCGAAGTAGCGAGGGATCCCTGTATGTGTGTATATAATATAAATAAATACATATTCAATGATATAAATGCTTATAATATCAATTAAACATTCAAAAAATAATGTAAATATAAAGATGTAAATATAAAGATGTAAATATATATATACACACTTACAGACGCTTGTACGCATACACAGACATGCACGCACACACTCAGATACACACCTCATATAAAAATGTAAGTAGTTTTGTTGGTTGTTTATTTGTTTTTGTTTGTTTGGGTTTTTTCATAATTTCCCTTGTTTTGTGGCATTCTGCTTCTCGTTTTCCTTATTTTTCCTTAATTTCCTTATTTTTTAAATTTTTTGATGAATATTTTGAAAATCTTGCGATGCACTGAAGCCACAAAAACTGAAGCACCAAGTAGCGAGGGATCACTGTATAAGGGCATTCCATGGTTTTATCAGGAAATTATTGAGTTCTGGACAGATCAGATGACCCAAAACATGAAATGAAATTTGTATGTTTATTGTAACACGGACAATAGGACATCTTAGGACATCACATAGCAGACCAAGCAAATGGTGGTCAATCTATAAAAATGTCTTTTAACCTTTATGACAGAATTGTACACTGCATGACAGGTGAGTTTTGTAAAACATCACTGCTGTCCTTGGATTTTGTCCAATTTTCTGTGGTGGACCTTTATAAACATTGTATGTGTTGTGAAATATATGGCATAGAGGTCTTTTTTGCCAATGCCACCAACACAGCATTGTTACTACAAGATGGTGACACATGAGAAAAGACCTGATTTGTCATATATTCGATGAAAGAAAACAGAATCAAACTATTTTTATCCATTAGACTGTAAGAAATATAGCAATTTTGATTTTTAAATTAAATTCTTGACAATAAAAAAATAATATAGAATATTTTACATGAGACCTGGTTAACATGGAAGTCCGAATAAAATAATTAATTCTTGAATTTTCTTTTCTTTCTTTCTTTCTTTCGTTTTCCCTTTCTTTTTTTACCCTGCCTGAGCAGCATTATCATCATTCCATTATGGCATCTGAAACAATTTGCCGAGTAAACAAAAATATTATAGAAATTTATCGGAATGCTGACAAAGCTGCTCAGACAGGAAGGAAAAAATTAATTATTTTAATCTTACTGTTAATGGGATATTTCTTTTCGGCTTTTTCAGGGGTCGCCACAGCGAATGCTTGGCACGTTTGATTTGGCATAGGCTTTTATGTCGGATGACCTTCCTGACACAACCCTTTAGCAAGGGACAGAAACACGCTGACTCTTTACGAAAGACAGCAATGGTTCTTTTACATGAACTTCACACCATAGACAGTGAGGGACATGGCCAGCCTTTGATAACCCAGTTAGCTGCAGTGGGGGGGGGGGGGGGCAGTGACAACCTTGTGGAGAGTGGGACTTGAACCCCCTACCTTAGGATCAGCGATCCAGCGCCCTATACCACTAGGCCACCACTGCCCTATTAATCTCACTGTTAATAAATACTGGATTAAGGATTAATAGTTTTTTTAGGACTTTCAGTGTACTTCATGGAAAATTGGTTTGCCGTGCCCCAGTTTGCCATGAGTTTTGAACCCAGAGTCTTAACCTGAAGCTAGCGAGTATTGGCTTTGTCTTTTTAACATTCTGGGAAGATAGGCAACTACAACTTTAATATGTTAATGTAGAAAGTTTAATCTGAAGAAGGACTCAAGACACATCACTCCCTCACTCATTTCAAGATTCGAGAGTCTTTATTGTCATGACGTTCACACATAATGACATTTTTTATGAGGCTCTCAGCATGAAAATATGCAATCAGGGTTTAAATGGTACAAACAAGTTAAAAGGTGCAAACAAGGTAACAAACTACAATTTTGTACACTATACTCTGTCTTCATCGAAGGGCAGAAACACACTGACGGCAATGCAGCCTAGTCTTTACAAAAATCAGCAATGGTTCTTTCACATGCCAACTTAGTGTTAGTGGGGTTGCACCCCAATCAGTAATCCAGCACATCTCCACAAGGCCACCACTGCCCCAATTATTATTATTATTATTATTATTATTATTATTATTATTATTATTATTATTATTTACAGTAAAGATTTATATGCAGCAGAGGTGAGGCAGTAGTGGTCTAGTGGTATAGGGCGCTGGATCGCTGATCCAAAGGTTGGGGGTTCGAGTCCCACTCTCCACAAGGTTGTCACTGTCCCCCCAGTGCAGCTAACTGGGTTATCAAAGGCAGGCCATGTCTCTCACTGTCTATGGTGAGAGGCATGTAAAAGAACCATTGCTGACTTTCGTAAAGAGTAGGCTGCAAAGTCGTCAGCGTGTTTCTGTCCCTTGCTAAAAAGGGTTGTGACAGGAAGGGCATCCGACGTAAAAACCTCTGCCAAAATCAAAAACGTGCGAATCAGATGATTTGCTGTGGCGACTCCTGAGTAAAAGTGAAAAAGCCAAAAGTAAGACATTTATATGCAGCAGAGAGGTATCGGGTGATCATGGCACAGTCAGGCTGGTTAGGCTCATCATCAGCTCAGGTCCCATTTATCAAAGGCCGGCCACGTCTCTCACTGTCTATGGTGAGAAGCATGTAAAAGAACCATTGCTGACTTTCGACAAGAGTAGGCTGAAAAGCCATCAGCGTGTTTCCACCCTGCGATGGCCTGGCGAGCTGTCCAGGGTGTACTCTGCCCTCGCCCTGAGTTGGCTGGGATGAGGCACCAGCCTCCCTGCGACCCTAATTAGGATGAAGCGGTTACAGAAAATGAACTGAACTGAAGTTGGAATCTCCTTTGGCAATCAGCTGGATGTCATCCATGTAAAGGAGATGAGTAAGAGGTGTTAGGGATCTGTGCTGTGGAGGTCCTGGATGATAACCTTCCTCCTTATTGAGCAAAAAAACTCAAGGGATTAAATGACAAACAAAAAAGCAGAGGACTAAAAGAATCCTCCTGGAATATTCCTCTCTTAATTGAAACAGGTTCTGAAGTCTTAACCTGACCTTGCGAGTACATCTCAAGCTGAGTTGACCAGCAACTCATTAAAGACTTGAGTAAATGGAGTAATCGCTCAGGTAGGCCAACACATGGCAAAGACTTCAGAATCCATTCATGAGGGACAGAATCATATGCTTTTTTGTAGTCAATCCATCACATTGAGAGGCTGCGGTGGTAAGTTTTAGCCTCCTCAAGTATCATTTTCTGGACCAATAACTGATCCTTGCATCCCCAGCATCCCTTTATGGCTCCCTTTTGCTCTGGGTAAATAATTTCATTGGAGGAGCAATAAGATGACACGAGATTTGTCAAACACCCTGTAAAGATTTTGTACATAGTATTCAGGCAGCTAATCGGGCGGCAATTTTTAGGATCTGTCAAGTCTCCTTTCTTTGGGAGGAGTATTGTGTGACTTTTACAGAACCAAAGAGGGACATCTCCTCTGTCCATCAAAGAATCAAGTGAGTAGATGTGGTTGGACACAGGGGAACAGTTTCCAAAACCGATTTTGAATGCCGTCAGGTCCTGGACCTGTGTTAGATTTGGACATTTTTATTGTTTTCTTCAGGCAGTCCGAAGTAATGAGATACAGCAATGATGAATTAACATTTTCTGACGTGGCTTTGCTGTATTCTTCCACCCATGGTATCTCAAGGTTACAGTTGCCGGGTAGACCACAACTGTGACCAAAACCTCTCACTGGATTCCATGGGTGGTCTCTGGTCGTCATTACTTGTAGGTGTATTTAGTTGCCTGTAAAATTGTTTTTCGTTGGTCTTAAATATTTTACTTTGTCCAATGAATTTATTCTTTTTTCCCATTTTCTTTTTCTCTCTGTCCAAATCTTCTCCTTTGCCTTAAGGGAATCAAGTATTTGAAGGAGAATTTTTTCCTTAGTTGTTTTGTATTTTGCCTTTAAATTTCTCCAAATTGTCTTTTGTCTTCTTGACATTGACTTGCCATGAGATCTTAATTTAAGGCAAAGCTCCAGCCACGACATGTCTTTCCTTGTTTCTTTTAATTTACGTTGAAACCAGTTTTCTTTACTTTTCTTGCTTTTACCATTGTTGGAAGGTTTGGAAACTGTATGTAATTCCCTTAAAGTTCGAATAGCGGCAAACATGTAACAATTAATATCATACAGGGAACACTCCGTTCATATAGTTTATAGAAATTATTTCTTTAATTTATCAATTTCATTTTGTGGAAAAGATTTTATTGCAATTTTAACTGGCTTCCTTTTGTCAATCGGTCAATCTAAGATTTCTCTATAGTAATGGTTAAACAAAACAGAAATATGATCATCATGAACTGAAGATGTGGAAAAATCATTGGTCAAATCAGAAAATGGAAAGCCAGGGGAATTTTCATTGTTGCCGTCAGGTGGGCTAACTTCATTGGGAAGAGGGGAGAGAAGGACACGGGCATTCATCTGCAATTTAGGGTCTGCCTCTATCCCAGTGGTTCTAAACCTGGGTTCGATCGAACCCTAGGGGTTCGGTGAGTCAGTCTCAGGGGACACACCCCGCATGGCCATCACTGGCCGCAGGTGATCACGCTACATTGCTTGGCCAATCTGTGCTGCAGGAAATTTGGTGTGCTCAGTAGTCGAATTGTGACTGTTGTGATGGTACGTCGTGTGATTTCTTTCTTAACGTTTTAATCCATACTATGTTGAGTAAAAAAAAAAAAGTGGTCGGACGAATATGTACAACATAGATTCACATATATAACGGAACGTGATATTAGTCGGAGTCCTATCTGCATGATTTGCAAAGTCGGATCAACCCTGTGCTGACTGACGTATACGTACATGTATATGTACATATAATATCAATAAATACATATTCAATACTATAAATGCTTATAATAACGATTAAACATTCAAAAATAATGCATAAGATGTAAATAAAACAAATACACACACATACAGACGCACACGCACACACTCAGATGTGCACCTCACATAAAAATGTAAGTTGTTATGATGGGTGGAGTTCATGCATTGTATTGGTTTTGTTCTTTGAACACAGTGATGTTAATGCACGGTTCATATTGGTGCCCCAATAAAAACATATACCGATGTCTTGAATTTGAAAAAAAATCACATTTTATTTTTCACTACAGAAGGGTTCGGTGAATAAGCATATGAAACTGGTGGGGTTCAGTACCACCAACAAGGTTAAGAACCACTGCTCTATCCAAACGTTGGGTTCTTGAGAAGGTACCTGACCACTTGCAGGGAAATTATCATCTGCATCATGGTGCATGTAGATCTTTAATCACCGGAGTTCATCTCGCAAATTTTGTTGGGTCAGGTAAGCGTACAAAGGGTTGGCATTGTCCCAGTGTTGCTTTAGCGACTTGCCATTGATACGTGGATTTTCAGGCCAACCAGTCGCCTTCGCACACTCAAGTAGTGTGGATTTTAGATGGTTCATCCAGGATATTTGTGGACGGGTTCTTTGCCTCCACCTGGGGCAAGTCCCATTTCTAGTTTGGCATGTTTGATTACCAGAGGGAGGCTGACTGGGCTGCGGAAGTGAAAGATTAAAATTTTTTTTGTTCAGTAACCCAGTAGTAAACCAGCTTCGGGTGGTCAGCCCTAACTGGGTGATATACCTTTAGATCAGGGAAAATCCCCTATCCAGGCCCACCACACGGAGGCGTACATCATCAGGCCCTTATTATTATTATTATTATTATTATTATTATTATTATTATTATTATTATTATTATTACTGTATTATTATTATTATTATTATCTCACTCATTTGCCAAGCCCCTTAATCCTATAAGCATCATAGGGAAGCTGGATCCTATCTCAGTCGATATTAGGCAAAGGTGGGGTACAGCCCGCCAGACAATCACAGGGCCAACACACACAACCATTCACACTCACACCCAGGGCAGTTTGGAACAACCAAATACTGTAGTCTATTGTGCATGTCATTGTACTGTGGTGGAAACCAGAGTACCTGGAGGAAACTCACACAAGCACAGGGAGAACCTCACACTGAACTGCCCCTGCCAAGCCCAGGACTCAAGCCCAAGATATTCTTGCTGTGAGATCCAATTATTGTTATTATTATTATTATTATTATTATTATTATTATTATTATTTGTTTGTTTTGTCAAAACTGAAAAAGTACTTTATTTTTACAATCTCTGTGGGTGACTGCCTCGTGATTCTTAAAAAATCTTAACCCAACCCACGTCTAAGACAAAGATACATACAATTCATTGGCATCCATCAGTCTCGGGAGACTATGGTCTTGCACACTGTTTGGATGAGCATCGTCTGGTGTGACTAGTCAGGCCAAGGCGAGAATGACAGTCCCTCTTGCAGTACAGGCATCGGAATTGGGTAGTTTGTCTGTCGGCTGGGGCTTTTCTTCTCTGAGCTTGACATTAGAACTCTGCGCGAATGACTCTTGTAGCTGAAGGATTCCTTCAGGCACTGTCTGTCGCCATGCTGATCTTTCACAGGATGCAGCTTCCCAAGAGCTTGTTTAGATATTCAGGACTTTCAGGTCTCGCTTACATATATCTTTGTTGCGCAATTTTGGTCTGCCAGTTGGACAGCATCCAAGAGCAAGTTCTCCATAGAGAGGGTCCTTTGGGATGCATCCGTTTTCCATGCGCACCACATGTCCCAGCCATCACATTCATCTCAGCTTCAGTAGGCTATACATGCTTTGAATTTGGGCTCTTTCCAAGACACTGGTATTGGTGACTTTATCCTGCCAGGCGATGTTCAGGATACGGCGAAGACAGCGCATGTGGAAGGTATTGAATTTGTGCTCCTGTTTCGCACGCAGAGTCCATGCCTCGCTTCCATAAAAGAGGGTGCTTCTGACAAAGGCTTTGTTTTCTAGGACTTTTGTGTGCTCTGTCAGTTTGCCATTGGTCCAAACTCTCTTATTCAGTCTGGCCATTGTGGTTGCTGCTTTGCCAATGCGCTTGTCTAACTCTGTGTCCAGGGACAATGAGTCTGAGATGGTGTAGCCCAGATAGACAAAGTTGTGGACAGCATCCAACTGTTGGTCGCCGAGTCTTATCTCAGATGGTTTGTCCAAGCCCTGCCCCATGATTTGTGTCTTCTTATGACTAATTGTGAGACCGAAGTCCTGGCATGCCCTGTTGAAGCGGTCCATGAGGTGCTGAAGTTCTTCCTCAGAGTGGGTGGTAATTGCAGCATCATCGGCAAAGAGGAAGTCACGTAAAATTCACATTTGGACTTTAGTCTTGGCTCTGAGTCTTGACAAGTTAAAGAGTTTACTGTCTGACCTGGTTCGGCGGTAGATGCCCTCTGTGGTGGAACCAGAGGCATGTTTAAGCAGGACAGCAAAGAACATGCTAAACAATGTTGGGGCAAGGATACAACCCTGTTTTACTCCATTGTTGATGTTAAAGCTCTCTGATGTTGATCCATCAAAGACCACTGTACCTTGCATGTTGTCGTGGAAGGATTTGATGATGTTCAGTAGCTTTGGTGGACATCCTATTTTTGGGAGAATCCTGAAGAGACCATCTCTGCTAACAGTGTCAAAAGCCTTTGTCAGATCTATGAAGGCCATGTAGAGCGGGCGTCTTTGTTCTCTACACTTCTCCTGGAGTTGTCTGAGGGAGAAGACCATGTCGATGGTGGACCTTGAGGAATGAAAGCCACACTGGGATTCTGAGTAGACTCTCTCGGCAATAATGGTAGTTGTTGCAATCACTTCTGTCGCCCTTGTTTTTGTAGAGCGTTACAATGTTGTCGTCCCTCATGTCTTGTGGAACTTCACCCTCATGCCAACAGAGGCAGAGTATTTTGTGTGGTTCTTCTATCAGGGTACCTTTGCAGCATTTCAGAATCTCCGCAGGCATGCCATCCTTCCCAGGTGCTTTTCCTGTGGCTAGCGAATCTAGGGCTTTATGCATTTCCTCCAGGGTTGGCTCTTCATCCAGTTCCTCTAGCAGAGGTAGACACTCAATTGCATCCAAGGCATCCTCGGAGACAAGGTTCTTCTTGGCATATAGCTCAGAGTAGTGTTCCACCCAGCATTTCATCTGTTGTTCTCGGTCTTGAATTATCTCTCCTGAGGAAGACTTTAGAGGGGCAGTTTTCTTCTTGCTAGGACCCAGTGCCTGTTTGATTCCATTATACACCCCCATAAAGTTTCCTGTGTCTGCTGCGATCTGTATCTAAGAGCACAGCTGGAGCCAGTAGTCATTTGCACAGCGCCTGGCAATCTGTTGGACTTTGCTGCGGGAGCTTCGGAATGCCTTTAGGTTTTTCTCACTAGGGTCAGTTTTGTAGACTATAAGAGCAGCTCTCTTCTCCTCCATGACTGGTGTGATCTTCTCTGCATGAGCTTCAAACCAGTCTCCTGACTTTCTTGTCTGCTTACCAAAGACGGATACTGAGCTGTAGATGGCATCCCTCACTTGTTTCCAGTTTTTAGTAGCATTCCTACTTTGCAGACCTGTGAGGCATTCTTCCAGGGCTGTGACAAAGCCATCGACCTTTGTTGGTATTTTAATGTTGCTTGTGTTTATGCAAGGGCGACCTTCTTTCTTCTTGCATGATATTTGCTTTGCCTGCAGCTTGATCTTGCTGGACACAAGGGAATGGTCAGTATCACAGTCAGCACTGTGATAACTGCGAGTGAGTCTGATGCATGATAGGTTGGAGAGTTTGGTGAGGATCAGGTCAAGCTGGTTCCAGTGTTTGGATCGTGGGTGCCTCCAAGAGACTCTGTGTTGGGGCTTGGTGTTGAAGAATGTGTTGCTGATGCAGAGGTTATGGTGGCAGCAGAGCTCTAGCAAACGTTGCCCATTTTCGTTCATTTCGTCCGGTGCCGAACTTTCCAAGGCAGCTTGGCCAGGTGTTATAGTCAGTGCCGACTCTGGCGTTAAAATCCCCAAGTATGAAAAGTGACTGCACAGCAGGGACTTTGCTAAAGGCAGAGCCAAGGTCGTTGTAGAACTTGTCTTTAACGTCACTGGGAGATGTGAGAGTTGGAGCATAGATGCTGATAATGGTGACTGATCCGGCTGTAGTGTGGAGCTGTAGGGACAGAATTCTTTCAGATCCTTCTGTGGGTGAGATGATAGATCCCAGCAGGGTGTTACGTACTGCAAAACCCACGCCATGTTCCCTCACTTGGTCGGGTGCCTTCCCTTTCCAGAAGAAGGTGAATCATTCTTCTCCTTTCCATGGCATACTCCACCTCTCTAGATTTTCCTCCACTTGTTCTCTGCTCTCACTACAGATCACAATGTCATCTGCAAACATCATAGTCCATGAAAATTCTTGTCTAATTTCATTTGTCAGCCTGTCCATCACCATGGCAAACAAGAAGGGGCTCAGAGCTGACCCTTGATGCAGTCCCACCTCCACTTTGAACTCTTCTGTCACACCGACAGCACACCTCACCACTGTCTTACATCTCTTATACATGTCCTGCACCACTCTAATATACTTCTCTGCCACTCCAGACTTCTTCATGCAATACCACCGTTCCTCTCTCGGCACCCTGTCATATGTTTTTTCCAGATTCACAAAGGCACAATGCAGCTCCTTCTGACCTTTTCTGTACTTCTCTATTAACATCCTCAAAGGAAACACTGCATCCGTGGTGCTCTTTCTTGGCATGAAACCAAACTGTTGTTCACAAATGCTGACCTCTTCCTTTAGTCTTGCTTCCACTATTCTTCCTATAACTTCATCGTGTGGCTCATCAATTTTATCACTCTGTAGTTGCCACAACTCTGCACATCTCCCTTGTTCTTAAAAATGGGCACCAGACAGTTCTCCATTCCTCCAGCATCCTCTCACTCTCTAAGACCTTGTTGAATGTTCCTGTCAGAAAATCAACTGCTACCTCTCCTAGACACTTCCATACCCCCACAGGTATATCATCAGGACCAACTGCTTTTCCACTCTTCATCCTTTTCAATGCCCTCCTCACTTGACCCTTCCTAATATTTGTTACTTCATCATCTTCAACAGTCACCTCTTCTACTCTTTATTCTTCCTCATTTTCCTCATTCATCAGCTCTTCAAAGTACACTTTCCATCTTTCCAGCGCACCTCTGGCATCAGTCAATAGATTTCCCTCTCTGTCCTTAAGCACTCTAACATGCTGCATGTCCTTCCCATCTCTATTTCTCTGCTTTTCCAACCTGTATATATCATTTTCTCCCTCCTTACTGTCCAACCTATCATACAAGTCATCGCACATTTGGCCTTTGACAACACTACCTTCACTTCTTACGCTGTGTCTACCTGTACTCCTGTTTACTCTCTTCGGTCCTCTCAATGTCCCACTTCTTCTGAGCTAACCTCTTCCTTTGTACACACTCCTGCACTTCCTTATTCCACCACCAAGTCTCCTTATCTACTGTCCTTCCAGAGGACACACCAAGTACTCTCCTACCTGTCTACCGATCACATTTGCTGTAGTTGTCAAGTCATCTGGAAGCACTTCCTGACCACCCAAATCTTGTTTCAACTCCTCCTTGAAGACAACATGACGCTCTTCCTTTTTCAGCTTCCACCACTTTTTCTTCTGCTCTGCCTTTGCTTTCTTCACCTTCCTCACCATCAGCATCATCCTGCACACTGCTATCCAATGCTGTCTGGCAACACTCTCACCCACTACTACTTTGCAGTCACTGACTTCCTTCAAATTACATCGTCTACACAAGATGTAGTCTACCTGTGTCCTCCGACCTCCGCTTTTATAAGTCACCCTATGCTCCTCTCTCCTCAGGAAGAAAGTATTCACCACAGCCATTTCCATCCTTTTTGCAAAATCTATCAACATCTGTCCTTCTGTGTTTCTGTCCTGGATACCAAACCAGCCCATCACTTCCTCGTCCCCTCTGTTGCCTGCACCGACATGTCCATTGAAGTCTGCGCCAATGACCACTCTTTCACCTCTGGGGGTACTCTGCATCACTTCATCTAACTCACTCCAGAATCTCTCCTTGTCTTCTAGCTCACATCCAGCCTGTGGGGCATAAGCACTATCAACATTGAACATCACACCTTCAATTTCTAACTTGAGACTCATTATTCTGTCTGACACTCTTTTCACTTCTAGAACATTCCTGACAAACCCCTCCTTCAAGATGACTCCTACTCCATTTCTCTTCCCATCCACACCATGATAAAACAGCTTAAACCCTGCTCCTAGCTTGATTTGCCTTGCTACCTTTCCACCTGGTCTCCTGAACACACAGTATGTCCACCTTCCTCCTCTGCATCATGTCCGCTAGCTCTCTAGCTTTTCCTGTCATAGTTTCAACATTCACAATCCCTACTTTCAGTCCTAGACTAATGCCGTTCCACTTCTCTCTCTACCTACGGACACGCCTCCCACATCTCCTACTTTGGCCAACAGTAGCCCAGTTTCCACCAGCACCCAGTTGGTTAACTGCACTGATGGTGACCGTTGTTAACTCAGGCCTTGACTGATCCGGTATGATATTCATTTTTATGATTTGCATGTGAAAAGCTGGCATAAGTTTTATGCCGGATGCCCTTCCTGACGCAGCCCTCTGCATTTATCCGGGCTTGGGACTGGCGTGAGGATGAACAGCGGCTTGTGTCCCCTCTTACGGCTGCATTCTTTAATTCTTCAGTCTTTAAAACTCATAAAATTATATGACATGTTTAGCTACTGCTCAAACATCACTTCCAGATCAAACATTGACAGAAGCTACACCTTTACATGCAATTCAATCTACTTATATGACAATACTCAATTCAACTAACACTCCAACAATATTGAACATTATAAACCACTCACCTACAATAAAAGCCATCTCAACAACACCTGTCGCTTCCACTTCTCCGATAACACTCAATACAAATGAAATTCTTGTATCAACAGGGGCCACTACATCAACAATTCCCACACCAACAAATATGACTGAAGCCCAGACCTCAACAAGTGTCACAACTGAGTCTCCTCCAACAACATTAGACACTGCAATCATCTCTACAACAACAGATATGGCAGAAACCTCTGCAAGAACAACCACTACAATTCCCCCACAGCTATCCCTCACAACCACCTCTGCAACTACAACCACCATCACAGCCACCTCTGCAACAGCACCCATAACAACTGGCAATGCCACAACAATAGATACAACAGAAGCCATCTCAACAACACCAGTCGAATCCACTTCTGCAATAACACCCAGTACAACACCTCAGAGCACTCAGCCCTCAAATGGTGTCACAACTGAGCCTACTTCAACAGCAGCAGACAGTACAACCATCTCTACAACAACAGATATGACAGAAACCTCTGCAGGAACAACCACTACAATTTCCCCACAGCCATCCAGTACACTCATCTCAACAACTACAACCACCATCACAGCCACCTCTGCAACAGCACCCATAACAACTGGCAATGCCACAACAGTAGATACAACAGAAGCCATCTCAACAACACCAGTCGAATCCACTTCTCCAATAACACCCAGTACAACAATACCTCTTCAGCCCTCAACTAGTGTCACAACTGAGTCTTCTTCAACAACATTAGACATTGCAATCATCTCTACAACAACAGATATGACAGAAACCTCTGCAACAACAACCAGTCCAATTCCCTCACAGCCATCCAATACACCCTTCTCTACAACAACAGCCACCATCACAACCACCTCTGCCACAGCACCTATAACAACTGACATTTCCACAACAGCTATTACAACCACCTCTCCAACCTCAACAGACATCACAACTACTTTTCCAACAACAACAGACATCACAATCACCTCTCCAACAACAACAGACATCACAACCACCTCTCTAACAACAACAGACATCACATCCACCTCTACAACAGACATCACAACCACCTTTCCAACAACAACTTACATTCCCACAACAACAGCTATTACAACCACCTCTCCAACCTCAACAGACATTACAACTACTTCTTCAACAACAACAGACATCCCAACTACCTCTCCAACAACAGACATCACAACCACCTCTCCAACAACAGACATCACATCCACCTCTACAACAGACATCACAAGCACCTCTCCAACACCAACAACAGACATCACAACCACCTTTCCAACAACAACAACTTACATTCCCACAACAACAGCTATTACAACCACCTCTCCAACCTCAACAGACATCACAACTACTTTTTCAACAACAACAGACATCCCAACTACCTCTCTAACAACAGACATCACATCCACCTCTCCAACAACAAACATCACATCCACTCCTCCAACAACAACAGACATTGCATCCACCTCTCCAACAACAGACATCACAACCACCTCTCCAACAACGGACATCACAACCACTGCTCCAACAACAACCGACATCACAACCACCTCTCCAACAACAGACATCACAACCACTGCTCTAACAACAACAGACATCATAACCAGCTCTCCAACAACAACAGACATCACAACCACCTCTCCAATAACAAACATCACATCCACTGCTCCAACAACAACAGACATCGCATCCACCTCTCCAACAACAGACATCACAATCACCTCTCCAACAACAGACATCACATCCACCTCTCCAAGAACAACAGACATCACATCCACTGCTCCGACAACAACAGACATCACAACCACCTCTCCAACAACAGACATCACAACCACTGCTCCAACAACAACAGACATCACATCCACCTCTCCAACAACAGACATCACATACACCTCTCCAACAACAACAGACATCACATCCACCTCTACAACAGACATCACAAGCACCTCTCCAACAACAACAGACATCACAACCACCTTTCCAACAACAACAACTTACATTCCCACAACAACAGCTATTACAACCACCTCTCCAATAACAAACATCACATCCACTGCTCCAACAACAACAGACATCGCATCCACCTCTCCAACAACAGACATCACAACCACCTCTTCAACAACAGACATCACATCCACCTCTCCAAGAACAACAGACATCACATCCACTGCTCCGACAACAACAGACATCACAACCACCTCTCCAACAACAGACATCACAACCACTGCTCCAACAACAACCGACATCACAACCACCTCTCCACCAACAGACATCACAACCACTACTCTAACAACAACAGACATCATAACCAGCTCTCCAACAACAACAGACATCACAACCACCTCTCCAACAACAAACAACACAACCACTGCTCCAACAACAACAGACATTGCATCCACCTCTCTAACAACGGACATCACAACCACCCCTCCATCATCAGACATCACAAGCACTGCTCCAACAACAACAGACATCTCAACCACCTCTCCAACAACAGACATCACAACCACTGCTCCAACAACAACAGACATCACATCCACCTCTCCAACAACAACAGACATCACAACCACTGCTCCAACAACAACAGACATCACAACCACTGCTCCAACAACAACATACATCACAACCACTGCTCCAACAACAACAGACATCACAATCAGGTCTCCAACAACAACAGACATCACAACCCTCTCTCCAAAAACCACAACAACCTACATTCCCACAACAACAACTTTTACAACCACCTCTCTAACCTCAACAGACATCACAACCACTTCTCCAACAACAACAGACATCACAACCACCTCTCGAACAACAATGGCCATTACAAGCTCATCTCCAACAACAGCAGACATCACAACCACCTCTGCAAGAACAACCATTACAACTACCTCTACAGGAACAACTATTTCAACTGACAGTCCCACAACAAAAGCCATTCCAACAACCTCTCCAAAGACAACATTCAGTATAACTGACTTTCCTTCAACAGCAACCATGTCAAGAGCCCTCACACCAAGAACAACTTTCTCTACAACGACTCCCAAGCCTCGCTCAAGTACTGTTTGTAATACTTTCAACATCCTTTTCTAAATTTTTTAAACATGAAAGATAATTTTGGGTGGAACTGTATTATTATTATTAAAATAAACTTTATAATTTTTTGGGGGGGGGTGTATTACAGTTTCTGCTCAAACGGTGATTAGGCTGCAATCTGTAACTGAACTAAACGATGCACAAATCAAGGAGTATATAGAAGAAAGGGTAAGACTGCTTTTTACTATTCTCTATACATTGTTGTGACTGTTTTGATGAGATTTCCTTCATCCTTTTATTAATTGGAGTTAGTAAAATATTTCTGAGTGTATCGGCTTATATTAAGTCAGATATTTACTATAAAAGACATGTCTTTTATAGTAAATAGAAATTCTTCTATAATCACCTGAAGAGAGGGGATGGTTTCACCACCCCTCGAAACAGATCTGTAGTGATAAATGGAGTTTCAATAGAAAGTCTTTGTCCTGTCCTTTGATTTTTATTTTATATATATATATATATATATATATATATATATATATATATATATATATATATATAGATAGATAGATAGATAGATAGATATACACACACAGTCGGCCCTCTACTTACGAAAGCCTCTGAATACAAAAAATCCAGGTTACGGAAAACATTTTCCTAAATTTTCTTCTTCTGTATACGGAACAACCTCTTCTTACGAAAAGCACCAAACATGCCATTCAAAAATTCCAACACGCCATTGAAACATTCAAACGCACCATTCAAACATTAAAACACACCATTCAAACATTCAAACAATGCACGAGTTGCTCTCTCATTAGCTGTATCCCCATATCCCGGTTACGAAAAGGTTACGAAAAAGGCACTGGAAGGGATTCATTTCATAAGTAGAGGGCCGACTGTATATAAGAACACCTTTAAATACATTTTCAATGATGCCCACTAGAGGAAGGTATTGCATTACCGTATTTGTGAGTCATGAGATGACTGAATTCAGGTACGAACTGCATTCAGTACGAGCAGCTCAGCCACGCCCCTCAGCCGGAGCGGGTAGAAAACTGAGTTTTATAGTGAGAGAGTTAGAGAGCGTTACAATTCAAACAAGCGGTGACATGATGCGAGTTAATCCTCTGGCGCAGAGGTGAACATGTGAGCCACAGAGTAGCTCAGCCACGCCCCTCAGCCTAAGCAGAGAGAAAACGGTTAGTTAGAGGCACAACTGCCAAAATCAAAGTCCTCCAAAATCACAGACCATAACAAAAAGCACATAAAAGAACAAGAAATGTAATAAATTAGATAAACAAAACAAAATGAGAAACATGCTACACCACAGTACATAAAAATCACACACACAAACATTCTAAACATTAACTTAGGTACTGTATTGGAATAATAATTGAAATATACTTTAATAGTGGAGTGTTTTACAACAATTCAGATGATTATTCCTCTTCAGGCACTTCAGAGGAAAATGTCATTTCTTCCGGAGAAAGTCTTATTTCTTCAGAAGAGACATCCAACGTCATTACCTTTTTCTGGTGCTTAGCCGACGTTTGAGTGGCATCATAGAGCTTAACTGGTAATTAAAAAGGAGTACAGCCATTGGCTGAATTTGAATGACATGCCAGTTGCTCGGCAGTCCATGACTTTGCAAACCGCAAGTGCAAAACCACAAATAGTCAAGGGCCTACAGTGTATATACACATATATATATATATATATATATATATATATATATATATATATATATATATATATATATATATATATATATATATATATATATATATATATATATATATATATATATATATAGATAGATAGATAGATAGATAGATAGATAGATAGATAGATAGATAGATAGATATACACACACAGTCGGCCCTCTACTTATATTATATATATCCCCTCCCTGAATCACCACCTTATCGTGGTGGAGGGGTTTGCATGACCTAATGAGCCTATGAGCTATGCTGTCGGGGGGCATGAAAGTTTTACCCAAGGGAAACAAGTCCTGGGTGAAGGTCCAGACAAAGTGTGATTCAGAAGACCTTTATAACCAAGAAACAGACAAGGATGCAGTTTCACTTGCCCAGATGCGAGTCACCAGGGTCTGGAGTCACCTCCAGAGAGTCACCTCTCTGGAGGGGAAGGAGCCTGATCTGGTGCGTGAGGTGGAGAGCTACCGACTAGATATAGTTGGGCTCACCTCAACACATAGCTTGGGCTCTGGAACCACCAATCTCGAGAGAGGCTAGACCTTATTCCATTCTGTAGTTGCTCATGGGGAGAGGCAGCTAGTCAGTGTGGACATTCTTGTTGCCCCCCGTCTCAGGGCCCAAATGTTGGGGTTCTCCCTGGTTGCTGAAAGAGTAGCTTCCCTCCAATTTTGGGTGGGGGGACAAGTCCTGACTGTTATTTGTGCTTATGCACCAAATGAAAGTTCAGAGTACTCACCCTTTTTACCCATGTGGGCAATGATCCTGACCCTGCTGATGGGCCTGTTTCCTCATCAATAATAATTTCTACATGTTTTCTTTTAAGATGCTCCCGTATCACTGTAGTGCTCCTGTGCCAAAACATCTCATTTTTACAAAGCCTGCATTCAACACATTTTTGGGGACTATGTAGATTAAAATGCTCCCAAATTTTGAAGATTTTGGTCAAACACTTTTTCCATCCCAGTGCCACTGGTAGCCGACAGCCACGTTTTACAATTACACCGAGACACACGTATGACGTGTCTCCCAAACAGCATAGGATGGTGGTGTGCAGGATGATGCTGATGGTGAGGAAGGTGAAGAAGGCAAAGGCAGAGCAGAAGACAAAGTGATAGAAGTTGAAAAAGGAAGAGTGTCGGGTTGTCTTCAAGGAGGAGTTGAAACAGGCTTTGGGTGGTCAGGAAGTGCTTCCAGATGACTGGACAACTACAGCTAATGTGATCAGGGAGACAGGTAGGAGAATACTTGGTGTGTCATCTGGAAGGAAAGTAGATAAGGAGACTTGGTGGTGGAATGAGGAAGTGCAGGATTGTGTACAAAGGAAGAGGTTAGCTAAGAAGAAGTGGGACATTGAGAAAACCAAAGAGAGTAAACAGGAGTACAGGGAGACACAGTGTAAGGCAAAGGTAGCAGTGTCAAAGGCCAAACAGAGCACGTTTGATGACTTGTATGCTCGGTTGGAAAGTAAGGAGGGAGAAAATAATTTATACAGGTTGGCACAGCAGAGAAATAGAGATGGGAAGGACATGCAGCAAGTTAGATTGATAAAGGACAGAGAGGGAAATGTATTGACTGATGACAGAAGTGTGCTGGGAAGATGGAAAGAGTATTTTGAAGAGCTGATAAATGAGGAAAATGAGAGAGAAAAAAGAGTAGAAGAGGTGACTGTTGAGGACCAGTAAGTAGCAAAGATTATTATGGGTGAAGTGAGGAGGGCATTGAAGAGGATGAAGAATGGAAAGGCAGTTGGTCCTGATGACATACCAGTGGAGGTATGGAAGTGTCTTGGAGAGGTAGCAGTAGATTTTCTGACAAGCACATTCAACAAGGTCTTAGAGAGAGAGGATGCCAGAGGAATGGAGGAGAAATGTGCTGGTGCCCATTTTTAAGAACAAGGGAGACGTGCAGAGTTGTGGCAACTACAGAGGGATAAAGTTGATGAGCCATACGATGAAGTTATGGGAAAGAATAGTGGAAGCTAGACTAAGGGCAGAGGTCAGCATTTGTGAACAACAGTTTGGTTTCATGCCAAGAAAGAGCACCACAGATGCAGTGTTTGCCTTGAGGATGTTAATGGAGAAGTACAGAGAAGGTCAGAGGGCGCTGCATTGTGCCTTTGTGGATCTGGAGAAAGCATATGACAGGGTGCCGAGAGAAGAACTGTGGTATTGCATGAGGAAGTCTGAAGTGGCAGAGAAGTATGTTAGAGTGGTGCAGGACATGTATGAGAGATGTAAGACAGTGGTGAGGTGTGCTGTCGGTGTGACACAAGAGTTCAAGGTGGAGGTGGGACTGCATCAAGGGTCAGCTCTCAGCCCCTTCCTGTTTGCTATGGTGATGGACAGGCTGACAGGCGAGGTTAGACAAGAATCTCCATGGACTATGATGTTTGCAGATGACATTGTGATCTGTAGTGATAGCAGAGAACAAGTGCAGGAAAATCTAGAGAGGTGGAGGTATGCCCTGGAAAGGAGGGGAATGAAGATTAGCCTCAGTAAGACAGAATACATGTGCATGAATGACAAGGACCCAAGAGGAACAGTGAGATTACAGGGAGCAGAGATAAGAAAGGTGGAGGATTTTAAGTACTTAGGCTCAACAATCCAGAGCAATGGAGAGTGTGGAAAAGAGGTGAAGAAGCGTGTGCAGGCAGGCTGCATTGGTTGGAGAAAAGTGTCCGGTGTGATGTGCGATAGGAGAGTGTCAGCAAGAATGAAGGGAAAAGTGTACAAGACGGTGGTGAGGCCAGCGATGTTGTATGGATTAGAAACAGTGGCGCTGAAGAAAAGGCAGGAGGCAGAGCTGGAGGTAGCGGAGATGAAAATGTTGAGGCTGTCTCTGGGAGTAACGAGGATGGATAGGATCAGAAATGAGTATATCAGAGGGACAGCCCACGTAAGATGTTTTGGAGACAAAGTCAGAGAGGCTAGATTGAGATGGTTTGGACATGTACAGAGGAGGGATAGTGAGTATATTGGCAGTAGGATGCTGAGGTTGGAATTACCAGGCAGAAGGCCTCGAGGAAGACCAAAGAAGAGATTTATGGATGTGGTGAACGAAGACATGAAGGTCGTTGGAGTCAGAAAAGAAGATGCGGAGGACAGGGTGAGGTGGAGGCGGATGATTTGCTGTGGCGACCCCTGAAGGGAGCAGCCGAAAGTAAAAGAAGAAGAAGAAGAAGAAGAAGATATGTTCCATAACTTTCATATTAAAGAAATTTGTTCATATCAATAATTATACATGTTCATTTGATAAAGTACACCAAGATTTGTTAAAGAATCATTCAAATAATTTAACTGCTGTCAGAGTTGCTGGTGTTGAAAAGAAATACTTTCTGGCGAATTACCCAAACAAGACAAATATATTATAAGGTGAATTGCCATAATATGGGACACTAATTAATGTGGGAAACATATTCATTTATTTTTATATTTTATGAGGGTGAATTAATCAATGTGGGCTATTTTACTCTACTTAGTCATTTGTTCATTGCAGTCTGAGAGCAAGATGCCCTGTGAGAATTTTAGTTGAATTAAATTTTAGATCATATTTATACAGAAATAACAAAAACTCTACAGGATTCAGAATTCAGAAAAGATCAAGCAGTATAGTAGAAACATATTTTAAATATTCAAATTAAAACACTGTAAAATGTCACTTATTCATTTTTATTGCAGTTCTCTGAACACATTCGGAATACCATTGGTGGCAGCTTGACAATAACAGTGAAGAGGATTGAAATAGTGACATCTTAGAGGAAAATCAAGTGCCCAAGCTTGAAGAAGGAATCCAATACACCAACTTACTGCAACAAAATCATGGCAAGAAAAATATGTACACACAACATTCCATAAAACACAATGTGCTTCCACATGAAATATCCCTTTTATAGAGCTAGTTCTACTTCTATAGGAAGGCTTCACACCAGATTTTGGAGTGTGCCTATAGGGATTTGTTTCCATTCAAGTCAAAGCGCGTTAAAGGAAAATGAAAGCAGCCTTTCAAACTCTCTTGTTAAACTGAAAATATGTATGTTTTCATCATCAAATGTTTTTTCTTACATTTTAAAAGTTGCACTCTGATAATATGTGTTCGATAGCTTGCCTGTTTGAAAGACCATTTGTTGTCAGAACATCAGCTCCAGTAGGACAAGACAAACAAAATAAAATACAGGGATCCCTCACTTTCCGCTGTTAATTGGGACCGAGATTTCCCCCGCGATAACTGAAATCCGCTAAGTCGTATCAACCCCCCACCCCCCACCCCCAGACTGACGTATACATACATGTACGTATATCTGTATATGTCTGTCTTCCTTTCGGCTTTTTCCCTTTTACTGAGGAGTCGCCACAGCGAATCATCTGATTCGCACGTTTGATTTGGCAGAGGTTTTTACGTCGGATGACCTTCCTGTCACAACCCTTTTTTTTAGCAAGGGACAGAAACACGCTGACGACTTTGCAGCCTACTCTTTACGAATGTCAGCAATGGTTCTTTTACATGCCTCACACCATAGACAGTGTGAGACATGGCCTGCCTTTGATAACCCAGTTAGCTGCACTGGGCGGGACAGTGACAACCTTGTGGTGAGTGGGACTCGAACTCCCAACCTTTGGATCAGCGATCCAGCACCCTATACCACCACTGCCCCTCGTACGTATATGTGTATATAATATCAATAAATACATATTCAAGTCTATAAATGTTTATAATAACAATTAAACATTAAAAAATAATACATAAGATGTAAATAAAATATTAATACACACACATAAAGACATGCACTTCGCAAAAAATGTAAGTACTGTAGTTTTGATGGGAGATTTTGGGTTGTTTTTTGTTTTGTTTGTTTAGGGTTTTTTTTTTTTTTTTGCATAATTGGCCTTGTTTCGTGGCATTTTCTTTAATCTTTTCCCCTTTTCTTCCTTAATATCCTTATTGTTTATTTCGATGAATATTTAAAAAAAAAAAAAACGCAATGCACTGAAGCCGCATAAATTGAAGCGCGAAGTAGCAAGAGATCCTTGTATATAAAACACTGATATTAAACTAACCAATCAGACAGAAACTAGTAAATTTATGAATATAATAAAGTTCGGCACATACGTACATGATACTACATTATATTTACATACATCAGAAAATGTGTCTGCTTGCATAGATGAACAAATGGTATGTAGCTACAACAGCTTCTTCTATCTCGGTCATGTGTCATTTTTCACATGAGTGACAGCCTCCATGTTGATGATTTATTATTCTTCTTTTTTTTTTTCTCCACAAAAAATTGCAATAATGATTGTGAATTTTGATATTCAAAGAGATATATAATCTGTATGTACTGGAATTATTTACTGGGTATAGATCTCCTTTAATATGTTTAGGAAGTGTTTTTATTACACTTTTGATTACAGCTCTCACTGTTAATGAGTGTAAGCTTCTGGAAAGGTTAGTTTGAAGAGATGCAGTCTATGTTTATACAGTATATGTGAAAATGCACAAGCATTTGCATTGTAACATAGGCTTGTAATGATGACTTACATATTGCTAACACATTGCTCATCAATTTGCAGTGTATGTAAATATATATATATATATATATATATATATATATATATATATATATATATATATATACATATATATATATATATATATATATATATATATATATATACACACACACCACACACACACACACACACATACACACACACACACACACACACACACACACACACACACACATTATATATAATATCCGTGTCTATTAATTTCACTAGGTGTATGAGAGTACAGTATAGAAATATACCTACTGTAGATTGGTATGATACCGTTGTAGCGATACAATTTAATACCAATTTAAAATAAATAATCACCTTTAAATTCACCTTAATTTTTTTCATAGCTTTGTATTCTACAGGGAAATTGTTGATTTTTGTTTTTTGTTGTTGTTGTAAATTAGTTCTAGACAAGGATGTAACAGTTATTGTATATTATGGTATATATGTATATAACACACACACACACACACACACACACACACACACACACACACACACAAATATATATAAATATACCTACCCTCATTCAATGGATAATCAAATGAATAAATAAGTGAATGAATGAATGTTTCATCATTTCAATTTTATCGTTCAGTGTCATCATTGAAAAAGATTTTGAGAAGTAGTTTTTCATGACATTATCTTCTTAAAATATTTTCAGATGTACTGTAATTAGTTTCTTTTTAGCTGAAATTTTTTATAAAGCAGCCACCCAGTTCAGAATTATGCCCATAGCAATGCCCCAGACAAATGAAGATGTTAATGTTTTCTTGGTTTTCGAGGTCCCAGGCTATTTGAAAAAAAATCCCACAATCAATAATTTATGTCCCCTTTGCCTTTTCAGCGGGACATCGCGACAGGCAATGAGAACATGGATTCTAGCTGAGCGGTGTAATACAAAGTGCTCCGCCCATTATGTGGGATATCCCATAATATCCGAGGAAACCTTTTCCAATCAACTATGTGAATATCATATGATATAAATTTTGTTTAGGTTGAAATTTTACAGTAGTAGTAGTAGTAGTTTGTAGTTTATTAAAGTGTCACGTGTATGAATACAGAATTTTTAAAAATATAAATTATATAGATAAAAGATTACATACACCCAGCCTTGTTTTGGTTTATGAGACACTGTTAAAACAATATTATGTACTTAAGAATATAAATATAAAAATTAAAATGTTTGCATAATGTATAGTACTCAGATAAAACATTCCCTCCTTTTAAACATTTCGTTAAGAGATATTGCAACGATATATAAAAGATGGGGATATGAAGACATCAAAAGACTTAAAATTTGAATATCATTTTCATAAAATGAAATATCTAACAAGGATAAAAATTTATATCTCAGATCATGGTAAAAATGGCAATTTAAAAGGAAGGGAATTTCGTCTTCCACGCAGTGACAGAAGGGGCAGGTTCTCTCAGACAGTGGGGTGGGGGGGGGGCTTGCTGTATCTTCCTGTCTTGATGTGGAGGGCAAGATTGCCACAGCGTAGTTTGGTGAGGTTTCGTCGTATGTTCCTGTTTAAAATTGTCTTGATGTACATCTCAGGTTGTCGGTCCTTCTTACAGTCTGTAAGTTCTTAGTTTATTCCCGTTCACTCTGTTTCTATCATTCCATAGTTCATAAAACCACAGTTCTTCGTCTAGTCTCATCAGACGTTTCTTCATCTCTTTTATAGCTGTATTAGTAGTTGTGGTTGTATCAATATTCAGTTTTGTGCATAAATGTTGTGCTTTGTAGACGAATGAGCGTCTCACCTTCCCTTGGACCAGTTGTACAGTTTAGTCAGCAGTCTGTCACCTTCACTCTTACAGTGCTTGATATAAAAACGAAAAGCTTCAATATGTTGTTTTGTTAGACAGGTTGGCCAGCCCATTTCACCATGAAGAGCTGTAGTTGATGTATTTCTTGGTACTCCTAAGAAAAACCTCATAGCTCTGTGTTGTACGTTGCTGATCTCACGCTGACCGTATAAACCCCAGACCGGTGCACAATATAACATGATGGGTTCAACAGTGGATTCGAACAGCTTCCTGTAAACATCATAAGCCATATCACCGCACAGTCTGTACTTAGTAATCAACAAGGAGAGTGCTCTACTCACACTTTTAGCCAGTTCTCTCACAGCAAACTTCATGCTCAAATGTTCATTGAACCAGAAACCCAGATACTTGTACGATTCAGCATAACTGAGGGGATGATTACAGCATCTGAATTCCACATCTGAATGAATGCAGTTCTCCTTTCTAAAGTGAATAATCTTTGTTTTATCCTCGTTGATATACAGACGCCATTTCCTGCACCAGATGGACACAACGTCGAGCATTAACTGTAGCTTTTCTTCGGTGGGGGCTATTAAAACAATGGCATCAGCATATAACAAAACAGAAACGAAACTATCACCAACAGGTACTCCTTGGTTCAAACTGTCGATCTCATTCGCTAAGTCATTAATATATACAGAGAACAACATTGGGGACAGAATACAGCCTTGTTTTACTCCTGTATGAAGAAAGACGTCAGATTCACCTTGAAGAAAGACGTCAGATTATCGTTCACTCTTACAGCACTAGTTGTGTTGTGGTACATCGACTGAATCGTGGAGAACATCTTTCCATTTATTCCAGCTTTCAGTAACTTGAGCCACAAGCAGTTTCTATCAACATTGTCAAATGCTTTCTTCAAGTCAATAAAACATGTAAAAGTGTCTGTTTTACAATCCAACCTTGCCTTGAAAACAGTGTATAAAGAATATATGTGATCGAAACAACTTCTCCCTTTCCTAAAACCATTTTGGGTATCTGACAGTAAATTGCTGGAGTCGAGCCACTTGGTTATCCATTGATTAAGGATATCGCAGTATATTTTACATGGAACAGATGAAAGGGATATACCGCGATATGATAACGGTTTACGTAGATTGGTTCCACTTTTCACAATGGGGTTGATTATTGATTCAGTCCAGGTGCTTGGAGTGACCCCGTTGTCAAAGCAGGAAGTGAAGATACGGGACAGAATGTCCACACAGTTGTCATTTTTCAGGACTTCCACTGGCAGATTGTCAACACCGGCTGCTTTTCTATTTTTAGCTCTGTGCACGGCTTGCATCACTTCCTCGCGCGAGATAGGCACATTTAGTGGTGAATCTTCCTGCTCGTAGATACCGTTAGATGTAGTTAATTGTTCAAGGTCGTGCAGCACTCGTCTCAGGTGGTCCTCATCATACGTGTCAGAGTTGTCGCCCCCCGAATACAGACGTTCAAAGTCAGTTTTCCAGTGAACCAGGACAGCGTGAACATCATTGACAACATTCCCATCTTCAAGCACCACTTCCTCAGGAATAGTCACTTTCCTAACGTTAGATATTCCTATTTTACCGATGAGCCGCCAGAAGTTCGTATCCGCTTGGTTTAATTTCTCTAGTAAATTGTTTTGTTTCTCTGCTTGGTGACGTCTTTTATGCTTTCTGTTCAGTTTATCAAAAGTTTTTCTCTGAGCGCAATACTGTTGTTTCAGTCTTGATCTGTTGTTAGTCCCATCTTTACATTGCAACCAATTCCTTTCATATTTACAAGTAAGATCCCACTGTTTCTGAAGCTCGTTATTCCAGTAGGGTTTTATAAAAGACTTTTTCTTGTTTTTTCGTTTACTATTAAAAACTGGGAGTCTGTTGGACATCTCTAATTGAACCAGGTCGACAAACTCTGAATATGCTTCATTCACGTCTTGAGAGGCACTTAAACTCTGTTCTATCCGGGAGATAGTGCGTTCTATCAGGTCACGTGATGATTCAGTAGAGAGGAAGTCACTGGGGATATTTCTGACATTATATCATATCTTTCCCTCTTCTACATCGTCAGGAGATTGAGGCTGGTTTACCGGGGTCTTGTTGTCAAGCACTGAGAGGTCCAAAGAGTAGGTCAACAGGGAATGATCTGGGATAGAGTTAGGCACACTAGCACCGTGCTTAACAATTAGAGATGCCATTGATACCACTTTAAAATCAGAGTAGAGAGATAGCTGCTCATGGGGGACTAAAACATAATTAACAACAGATCGACCGTTAGGGCCAATACAAGTAAAATCATTTGAGCTAAAACGTCCGTTTCACATACAAAAATTGATATCTATAAGAAAATCAATCAAAAGCTCACCATAATTATTAACAGTATTGTCAATACAAATACGGTCCGGGACAGAGTCAACACCTTGTATAAAATCAGGTAAGTCGCCAGTCCTGGCGTTAAAGTCGCCATATATTTGCACAATACCTTGGTTTTGGTAGGTATACACCTGGTGTAGAAGTGTATTGTAGAACTCCTCAGGGTCTCTGTGATACGAGGAACCTTTGGGAGGTAGGTAACACACTCAGAGGTATATAGGGACACCACTCGTAAGCGGCGTACATTCCAACCACAATATGTCCTCTGACGTGTCATCCACAATCTTACAGTCATATTTAGCAAGAATAGAGTTTCTAATAAACAGTCCTACTCCAATAGAGCCTCGCTTTGCTCGTTTATGTAAGTGGAGTCTGTTATTATTGTAAAACGTAAAACCATCTAGAGACAAAACCTCGTTACCTTGTAAGAATGTTTCACATACAGCAATCACATCATAGTCACTTGATGAAATGGCAAAAGATCTAAAGTCCGAATTTTCGCTCACATTTATACTCCATCCACGACAGTTCCAGCAGCAAACCCGCCACACACTATCCTATTGTATGCGGGGCACTAACTTGGTACCGTGTAGCCGGAAGTCCTTTTCTTTTCCAAGTTGTTTGAGCACAGTTCTAATCGACGCTTGGGTATCCCGGGTTTCCTTTGGCAGATCGTTTTCAATGTAGACATTTTCGTACGTCTTGGAGTTTTTCAACGATCTCTTCACCTTGAACACCTTTTTCACCGCATCTTCACTGTCCATCGTAGCTATCACCAGTTCATTCCGGTCACCCTGACCTGGTTTCCTGACAGCTCGGCTTGCACGCACGTCTCGGAGTTTGAGTCCATCACACAAAAGTCCATTCACGTGAAACTCGTTCCGTACTGAAACCATTAATTCCTGAATAACATCACGGGCGATCTGATGAAATTTGCCACTTATCTTGCTCTCTAACGACTTTTCTGAGTCCATGCGTCGCGAGAGAGTTGTGTTCATATGGCACATTTCATTCGTTAGTGTGCACATGCTCTCAAGGACCTTGTTCAAAATTTGTGAATTAACAGTCATAGTATCCAGTTTAGATGTTTTGGAGACAAGGTCAGAGAGGCTAGATTGAGATGGTTTGGACATGTACAGAGGAGGGATAGTGAGTATATTGGTAGTAGGATGCTGAGGTTGGAACTACCGGGCAGAAGGCCCAGAGGAAGCCCAAAGAGAAGATTTATGGATGTGGTGAAGGCAGACATGAAGGTCATTGGAGTAAGAGTAGAAGATGCAGAGGAAAAGGAGAGATGGAGGCGGATCATTTGCTGTGGCGACCCCTGAAGGGAACAGCCGAAAGGAAAAGAAGAAGAGTATCCAGTTCTGTATATTCTCACCTTCTGTCTTAGAATCAGCTGCCTGTTTATCCTGGAGGATAAGTTGAGTCACAGCATCAGTTGGTGTGTCCTCCATTACAGAGTTCACAAAACATCTGTCTTCTCTGTTTTCACTGGCCTTTTTGGTTTCTTCGAACGGCCCTCGTTGCAGTTTTCTTCTCTGTCTCGATCCTTGATCCATTTTTCGATGCGTAGATATAAATTCTTCTGAAAATAGGCACATAAACATGCAACCGCTCACTCCCACGCATGCGCACCAATATCAAAACTGAACCGGGTGTGGCAGAGTGATTATGATGTCCGCCTCGCAGCAAGAAGGTCCTGGGTTTGATTCGTATCCGGGCCTGATTACCTGGATTTACATCCCATCAGGACAGCAAGCCAAAGCAAAGCAAAACCAAGAAAAAATGATGGTCCGTACTGTATTTTGTAATGGCATAAAAGAATTTGCTTTCTACCAACATTCACCAACTAATTTGAAAACATTTGAGGAATGGTCAAGAAAGCTAACAGACAGATGTATTCAAAATGTCTCAACACTGTAGTTCTTGCTAAAAGACAACAAGTAAAATTACACTTGCACTCTGATGGGCGATTTTGCACTTAAGTAAAAAAGATCATGATGGTTAAAATGTTCTCTGTGTGCTTATTTGCTGGTCAGCAAGGTTAGTTTGTTTAATATTGATTTATCATTGTTTATCAGTGACCGTGAGTTGTGTTATACTGGAGTATCACCAGCACTGATCTACTTGAATCTACCTATGTTTACTGATTTTTAGAAAAAAATGTGCGACATAATGGCTCAGTCAGAAAATAAAGTGCAACATCCACTGAGTATAAAGTTCTACTTAACATAAATTATTTACATTTAAACTTTTGGTAATTTAATCAGCCAGGCTATTTATTTATAATATATATTTGCTTTTAGTTTTAATTCAGTTTCTCCTTTCATATATGATGCACATTTGCATTCAAAATAATAGCAGTGTGCTTAAATAAGTGAATAAAACTAAAAATCCAGATAAGAGCTTTTATTTACATTCACAGAAATGCATTGGGAACACAACACATACTATTCCAAATCAAAACATGTAGAGAAATGTATGAAATTTGTGTTATTCCTAGAAAAAAATTGAAGAAAAGTAAATACAAGGATCCCTCACTTTCCACAGTTAACTGGGACCAAGGTCCCCCCGCGACCACTGAATTCGGTGAAGTAGGATCAAGCTAAGATAAGATAAGATAAGATACAGCTTTATTAATCTCACAATGGAGAAATTCACTGTTACAGGCTCTTGAGGTACTATCAGTAGGGGGTGCAAAAATAGATACAAGTACAAACATACACACGTACATATATATTATATAAGTAAATAAATAAATAGATACATAAATAGTATAAATTACTAAACAATAAAAGAAAAGAATGGAGCAACTTTATAGACTGGATCAGTTACAAACAGCCCCCCAGCTGACGTATATGTACATGTTTATGTGTACATAATATCAATAATTACATATTCAATATAAATGCTTATAATAACAATTAAACATTCAAAAATAATGTATAACATGTAAATAAAATGTAAATACATACACATACAGACAGGCGAATTTAAGTGCGAAGTCGCGAGGGATCCTTGTGTTAGACTTTTCAATAAAATAGTAGTTTGCTTTCTTCTTTACAAACCCAAATATTCATTGTATAAACTGAAAATTGTTTAGGATTTTGCTTTACCGCAAAGTCGTCAGCGTGTTTCTGTCCCTTGCTAAAAAAGGTTGTGACAGGAAGGGCATCCGACGTAAAAACCTCTGCCAAATCAAATGTTCGAATCAGATGATTCGCTGTGGCAACTCCCGAGTAAAAGGGGAAAAAGCCGAAAGGAAGACAGACAGACTTTACCTTTGAATCACTGAACTAATATTTATTTGTTTGAACCTGCTGTTCTGGAACCAGGGTGTTGCCCTTTTACTGGTATGTTTGGGATCGGTGTCTTGTTGGAACACCCATTTCAAGGGCACTTGCTCGTCAGGATAAGGCAGCATAACCTCTTGAATATTCTGATGTATTCAAACTGATCCATAATCCCTGGGATGCAATAAATAGGTCTGACACTGTAGTATGAGAAACATCCCCATATCACAATGCTTGTGCCACCAGGCTTCATTGTCCACAAAATTTCTCCACCATTTCTTTATAGGCCTGTCAATGTGGTATTTGGCAAATTGTAACCTCTTCAGCACATGATTTTTTCAACAGTAGGACTTTGCGGTGGCACTTCGGCGTATTCCAATTGTAACAGGACTCACAATTAACTTTAGACCTTCTTTGAGCTTCCTGGAGATGATTGTCTGTGTTCTTGCCATTTTTGCTATTCAATTCATTCGAATGGTAGTTTTTTACTTTCTTCCATGTCTTTCAGGTTTTGGTTGCCATTTTAAAGTATTTGGGAACCTTTCATTTGAGCAGCCTTTCTTTTTCTGCACTTCTTTATTTGGAGAGGGAAAAACATATAAACCTGTTTTCCTCAAAACATCAGAGAGAAATGCTCCACCCAACATATACAATATTTGCTGCCTGCCTTCCTTAAATAAGTTCAATAATTGGCACCACTTATTTAAAGAATGAATGATGCCACTAATTGAAATCCCCACTGTTATTATTTTGAACACACCCCATTTAATTAGTGATTCAATTACACCAGTGGTTCTCAAATAGTGGGGTGTGGTGCAATGCAGAGGGTGGGGTTGACCCCAGGGAACATGCTTTTTTTTTTGCCTCACTAGAATAAAGTGTAATTGTACATCCACTACAGTAGGTGGCAGTGGCTCCCTCACTGTCAGAGTGTGCCCAAAGAAAACTAGCTCAATGGAAAAATATGAGGTGAAGTTTACCAACCATGGAAAAATTTAACAGGGATGAAAAGAGAGGCGGAGAGAGATGGAGACAGTGAGAGAAATGAAAGTCTCCCAAAAGCCAAGTCAAGGAGGCATGATGAAGCGTATGTAGCACTTGGCTTCACTGTGACTACGGTGAGAAACGAGGAAAGACCGCTGTTTGCTGCGTCTGAAAATATTGGCTGTGGACTGCATGAAGCCAAATAAATTAAGACGTCACTTAAAGACATCACACCCCAATCACGATGATGAACCACTTGATTTTTTTCAGCGAAAATGTGCTGAATATTGCCAACAACCGTCCCACCTTGCGAATGCTACTCCAGCAAACCAGCGAGCTCTGTTAGCATCGTATAAGGTGGTGTACCAAACTGCTCAGCACAAAAAACCCCACAGCATAACAGAGCTAACTGGATTATCAAAGGCGGGCCATGTCTCTCACTGTCTATGGTGAGAGGTTCATGTAAAAGAACCATTGCTGACTTTCGTAAAGAGTAGCTGCAAAGCCGTCAGCGTATTTCTGCCCATTGATAAAGGGTTCTGTCAGGAAGGGCATCCGACGTAAAAACCTATGCCAAATCAAACATGCGAACCATAGATTCGCTGTGGCGACCCCTGAGGAAAAAAGGAAACAGCCAAAAGAAGAAAAAAATATTCCTTGTATGAATGGCCTACTATCTTGTAGCGAGTAAAAATGCGAGGATATTGCTTGAAGCAAAACAACAAATGGTCAGTTTGTAACTGTCACTTGAAACAGGTGATGTCATCATTGTTAAGTTTTAAAATTGGATAAACGCAACTGTTAAGACACTGTCACTTGTCACGGTCATGCTTATATTCTGCTTGGATCACGTGAAGCTCACTTCTGAGAGAGAGAGAGAGAGAGAGAGAGAGAGAGATAAATTGGCCAATGTTGCACTGTTGAGTAGTGCAAGATAATGAGGAAGATAATGTGCAGTATCATTAACCCAAGAGTTTTCAACTTCCTTGCTAAATACAGCATCCTGAGTAGAAGTCAGAATAGAATTTTTTAAAACTCGTAACTGATCATATTCACACCCTATACACCCTCATCAGAAAACATGTAGTTCAAAATAAATGTCCAACATTTGCTTGTCTTATTAAATTCAGAAAGGCTTTCAATTCAAGGCTTTACAATTTCCCATCAGAGACTATTTAATAAACTGGTAGAAAGCAATGTATGAGTGAAATCATACGATCATGTTAAATCTAGGCACAATCTGGGTCCTGATATTCAACCTTAAAAAGACTCAAATGATCAGATTCAAAAACAGTTCTAAGGGAACACGTCTCACATTTTGAATAGGTGCACAAGAAATAGAGCATTGCAAAAACTACAGGTTCATCAGAATAGGAACCAGTTTGACAGGAAAATTTAATCTGGTAGTGGATGAAATGAAAGAATAAGCATGCCGAACCATTTCAATCTCCAATGATTACCTGACATATAGCCTACTGTCTGTAATCAAATAGTGCCCATATATTGTGTAGCTTTTGGTCCATGTGCAATGTCCTGTGCAATATTCTGTACACAGTATTATAGTATATACATGCTGCATATTTTGTATACATATGGCTCCTTTTTACTTTTTCATCTTGGTTTTTCCAGTCTATTTTAATTTCAATTTAATTAAAATTTTGTTTGGTGCTGCTGCTATAACAAAGTACAGGGATCCCTTACTTTCCGTGGTTAATTGGGACGAGACCCCCGCACCCCCGTGACCACCGAATTCCACGAAGTAGGATCACCCCCCCACAATGATGTTTCCATACATGTATATGAATATATAATATCAATAAATACATATTCACTGCTATAAATGCTTATAATAACAATTAAACATTGAAAAATAATGCATAAGATGGAAATAAAATATAAATACACACACATACAAACGTGCCTGCGCAGGCATGCAGATACGCATGCACACTTTCAGATGTGCACCTCTCATAAAAATGTAAGTAGTTTTGATGGGAGGTTTTGGGTTATTTAGAGTTTTTTTGCATAATTGGCCTTGTTTTGCAGCATTTTCCTTAACTTTTTCCACTATTCTTCCTTAATTTCCTCATTTTTTAATTTGATAAATATTAAAAAAAAAGAAAACGTGATGTACTGAAGCCGCATGAATTGAAGTGCGAAATAGCGAGGGATCCCTATACTGCAATTTCCTCTTCCGGACCAATAAAGTACAATTCTAATCTATTTGGTTGCTGTTGTTTTTAATTTGGTTTTTGCTATAATTGTTGTTGTTATTTTTATTCTATTGATGAAGGTTTGTATTGTTGGTGGCCTGGTGGTAAAGGTGCTGGATCGCTGATCCTAAGGTTGGGGGTTTGAGTCCCACTCTCCACAAGGTTGTCAAAGGCTGGCCATGTCTCTCACTGTCTATGGTGTGAGGTTCATGTAAAAAAACCATTGCTGACTTTCGTAAAGAGTAGCGGCAATGCTGTCAGTGTGTTTCTGTCTCTTGCTATAGGGTTGTGTTAGGAAGGCCATCCGACGTAAAAACCTATGCCAAATCAAACATGTGAGTCAGATGATTTGCTGTTGCGACCCCTAAGAAAAGGGGAAACGCCAAAAGGAAAAGAAGATCATGTTGGTTTATTTCTGTTTATTCGTGTTTCCTATTTGTTCCCACTTTTGTGTTAGTTTCAGCAATACCGTGTTAATATTTGTTTTGCCAGTAAAGCAACGGCTGAAATTGAATTCGCATGTGTGCATAGGGGCCTGCTTGGGTCTTCTACATTGACTGTTAAAAGTCAAGTCCACAGTCCTCCCACAGTCCAAAGGCACATTCGGATCATTGGCTGCGCTCAAACGCCTCTTGGTACGGTTGTGTGTTGCCCCTTATATTAAAGTTTAAGATATTCAAGAGGAAAAATTACATTACGTGTATAAAAAAAAAAAAAAATAATAATAATAAAATAAAATAAAATAAACCCACATAAACACTCCACAACAATAATCTGCTGAAGGAAAAGAAGCTAACTTTTTTTTTTCTTTTTTTTTTTTTTTTTTTTAAAATAACTAACGCTACTTCCGGGGCGTGGCTTCATTGAATTGGCGCCGCCTACAGCACGAGTCAGCTTTGTGTGTGTCAGCGAGTTGTAGGTCGGTTTGCACAGCGCGGTTCGACAGGAATTTGAAAGGTTGCTGTACAGCTCATATCAAACACACCGGGTCACTTCAATATCATTAACCCTTCACGATTTAAAGACTAAACATGGCCTCGGAGTGTCGGTCCACACCGAAGGAGGAAGAGGAGGAAGAGGAATTTGGTCGGATGTTGAAGCGGATCGGTGGAAAGGGGAAGATTTATCTGGTCGGAGACGCGGACGGCGAAAACAACTGCAGCCTTTTCCAGGAGTTCATTCTGGACATGTTTCATACCGAGGTGCACATCAAGAGGGACAGAAACGCAAACCTGGGGAACGGGAACCTCAAACCTGTCCAGTCCCCTGTCACTGAAGTGGCTCGAACAGAAGGCGACAGTAAGCACGAGCCCATCAGTGGGCAGGTCAACACCATGGAGACCATCCTCTCTCATAAAGCTCCACCAAAGCGTCTCCGCAGGCTTCACTGTGCAGTCATCATCTTCATATTCAGACACGGATACATTCACAACAAGGTGAATTACCTGCAGTTATAAACAAAGTCTTACAGTATACTGTAGCTGTCCAGGGTGTACTCTGTGCTCGCCCTGTGTTGGCAGAGATGGGCATCAGCCTCCCCTTGAACCTAATTAGGATAAGACGGTCAGAAAATTAATAATAATGTGTACTTCATACATTATATTAACACCAAACAGAAATCAACATGATTTTGGAGAACAAGGTCATTCATAAAGGACACCACTATTCATAGGCTCCACCCCCATCCCACCAGCACCACCACAGCAGGCAGTCACACATTTCAAACAACACCCACAAACATACTGTTAAAAGACACATTGTCACATTGAACAAAGGAACTTATAATTGGGGTGTGGGGGGCGGTTGGTGGGTTGGTTGGTTGGTCAATATCCTGCTTCATTTTTAAATACAGGGATCCCTCACTTTCTGCGGTTAATTGGGACCGAGATCCCCCCTCCGCGACCACCAAATCCCGTGACGTAGGATCAACCCCCCCTGACTGACGAAAACGTACATGTGTATATAATATCAATAAATACATATTCAGTGTTATAAATGCTTATAATAACAATCAAACAATAAAAAAATAATCATAAATAATGCATAAGATGTAAATAAAATATAAATACAGACCCAAGTGCATGCACTCAGCTGTGCACCTCACAAAAATGTAACTAGTTTTAATGGGAGGTTTTGGTTTGTTTAGTGGGTTTTTTTTTTTTTTTTTTTTTGCATAATTGGCCTTGTTTTTGTGGCATTTTCCTTAACTTTTTCCCCCTCTTCATTAATTTCCTTATTTTTTTAATTCAATGAATATTAAAAAAAAAAACGCGCTGCACTGAAGCCGCATGGATTGAAGTGCAAAGTAGTGAGGGATCCCTGTATATTTACCAAGGTTCAGATGTGACAGGTTTAAATTGATGTATGAAATTGGCACCAAAATATAACTTGCAGTGAAAGACATTTTCTGTTCATTTTCTGTAACCGCTTCATCCTAATTAGGGTCGCGGAGAGGCTGGTGCCCATCCCAGCCAACTCAGGGCAAGGGCAGAGTACACCCTGGACAGCTCGCCAAGCCATCGCAGGGCGGAAACACGCCGACGGCTTTGCAGCCTACTCTTGTCGAAAGTCAGCAATGGTTCTTTTACATGCCTCTCACCATAGACAGTGAGAGACATGGCCGGCCTTTGATAACCCAGTTAGCTGCACTGGGGGGGACAGTGACAACCTTGTGGAGAGTGGGACTCGAACCCCCAACCTTTGGATCAGCGATCCGGCACCTTATACCACTAGACCACCACTGCCCCCAGTGAAAGACATGTTGATTTATAATAAAAATAAAGTATAATATTGTAAACATCGGATAGTGGTTAAGGCGATGGGTTACTGATCTGTAAGGCAGCAGTTCAATCCCCTCTGTCAGCACAGTTGGAAATTTGAGCAAGGCCCTTCGCCCTCAATTGTATAGAAATGATCATTGTAAGTCGCTCCGGATAAACTTTTGTCTCAGTAGAGTCTTATGTTTTTGTGTAAGCTGCATTTTGTGTACATAGCATTTTTTTCGAGTGTGCAGGTCCCAATGATCAACACACAGACCCAATGCATGTGGTGGTACATGTGTACGGTCATATGAGCCGTGAAAAATCAGATTAATGCACATTTTCTAATTTTCTAATGCAAGGTAAAGTCCGTTGGGATTTTTACACCCGAGCCATAGTGGCTCATCGAACCGGTGCTTATCCCCGGTTTCCATAGCGTGAAGCAACTAGGAGTACAACTCCTCCTGGATGGTACGCTAGTCCATCGCAGGTTACCTTCCCAGTATATTTTACTGGTACCCATTTAGACTGCTGGGTGAACAGAGGCACACTTGTGGTTAAGACCTTGCCCAGGGGTCTTAGCACAGTGAGGGTCTTACTGGGACTTGAACACACAACCTGATCATGAGTTCAGCACCCTAACCACTACACCACAGCCCCACTATTTTCTAATGTACTGCACTTTAATTTGTATGTTGGGAGCGCCAGTATATTAGAGCTTGACGTGTTGCAGAGAAACTACAAGGTGTAAACTTTTCTGTCTTGAAAATGTTGGACAAATATACAATTAGCTATAATTGTAAAGGTTATAAAGGACTGACACTGGAGAGTTCTCCTATAAATGCTAAATAAACATTTGTTATTTTTGGAAAATATTATAATGCACATATACAATTATCTGAATTTTTTTTACTACAGAAGCCATAAAATAAGCACATTAATACTGTATAATCGTGTGATTCTTGAAAACATGTTAATGCTAATTTACAACAATTTAAGGTGTACAATTTTAGTTATATACTGTACACACTATAAAGAAGGGGCAGTGGTGGTCTAGTGGTATAGGGTACTGGATCGCTGATCCAAAGATTGGGGGTTCGAGTCCCACTCTCCACAAGGTTGTCACTGTCCCCCCCAGTGCGGCTAACTGGGTTATCAAAGGCGGGCCATGTCTCTCACTGTCTATGGTGGGAGGCATGTAAAAGAACCATTGCTGACTTTCGTAAAGAGTAGGCTGCAAAGCTGTCAGTGTGTTTCTGTCCCTTGCTAAAAAAGGGTTGTGACAGGAAGGGCATCCGACGTAAAAACCTCTGCCAAATCAAACGTGCGAATCAGATGATTCGCTGTGGCGACTCCCGAGTAAAAGGGAAAAAGCCGAAAGGAAGACAGACAGACTGTACACACTATAAAATGCACAATATTTGGCACATAACTAAGATGAAGATCTAATCGTGACACTGGAGAGTCTATGTACGCCATACATGAAAACTTTTTACATGTTAAATTTAGCTGATAACAACAGGGATTACATGCATGATAGTAATGTTTGGTATATCTACTGCTCCAAAGTTTGATGAGGCTGAAGAAAAAATGTTGGTTCTGGTTACCCAAATGACTCTCCCAAAGTAGTCTGAGTTTTAAAAAAAATTTCCCGACCTTACTAGTGGTATATTATTGTGGGTTATCATATTGTGGTTTGAAAGGTTGCATTGACGTGATAGCGGAATACTTCGTGCTTCAATTTCTGCAGCTTCAGTGCATCGCGGGTTTTTCAAAAATATTCATCGAAAATTAAAAAAAATAAGGAAAAATAGGGGAAAAGTTAACGCAAATGCCACAAAACAAGGCCATTTATGGGGGAAAAAAACACTGACATTTTTATGAGGTGTGCATCTGAGTATGTTTGCGCATACGCGTCTGTATGTGTGTACAGTATTTATATTTTATTTACATCTTATGCATTCTTTTTGAATATTTAATTGTTATTATAAGCATTTATAGTGTTGAATATGTATTTATTGATATTATATACACATATACATGTATATATACGTCAGTCGGGGTGTCGATCCTACTTCTCGGAAATCAGCGGTCTCGGGCGGGTGGGTCTCGGTCCCCATTAACTGCAGAAAGTGAGGGATCCCTGCACTGCAGTCCACCTCAGTATCTTCCATGCCTGAGGTGAATAATTGGTGGTTATTCTAAAATAGTTAACTGAACAGATTGTGCTGTACCTGTATAGTTCATACTTATCACAGAGAGCCTGTAAATAGCCACTCATGTCACATTGCCATTTTAAAACCACCGAGCAACAATTAGGTGGTCTCAGGTTAGACAGTTTATTAAACTGTTTATTGATTATATTGAGATTATTTTAAATCATAATAAACACCATATTTATACTTCCATCATCATCATCATCATCATCTTCTTCCGCTTGATCCAGAATCAGGTCGCGGGGGCAGCAACCTAAGCAAAAAGGTCCAGACATCCTTGTCCCCCGCCACTTCCTCCAGCTCTTCCAGGGGGACACCGAGGTGTTCCCAGACAACCCGAGAGACATGGTCCCTCCAGCGTGTTCTAGGTTGACCCCGGGGTCTCTTTCTGGTTGGACATGCCCGAAACACCACACCAGGGGGATGTTTGGGAGGAATTCTGACTAGATGCCCGAGTCACCTCAACTGGCCCCTCTCAATGCGGAGGAGCAGCAGATCTACTCCAAGCGCTCCCCAGATGATAGAGCTTTTCACCTTATCTCTAAGGGAGAACCCCGCCACCCGGCGAAGGAAGCTCATTTCGGCCGCTTGTATCCACGATCTTGTTCTTTCGGTCACTACCCAAAGCTCGTGACCATAGGTGAGGGTTGGAACATGGATCGACTGGTAAATTGAGAGCTTTGCCTTGCGTGCGGCTCAGCTCCTTCTTCACTACAATGGACCGGGACAGGCTCCATTTAAGAGCAGAGGCTGATTAGAACCCTAATCAGGTCTGTCAATCTCCCGCTCCATCCTTCCCTCACTCGTGAACAAGACCCCAAGATACTTAAACTCCTCCACTTGGGGCAGGACCTCATTCCCAACCCAGAGGGTGCATTCCACCCTTGTCCGACTGAGAACCATGGCCACAGATTTGGAGGTGCTGATTCTCATCCTGGCCACTTTCCACTCAACTGCGAATCGCTCCAATGAGAGCTGGAGGTCCCGGCTTGATGAAGCCAAAAAGACAACATCATCCGCAAAAAGCAGAGACGAGATCCGATGGCCACCAATCCAGAACCCCTCAACGCCTCAACTGATGATGATGATATTGATGATATTGATGATGATGATGATGATGATGATAATAAACACCATATTTATACTTTCAATGATTTATATTCACTTTTTTTTTACATTGGTGAATGATTGCATGATTAAATTGTTTAATTTTAAAATATTCTATAAAAATCGTTTAATGAAATGCAGCAGTTTATAACTGTATCAGAACTAAATTCATATCATACATTGCAAACATATTTTTGTGGAATTTAATGTGCATTTGTTTTTCCTTGTTGTTATTCCAGGCAAACCGTGTGTTGATGGAGGAGATCTTAAAGGATGTAAAGGCTCGAGTAAAGAAAAGTCATGGAGCTCGTCAAGCGTTACTGGGCCTCGTTCGAGCTGATGCTGAATGCTCAGAGACTCAAGAGTCTGTAACCATTTTGGAGGAAACACTGAGATCTGTGTTCATAAAACATCCACGTGATTCTATATGGACTGGCCATTTTATTCCTAATGCAGCACAAGGCATTAAGAACATTAAGAGGAATGTCTGCAAAGCTGTGAGCATCTCCCAGAGCCCAGGTTAAGCAGCATTTTATCCTATAGTGTACATGTCACATTATGTGAAATCAAGATTTTTGCACAATAGTATATTACTGCAGAGTCCCATTGTGTTAGCTTTAATACTACATTACTACGGCCACATTTATCAGAAGATAAATCTTTGAAGTCAAGTTAATCAAAACCTGCAACCTTATTCATCCTGATGGGCTGCATGTGTATAGGTACATGCAGGCAAGCGTACCAATGAGGTGTGACCTTGGTTCCTGTTGGGTTGAAAGAAATGCCTGGCTATTGTGTGTCAGTCATTATGAAGGAGGCATTGGTACCCTGTTTTTGTAGAGGTGGTGTGAGTTTTCGTAAAAGAGTATTTGTGGGCCCCAGTGAAAGAGGTCTGACCTCTTCATGTCTCTGAAGCACTCCGGTATTCACAATGTCCATTCTTCTCCGTACATAAGTTTTCATGAATCTGTAAAACATTAAGAAATCTTTCCAATCAGATACCAAGTACTGTTACAATTAAAAATATTATACTTAAATATCCCAGAATGCATTTCTACAAGTGCCAAATAGCTGAAAAACAAATGCGTAACAAACTTTGTATGACTGTTCTGTTCCTAAATATAGTTTTAAAGATATTTCGGGCAAGAAAATAATCTTTCATATTTCAAATATAGATTAATATACTGAACAAAAATATAAAAACACAAACCAAAATGCTGAGTGAAATTAATCTGTACAGATTTATGCTCATAGTAAGTAAGTAAGGTAGTCTTGGGCTTTTTGCAGCCAAGCCTAACGGCTCATCAGGCCGGTGCTTATTCCCGGTTTCCGCAGTGTGAAGCTACCAGGAGTTTAACTCCTCCTGGATGGGACACTAGTTCATCACGATTTACCTTCCCAGTATTTTCCTTCTTTACTGGTACTGTAGCCATTTATACTGCTGGGTGAACAAAGGCACATTTGTGGTTAAGACCTTGCCCAGGGGTCTTAGCACAGTGGGGGTCTAACTGGGATTTGAACACAACCTGATCATGAACCCAGCACCCTAACCACTATGCCACCAGCCCTGATTTATGTTAATATATAGTGTTTATTTATGTACTGAATGTTTTGTTCTGCTGAATTCTGGTTACCCACTTCTCATACTACATCCCTGTGAGATCATGCAATCACTGAGATATTAGACCAGTGCTTCTGAAATGGGGGGGGGGCCCGCTGGTGTGATGCTGGGGGGGAGCGGATGTGATCCTGGGGTACATGCTTTTTTGGCATTTTGTTCGAGAATTAAGTGTAATTGCACCTCCGCTCCACTAGTTGGCAGTGATGCTGTCATTGTCGCACTATATTGTAGCGGTTTTTCGACGAGCAAACGATATGAAGTGCAGTAAACAACCCCTCAAGAAACAACTCGGAAAATTTTCTGACAGGTGGAGAGAGACGGAGATATTAAGACATAAATAAGTTGAATGAGTTTAAATAAGGATGTATTTTTTAATTTCAGGCACATTGATGTGCTTTAAATCTTTTCTATTACAGATTAAAAAACATTTTTCATGAAGTTTTTCTTCATTGTAAGTTGAACTATATTTCTTTCTTTTTTGTTTTTAATGTTAATGAAGATACAATGTTATGCAGAGGTGTACTAATAACAATTTTATAGAAAAATAATACTATTTAGAGTTGCTCGCGGGGGGATGGGGGTGGTCTAAGGGGGGCGCCCCAGAAAATAATTGAGTAGCTCTGTATTCGACCCATGAGTGGCATAATGTATAACATTGAGTTGGTCAGTCAGCATGACCAGTACACAGGCAATCTTTGCCCCAAGGCCAAGAAAAGGTCAACTCGAAATGTACATTTTTTTTTTTAGGAATCACAATGCTACAGTTGACACATATCATGAGGGAGTATGCCATTGGCATGTTAAATGCTGAGATCTGTGACATCAGTGCCATGACATGTAAATGTGCATCATGCCATCAGCCGCCCTATGAAAAACAGTCTTAGGGATGTTCTGGATAAGCAGGTTAGACTCCAGCGCCTAGTGATGCTGTAGGAGTAAAGGTGCAATATTCCACAGGCTACTATTGATCATTTCGTTAGCTCTGTGTGTGTATAAGTAATTCTAAATGTGATGCACATGGTGGACACACTTGGTACTGAGTGATATGAAATTTAAATACTGTACCCTGGTTGGTTCAGGCTGTGCTAACTCATGCGAACTGAAAATTGTCATTCACGTTTCTTTTGGCTCAATATTGGTGTAGAATAAAATAATTGTTTTGTAGAAATATGACAAAACAAATGCAGGGATACATCACTTTCCGTGGTTAATTGGGATCGAGATCCCCATGCGACCATCGAAATCCGTGAAGTAGGATCCCCCCCCCCCCCCCCCCTCAGACTGACGTATAAATACATGTATATATAATATCAATAAATACATACTCACTGCTATAAATGCTTATAATAACAATTAAACATAAAAAACATAAGATGTAAATAAAATATAAATACACACATATACAGATGATATTGCATGAGAAGACAACACACATACATACGCGCAGATGCGCGTGCACACAAATACAACAATGTAAGTAGTTTTGATGGGAGATTTTGGGGTGTTTTTTGTTTTGTGATGGTTTACATTTTTTTTCGCATAATTGGCCTTGTTTTTGTGGCATTTTCCTTAACTTTCCCCGATTCTTCCTTAATTTCCTTATTTTTTTTAATTCGATGACTATTTATTGAATTATTTTTCAAAAAAAACACGATGCATTGAAGCACAAACTAGCGAGGGATCCCTGTATCAACATTATATTTATAAGTTTTATTAGCACACATTGTGAATGACATTTTTTTGAGCACATAAATGTATTATTCATATTATATATATATTATATTATATATCTATTATATTATTCATATTATATATTAATATGAATGGGTACAGATACTTCAGTGTTCTTGAGTATGATGACCCATGACATGGATGTCCAAACGTTTTTCACTGAGGGCCACATACATAAAAATATAGGAGGGGCTGGGCCACTTACTAGTAATTAGGTATACAGTGATCCCTCGCTACTTTGTTCTTCTGTTTCTGCGACTTCAATGCGTCGCGAGTTTTTTAAAAAATATTCATCGAAAAATTTCAAAAAAGGAAATTAAGGAAAAATGGGAAAAGTTAAAGAGAATTCCACAAAACAAGGCCATCATCATCATCTTCCGCTTAGTCCAGGGTCGGGTCGCGGGGGCAGCAACCTCAGCAAAGAGGTCCAGACGTCCCTCTCCCGAGCCACTTCCTCCAACTCTCCCGGGGGGGACACCGAGGCGGTCCCAGACAAGCCGAGAGACATAGTCCCTCCAGCGTGTTCTAGGTAGACCCCGGGGTCTCTTCCCAGTTGGACATGCCTGAAACACCACACCAGGGAAGCGTCCGGGGGGCATTCTGACCAGATGCCCGAGCCACCTCAACTGGCCCCTCTCAATGCGGAGGAGCAGCGGATCTACCCCGAGCTCTCCCCGGATGGCGGAGCTTCTCACCTTATCTCTAAGGGAGAACCCCGCCACCCGGCGAAGGAAGCTCATTTCCGCCACTTGTATCCACGATCTTGTTCTTTCGGTCATTACCCAAAGCTCCTGACCATAGGTGAGGGTTGGAACGTAGCTCGACTGGTAAATTGAGAGCTTTGCCTTGCGGCTCAGCTCCTTCTTCACCACGACGGACCGGTACAGGCACCGCTTAACAGCAGAGGCTGCAGCGATCCGTCTGTCGATCTCTCACTCCATCCTTCCCTCACTCGTAAACAAGACCCCAAGATACTTAAACTCCTCCACTTGGGGCAGGACCTCATTCCCCACCCGAGGGGTGCATTCACCGTGGTCCGACTGAGAACCATGGCCTCGGACTTGGAGGTACTGATCGTCATCCCGGCTGCTTCGCACTCAGCTGCGAATCGCTCCAATGAGAGCTGGAGGGCCCGACTTGATGAAGCCAAAAGGACAACATCATCCGCAAAAAGCAGAGATGATATCCGATGGCCACCAAACCAGAACCCCTCATCGCCTCGACTGCGCCTAGAAATTCTGTCCATAAAAATTATGAACAGAATCGGTGACAAAGGACAGCCTTGGCGGACTCCGACTCCCACTGGAAACGAATCCGACCTGCTGTTACCAATACGGACCAAACTCTGGCTCCGGTGATACAGCGACCGAATAGCTCGTAGCAATGGATCCGGAACGCCGTACTCTCGGAGCACGCCCCACAAGATCGTTCGCGGGACACGGTCAAAAGCCTTCTCCAAATCCACAAAGCACATGTGGACAGATCGGGCAAACTCCCATGCCCCCTCCAGAATCCTGTGGAGCGTATAGAGTTGGTCAAGAGTGCTGCGGCCAGGACGAAAACCACATTGTTCCTCCTGAATCCGAGGTTCGACTATCGGTCGGATCCTCCTCTCTATTACCCCTGCATAGACTCCCAGGTAGGCTGAGGAGTGTAATTCCCCGATAATTGGAACACACCCTCTGGTCCCCCTTCTTAAAAATTGGGACCACCACGCCAGTTTGCCAATTCAGAGGTACAGCCCCTGATGACCACACGATGTTGCAGAGACGTGTCAACCAAGACAGTCCTACAACATCCAGAGCCCTGAGATATTCCGGGCGGATCTTGTCCAACCCCGGAGCTCGACCACCGAGGAGCTTTTTGACAACCTCAGTGACCTCCACTCCAGTGATGGGCGGACCCTCACCCGAACCCCCAGGGTCTTCCTCATCCACGGAGGGCGTGTTGGTGGGATTGAGGAGGTCCTCAAAGTATTCCCTCCACCTCTCAACAACATCCCCAGTCAAGGTAAGCAGCTCCCCACCTCCACTGTAAACAGTGTTTGTGAAGAACTGCTTCTCCCTCTTGAGTCGTCGGACGGTGGCCCAGAACCTTTTTGAGGCCAACCGATAATCACTCTCCAGGCCCTTACCGAATTCCTCCCACGCCCGAGATTTTGCATCTGCGACAGCCTCGGCTGCAGCACGTTTGGCCTGCCGGTACTCGTTTGCTGCCTCAGGAGTCCCACAGGCTAATAAAACCCGATAGGCCTCCTTCTTCAGCTGGACGGCCCCCTTCACCGCAGGTGTCCACCACCGGGTTCGGGGATTACCGCCACGACAAGCACCGACGACCTTACGGCCACAGCTATGGGCTGCCGCCTCAGCAATGGAGGCACGAAACATTGGCCTATTCAGATTCCATGTCCCCCGCCTCCTCCGGAACGTGGTTGTAGCTCTGCCGGAGGTGGGAGTTAAAGGCCTCTCGGACAGGGGAGTCAGCCAAACATTCCCAGCAGACCCTGATTACACGCTTGGGCCTGCCAGGTCTGGAAGGCAACCTCCCACACCACCGAAGCCAACTCACCACCAGGTAGTGATCGGTAGACAGCTCAGCTCCTCTCTTCACCCGAGTGTCCAGAACATATGGTCGCAAGTCCGATGACACGACTACAAAGTCAATCATTGAACTGCAACCTATGGTGTCCTGGTGCCAAGTGTACTTATGGACACCCGTATGTTCGAACATGGTGTTCGTGATAGACAAACTATGACGAGCACAGAAGTCCAACAACGAAACACCATTCGGATTCAGACTGGAGAGGCCGTACCTACCGATCACACCCTTCCAGGTCACACTATTGTTGCCCACATGGGCGTTGAAGTCTCCCAAGACAACGAGCGAGTCTCCCAAGGGAGCGTTCTCCCCCCCCCCCCCCCCCCCCCCAAAGACTCCAAAAAGGGTGGGTACTCTGAACTGTCATTTGGTGCATAAACACAAATAACAGTCAGGACCCGTCCCCCCACCCGAAGACGGAGGGAAGCTAGATATAGTCGGGCTCACCTCAACGCATAGCTTGGGCTCTGGAACCATCCATCTCGAAAGAGGCTGGACCTTCTTCTATTCTGGAGTTGCTCATGGGAAGAGGCGGCGAGCCGGTGTGGGTATTCTTGTTGCCCCCCCCACCTCGGTGCCCAAATGTTGGGGTTCTCCCCGGTTGACGAAAGGGTAAAACAAGGCCAATTATGCAAAAAAAAAAAAAATAACCCAACAAAACTACTTACATTTTTACGTAAGGTGCGCATCTGAGTGTCTGTATGTGTGTATTTATATTTTATTTAGTTCTTATGCATTATTTTTGAATGTTTAATTGTTATTATAAGCATTTATAGCATTCAATATGTATTTATTGATATTATATACAGTAGGCCCTCGATATTCGTGAGGATTCGGTTCCGAGCCCTCCCACGAGTTCTGTACCCGGAAGTAAAGCCCCATGTAATACGTCACATGCGCGAATGAGCAGCCAGAGGTAAAATACTATGTGTCTATTACATGCGTTAAAATATGCTTCTTAAACACATTCTGTAGACAGTCTTACTCATTAATACAATAGTAAAATAATGTTTGTGCGTGAGATTTTATGTTTTGTAGCATGTTTAACAAATGATACCAAAAGCATAAACCATAAATGGATCTTCATTGATTTAATCAGAAAAAGCTTTGGTAGCTTATTCTCAGAACAGCAGTCTCAGATTTCTTCTTGGTCAGAAGACTCACAGAACAGAGAACAAATAATAAAGGGGGAAATGGGACAGGTAAATTTCAAGCTTATTATTTAAGCTGTTAGGCTTAGCAGCACACCTATTCACATTCGTTAGAAACTGTTATCAACATTAACCAGCTGAACTGGAGTTAATAATAGGAGTGCATATAATTTTAATAAATTATTCTGATGAGAATCAGCTGCGCTGGGTATGTAAATCGGGCCATCCAGCTGCAGTGCTGATCCAACACCACTCGTGCCTCAGATGAGATAAGCTGACTTTGCGTGTGCACTCTGTGTGTTAACAAGAAAAACGCATATATAAGAAAGAGATGCGCAAAAGCAGGGTAGTGACAGAATTGATGCGCATTATTGATATTTGTCACAGGTGTACCTGCACATTCATGTTTATTAACACACAGGTACTGTGGAATATGCAGGTCCTTCTCAAAAAATTAGCATATTGTGATAAAGTTCATTATATATATGTAATTATTATATATGTTATTATATGTCATTATATATGTATATTTTACATTCATTGCACACCAACTGAAATATTTCAGGTCTTTTATTGTTTTAATACTGATGATTTTGGCACACAGCTCATGAAAACCCAAAATTCCTATCTCAAAAAATTAGCATATCATGTTCAGGTACTCTCAACGAGCTATTAACCTAATCATCCGAATCAACCAATTAACTCTAAACACCTGCAAAAGATTCCTGAGGCTTTTAAAAACTCCCAGCCTGGTTCATTACTCAAAACCACAATCATGGGTAAGACTGCCGACCTGACTGCTGTCCAGAAGGCCATCATTGACACCCTCAAGCAAGAGGGTAAGACACAGAAAGAAATCTCTGAGTGAATAGGCTGTTCCCAGAGTGCTGTATCAAGCCACCTCAGTGGGACGTCTGTGGGAAGGAAAAAGTGTGTCAGAAAACGCTGCACAACCAGAAGAGGTGACCGGACCCTGAGGAAGATTGTGGAGAAGGGCCGATTCCAGACCTTGGGGGACCTGTGGAAGCAGTGGACTGAGTCTGGAGTAGAAACATCCAGAGCCACCGTACACAGGCATGTGCAAGAAATGGGCTACAGGTGCCGCATTCCCCAGGTCAAGCCACTTTTGAACCAGAAAACTCAGTGGTCCAAAGTACTTTTTTCGGATGAAAGCAAATTTTGCATGTCATTCGGAAATCAAGGTTCCAGAGTCTGGAGGAAGACTGGGGAGAAGGAAATGCCAAAATTCCTGAAGTCCAGTGTCAAGTACCCACAGTCAGTGATGGTCTGGGGTGCCATGTCAGCTGCTGGTGTTGGTCCACTGTGTTTTATCAAGGGCAGAGTCAATGCAGCTAGCTATCAGGAGATTTTGGAGCACTTCATGCTTCCATCTGCTGAAAAGCTTTATGGAGATGAAGATTTCATTGTTCAGCATGACCTGGCACCTGCTCACAGTGCCAAAACCACTGGTAAATGGTTTACTGACCATGGTATTACTGTGCTCAATTGGCCTGCCAACTCTCCTGACCTGAACCCCATAGAGAATCTGTGGGATATTGTGAAGAGAAAGTTGAGAGACACCAGACCCAACACTGTGGATGAGCTTAAGGCCGCTATCGAAGCATCCTGGGCCTCCGTAACACCTCAGCAGTGCCACAGGCTGATTGCCTCCCCATGCCACGCCGCATTGAAGCAGTCATTTCTGCAAAAGGATTCCTGACCAAGCATTGAGTGCATAACTGAACATAATTATTTGACGGTTTACTTTTTTTGTATTAAAAATACTTTTTATTGGCTGGATGAAATATGCTAATTTTTTAGATCGGGATTTTTTTTGTTTTTTCTTTACTTTTTTGCCAAAATTATCAACATTAAAACAATAAAAGGCTTGAACTACTTCAGTTGTGTGTAATGAATCTAAAATATATGAAAGTCTAATGTTTATCAGTACATTACAGAAAATAATTAACTTTATCACAATATGCTAATTTTTTGAGAAGGACCAGTATTTTTTACTCATCTAAAGTGGGAACGGCATTGCACTCAGTGGGAGAAAGAAATATTCTCTCTCCCACTGTGTCTGGAATTTTCTGCACTCACTTTCTACCTTTCGCTTCTTCTCTGCCATGTTTAGTAACTTGGGGTAAATTTCTTCTGTCTGTCTTCCTTTTGGCTTTTTCCCTTTTACTCGGGAGTCGCCACAGCGAATCATCTGATTCGCACGTTTGATTTGGCAGAGGTTTTTACGTCGGATGCTCTTCCTGTCACAACCCTTTTTAGCAAGGGACAGAAACACGCTGACAACTTTGCAGCTACTCTTTACGAAAGTCAGCGATGGTTCTTTTACATGCCTCTCACCATAGACAGTGAGAGACATGGCCCCGCCTTTCATAACCCAGTTAGCTGCACTTGGGGGAACAGTGACAACCTTGTGGAGAGTGGGACTCGAACCCCCAACCTTTGGATCAGCGATCCAGCACCCTATACCACGCGACCACCACTGCCTGGGTAAATTTTTCTGTGATTGTTCTTTTTGGTGGAGCAACTGCCTCGATCAACAGTAGTTCCCCCGGTGTTAAAACTAAAAAGTGCAATACACTCAGGCAAAAGTTAAAGTGCGGGACATATTTTATTATATTTATAAAATTTCTTGCGGGCCAATTAAAAATTGGCCATGGGCTGCAGTTGGCCCGGGGGCTGTAGTTTTTGGATGCCCCTGACCTCCGATATGCACAAATGCAGGATGGGCTAAGAAATGAATATTTTACTGAATGCTGATGAGGGTACTTAAGTCAAAATTACACGGTAGGGATGTCAATCCTCAGGCATGGTGCAGGGATCATTGAATGGATGAAAGCACAAATTGAGAGTATGCACAGAAAGACAGGAAAGCAAATGACAATGTCTGGAATGCTGCTTGGACGTGCAGGTGTTGACTGCTTGTACTAACCAAGATGTGTACTAATTGGAATCATGGATCATGCAAAGGCAAAAGAATTAAATCTAACATATCACATGCAGAGAGAAGTGTGGCGCCACAGGCTGTAAAAAACAAGGGTCTACTGATGAGGGAAGACATTAGGACTTTGAGATACTTCAAAGAGTTAAAAAGCATGAGTCGTCATGGGACTGCTTGAGAAGGGAAGGAATGGAAAAGGAAACAGAAGGATTGCAACCCAATACCAGGAACTTACAATCAATGTAATGAAGACACAAATCAAAAAGTGATGTACATCCACTTCCTATAGAATATGTAGAGAGTAGGATGAGACCATCCATTCATTCATTCATTCATTTTCTCACCCACTTAATCCTAATTACGGTTGCGGGGAGGCTGGCGCTCATCTCAGGGGACTCTGAGCAATGGCAGAGTACACCCTGGACAGCTCGCCAAGCCATCGCAGGGCAGAAACACACTGACAGCTATGCAGCCTACTCTTGTAGCATAATAAGAAAGGAGGTGTCATTTCTGAGGTCGATAGAGACAGTCAGGCTTTGCGGGAATGCCGGGAAAGTATGAATAGAACTTATCAAATGCATAGAATCCTAATTAGGGTCTTGGGAAAGCTGGCACCCATCTCAGCTGACTTCAGGCAAGGGCGAGGTACACCCTGAACAGCTCACCAGGCTATTGCAGGGCCAACACTCACACAATCGTTCCCATCTGGTGTGCGTGTTTTTTGACTGTGGGAGGAAACCGGAGTACCCAGAGGACACACACAAAAGCACTGGGAGAACATGCAAACTCCACATAGAAACGGCTGAGCTGGGAATCGAATCCAGGCCTTCTTGCTGTGAGACAGATGTGCTAACCACTACGCCACCGTGCTGCCCAACTTAATAAGCACTCACACTAATTTATAAGATTTTAGTGTTTATATAGTTTACTTATAATATACTTCGTATCTATAGGAAATGTAGTAGTGTTGTGTAATGGTGGTTATAATAACACCTTGGGCCATTTTGTTGGATTATTTAACTTGTCATTTATGGGCAGTGGTGGTCTAGTGGATAGGGCGCAGGATCGCTGATCCTAAGGTTGGGGGTTCGAGTCCCCCACAAGGTTGTCACTGTCCCTCCAGTGTAGCTAACTGGGTTATCAAAGGCGGGCCATGTCTCTCACTGTCTATGGTGAGAGGTCCATGTAAAAGAACCATTGCTGACTTTCGTAAAGAGTAGCTGCAAAGCCGTCAGCGTGTTTCTGGCCCTTGCTAAAGGGTTGTGACAGTAAGGGCATCCGACGTAAAAATCTATGCCAAATCAAATGTGCGAATCAGATGATTCGCTGTCACGACTCCTGAGAAAGGGAAAAAGCCAAAAGGAAGAAAGAATTTAACTTGTCATTTATGAGACATGGAAACAATGGACTTGTGTGATTTTCTATTGTGGTACTGTGGCCAGTGTTTAGATACAAGATTTCGTCTCCAGCCTGCAGGGAAATACAGGGATCCCTCACTACTTTGCACTTCAATTCATGCGGCTTCAGTGAATCTTGGTTTGTTTTGGTTTTTTTTTGTTTTGTTTTTTTTTTAATATTCATTGAATTAAAAATTAAGGAAGAATAGGGGAAAAAGTTAAGGAAAATGCCACAAAAACAAGGGCAATTATGAAAAAAAAAAAAAAAAAAAACCAAAACCCCTCATCAAAACTACTTACATTTTTATGTGAGGTGCGCATCTGAGTATTGCATGCGTCTGTATGTGTGTGTATTTATATTTTTACATCTTATGCATTATTTTTGAATGTTTAATTGTTGTTATGAGCAGTTATAGCTTTGAATATGTGTTTATTGATTTTATATACGCATATACATGTACATATAAGTCAGTCAGGGGGGGGGGGTTGATCCTACTTTGTGGAATTCAGCGGTCGCCAGGGGTTTCGGTCCCCATTAACCGCAGAAAGTGTACCTGTATCCCTGTATTTAGTTTGTTGTGAAAAAAGAGCACTTTTTGTGTAATACACAGTTCACTCTTTGTTTTATCACTTTTGTAGAGAACATCTTAAGCCGTAAGCGATATATTTCCTGGCCATCATTACGACGCTGGATGAGGAGAGGGCAGAGAGAACGTGCTGACGTGGCAACACGCACTCACACACACAATGGTGAGGTGGAGTGAATCCTGTTCATCTGTCTTGACATAACTGCTATCTCTCTCTAACACTCCTCCATCTCTCTCTACAGATGATCCTGAAAGCAAAGAGGAAGGAATCCCATTACAAACAAAATCCGACTCAGTACTGACATCAGGTTTACTGACAGACTGAAAATGACCTCATGGCCTATGAAATGCACATAAAGCTGAAATGTCCTAATGTATTTCCTTTATTAATTATATGAACATTATGGGATATGAAGTTTACCAATAAGAGGTGCTGCTGTTTTATATAAGCTTTAAAATTAAGATCAAAATCATGAAAAGGTTTTGGTTAACTTTTGATTACAGAAATCGTGTCAATCACCAAACAGTGCCTCCATTAAAATGGTGAAAGTTGAGCATATGTTAGTGTTTAATTTTAATATTTGGATTAATTTAGTAGAATTTATTTCATCGAAACTAGAAGACTGACTAAAGGATTCCAAATTCAGACTAATATATTTAGAGTTTACGTGTATAGTAACATTTTTTTCAATGAATGACTACGTAATTTCAAATTCTTATTTTCTGTAGCATCCTTAACAATGCAGTGGTGTAGTTTGGCTGTTTACATAGTTTCTATTTAATTTAAACTTAATTGTTTTTTTTGTTTGTTTTATAGTTTTAGTTCTGAATAGATTATTGTTGTTTTTTCAAGGAAAAAGATACCCCACATGCCATCAACAAAACTGTTTTCACATTGCACATGAATAAACTTAAAAATATAATTCCTTACTGCTTACTTTTTCCAATTAGTACAGGAGATGATGCTTTTATTTTGCAATCTTTGTTGTCATAGTTGTTTAAATTTTGATCCATTTTTCCAGCTCTAGTGTCATATCTGACAACTGGTAGTTAGAGAAATCATTATCTGGACTACTTATTCGTGACTGCAGAACTGCAAAAAAAGGTGCAGCTATGGAAACCGAAATAAAAGCCCACTTTTAATAGAGATTCCCATTTTCTTCATGGGTGTCGTTTATGAAGCGTAAAAAAAAAAGTGACGCGAAAACTAAGACGTTTGAACTGAAACTTCAAAAACGATACAAACATCCTCTGGTAGTCACCTGGAGAGTGAAATTATGGCAGAAAGGAAGGCGACGTGGAGGAAAGGTTGGACTAACAAAGGAATTCTGCTCACATAAACATCCTGCAATGAATAAAGAATCCAGAAAATATTTGTATCATGTATGGGGCTTGCTTGGCCAATCTTGAAAATTTACACACTTCAGTGTCACTGATGTATTTAAGGCAGTGCTTCTCAAATAGTGGGGTGCGCCCCCCCTTGGGGGGGGTGTAAATGATGCCAGAGAGGGGCGCGTATGACCCTGGGAAACATGCTATTCTGGAATAGTGTATGAAAATTAAGTGTAATTGCACCTCCACTCTAGTAGTTGGCAGTGGCGCTCTCATTTCCGTGCTATGGTGTAGTGGTTTTTCGCACGAGCAAATGATATGAAGTGCAGTAAACAACTCCTCAAGAAACAACACGGAAAAAATTTTTAACAGGAATGAAGAGACAAGTGGAGAGAGACGGAGATATTAAGACATGCATTAAGATGCATTTTTTTTAAATTTCGTGCACATTGGTTCACTTTAAATCTTTTCTGTTACAGATTTAAAAAAAAAAAACAATGTTAATGAAGTTTTTCTTTATTGTAAGTTGAGATATATTTTCTTTTTTTGTTTTTAGTGTTAATAAAGATACAATTTTATGCAGCGTTGTACTAATAACAATATTATATACAAATTATTTTATTTATGGGGGGGGGGCGGCGTGAAATGTTTTTTTCCTCCTAGAGGGGGCGCCACAGAAAATAATTGAGACGCACTGATTTAAGGAAAAAATTCGACCTGAATATTATTTGATTAGTGCTGCTCCTATGATGGTCCTTTTTTGTTACTGGATGGGTAGGGAGTCCCAAAAATTGGACATTCTATAGTAGATTTTAAACTTATTTAACTTTGATAACGGGTAATCATGTTCACCCCTATGGGAAAATAAAATTAAGTCCTCAGTCAACACTAATACATAGAAACAGAATCAAAAAGCACACTGAAACTAGATTTATAGGTTTTTTTTAAAAAACTTAAAATCATAAGTGATGCAGGTGAGCTTGAGTGCACACACTAGCAGTTGCTTCTTTAACTTTCTTAAACAGTATTAAGTAAGTGGAAGATGGTAATGATGAAAAGCAAACTAAAAGATTTCCATACTTTACATTTACATATTTTCACCATAACACAGAGGCAAGTGAGCTCTTGGAGCCGATATAATGCTATAGATCAGGGGTTGGGAACCTATGGCTCGCTAGCCAGATGTGGCTCTTTTGATGACTGCATCTGGCTCTCAGATAAATCAGGTGGCCTTTCTTAACAGAATAAATAATACATCATTTCACTGTCCTTTAAATAAAAATATTTTTAAAAAGCCATCAAATAAAACACAAACTTAAATAAATCTCACACATTTCAATTGATACATCATTTTCAATGCCACTTGAAAAAGCCAATCTTTCTGTACTTCAGTGTGTGGGCGGGGCCGATACCTTGAAACTCTAATTTTATTGGATTATATGCATCAGCCTGCGCGAGTTGTTTTTGGGTAAAGAAATAAATTTCCCAAATTTTGATCGGCTCGTGTAAGAAACCAAGCAGAGCTGGCAAGCAAAACACAAATGGACAGAATGAAAAAACTGCAACATACTTGTCGACTCTCACACAAGCGTGAGACTCACACATTTCATCTCCGCCTCAATCTCTCACGCAAGGTGTCTAAAATCTCACTCATGAATACAATTATTTCCCAATTTTTTTTTTTTTTAAGGATGTAATTTCCACAAGCAAATGCCATTGGCTATGTCTTTTACGTAAACATACAGCTTCTCTTTCTGCTTCTGGCTGTGGGATCCTCTACCGTAAAATCAGATACATACGCACACTTAAAAACTAAAGGTTGTGAAATTTGCTCAAATGATGTTTTCATTTACTAATTTAGTTAAATGTAGATTTAGTTAGAATTGTTAACATGGTTAATTAGTTTCAGTTTGTAAACTACTGTAATTGTGTAGTTGCAAAGTTGCTGCATATGATACATGCCATCTTTGCTGTCTTTGCTCATAGGTCGTTCCCTTCAGGGGTCGCCACAGCAAATGATCTGCCTCCATCTCTCCCTATCCTCTGCATCTTCTACTCTTACTCCAACGACCTTCATGTCCACCTTCACCACATCCATAAATCCTCTCTTTGGTCTTCCTCTGGGCCTTCTGCCTGGTAGTTCCAACCTCAGCATCCTACTACCAATATACTCACTATCCCTCCTCTGTACATGTCCAAACCATCTCAATCTAGCCTCTCTGACTTTGTCTCCAAAACATCTAACATGTGCTGTCCCTCTGATGTACTCATTCCTGATCCTATCCATCCTCGTTACTCCCAAAGAGAACCTCAACATTTTCATCTCTGCTACCTCCAACTCTGACTCCTGTCTTTTCCCCAGGGCCACTGTTTCTAAACCATACAACATCGCTGGCCTCATCACCGTCTTATACACTTTGCCCTTCATTCTTGCCGATACTCTCCTATCACACATCACACCGGACACTTTTCTCCATCCATTCCAACCTGCCTGCACGCGCTCCTTCACCTCTTTTCCACACTCTCCATTGCTCTGGATTGTTGAGCCTAAGTACTTAAAATCCTCCACCTTCTTTATCTCTGCCCCCTGTAACCTCACCATTCCTCTTGGGTCCTTGTCGTTCACACACATGTGTTCTGTCTTATTGAGACTAACCTTCATTCCCCTCCTTTCCAGGGCATACCTCCACCTCTCTAGATTTTCCTCCACCTGTTCTCTGCTCTCACTACAGACCACGATGTCATCTGCAAACATTCTGCAACAGCAAAGATTATTATGAAGAATTATTTGGATAAAACTTCAAAAAAGAGAAATTTTACAATTAATAATGTATTTTACTTTCGCCAACCTTATTTTTGATATACTGTTTGTTATTAGTTTACACTTCATATTTCATTAGTTCTTTCATTGAAGATTTCATTTACATTATTAAATCTTAGACATGTGTGTAATTTTGTATTTTTCCCCTATTTATTTTCCCCTATAAATTTTCTTAGGGGGGCTTTCCCCCCTTCACCTCCCACCACCACCACCACCACCGCCGCCGCCACCACAGCATTGCCCTGGACCTGACCAGGGGCTTCTCACACTTTATTAATCTTAGGGGTTGACAGCTATGCTTCAACCAGCATACCAGCTGATTGCCTTGGGACGCACTTCCTGTCACATAAGCACTGCAGTGTGAGTCCTGTCGTATTGACCATGTTCGGCTCCACATGCCCACGCAAGCAGTCCTTCTCACACGTGAAAAACATCAAGACCAACCTGCGGTCACGTAATAGATGGAAGCCTAAACGCCTGCATGAAGCTGAACTTCACTACGTATCAACCAGACTACAAAGCCATCAGCAACACCATGCAGCACCAGAAGTCGCATTAATAGTAAGAAGTACTTTTCTTATTAATAAATAACTTCGTTATAACAATGTTGTTTAAAATAAATTCAGAGTCGTATTATACTCTAAAATTGTTGGTCTCAGTATTAAAAAATATATTTGGCTCTCAGAGAATTTGATTTTAATTTTTTTTTTTTTTTTGGCTCTCTTAGTCTAAAAGACTGTGGGGCAGTGGTGGTCTAGTGGTATAGGGCACTGGATTGCTGATCCAAAGGTTGGGGGTTCGAGTCCCACTCTCCACAAGGTTGTCACTGTCCCCCCCAGTGCAGCTAATTGGGTTATCAAAGGCGGGCCATGTCTCTCACTGTCTATGGTGAGAGGCATGTAAAAGAACCATTGCTGGAATCAATTATATTTGTTGTGCATAATCACAAATGCCAGCAGTTGCTGATTGGCTGGAATAGTATTTTGTGGCTTTCACTGAGCCACTTTGCTTGTTTGTTTGCACACGCTTCTTCACCTCTTTTCCACACTCTCCATTGCTCTGGATCGTTGAGCCTAAGTACCTAAAATCCTCCACCTTCCTTATCTCTGCTCCCTGTAACATCACCGTTCCTCCTGGGTCCTTCTCATTCACACACATGTATTCTGACTTACTGAGGCTAACCTTCATTCCTCTCCTTTCCAGGGCATACCTCCACCTCTCGAGATTTTCCTCCACTTGTTCTCTGCTCTCACTACAGATCACAATGTCATCTGCAAACATCATATATTTTATATATAGATAGGGGCAGTGGTGGTCTAGTGGTATAGGACACTGGATCGCTGACCCTAAGGTTGGGGGTTCAAGTCCCCACAAGGTTGTCACTGTCCCCCCCCCGTGCAGCTAACTGGGTTATCAAAGGCGGGCCATGTCTGTCACTATCTATGGTGAGAGGCATGTAAAAGAACCATTGCTGACTTTCGTAAATAGTAGCTGCAAAGTCGTCAGCGTGTTTCTGTCCCTTGCTAAAAAGGGTTGTGACAGGAAGGGCATCCGACGTAAAAACCTCTGCCAAATCAAACATGCGAATCAGATGATTCGCTGTGGCGACTCCCGAGTAAAAGGGAAAAAGCCGAAAGGAAGACAGACAGACAGACAGACAGTCTAAAAGGCTCCCAAACTCCTGCTGTAGATGATGGTGGTGTGTTCTGATCTTTTTAACCTATTCATTCAAAAATGAAAGGAAACATATGTACAGTACTATGAAAACTAGAATGTATTATGGGAAACTCAAGAAAAATAAATTCATATATTTATGCCTTATTTTTCCATTTTAACAGGTGAAGCATTCTCCAAGTAACTGTGGCAAACTGTTCATTGTTTTGATTCAAGCATTATCCACTCAGGATAAGGAGTTTAATCCTGAGACAGCGAACCAATCAGATCATCCTGTTCCCATGTATTATACTAAAAAAAAATGTGATGTTGAGAAGGAGGGGTGTGTGTGTGTGTGTGTGTGTGTGTGTGTGTGTGTGTGTGTGTGTGTGTGTGTGTGTTCCCTGCTTGGTTTAAATCAAATCACATTAAGCCTCCTTTAGCCCTCAGGTTCCTCTACACCAAAAACCTTCTCACTGGTGCTGGAATGCTGCTAGTTCATAAGAAGGATTAAACATGTGCTCGGTCCATCACAGAGATGTGTAACTGGTTCAAGTGTCTCTCACAAACTTACATACAAAATCTTTAGTAATGCACCTTTTCTCTTCACACTTTTCTTCGTTTTTTGAAACTCGTCATTGGAAAAGCATGCATTCTGTCAATCTTTTAGCATTTAGAAACCTTTCATGTAGTGTTTGTCAGGTTACTTATTTTTTTATTGTTATTTATTTTTTCACTACACTGTACTGTACTTAAAAATCTACTGGGATAAAAATTACATATCTGATCCCAACAACTGGGATTCTAAGACGAAGCTGCTTCACCCAGCAGTCCATACAATACATTTAAATTGTCTGACTTATTGCACTTTAAATGTACATCAACTGTGAAATTACCACATTTATATGCAATATTAAAAAATAACCTGTGTGTTTACAAAGACAGTGTGCAGTGACTGTGATTGTACTGTGAATTTAAGTACGGAATTCGATACTTGACATCTCCAGCCTGTCCTCTGCACTCACTTCTGCTCCTATTAAATACGTATTGTAATTTTTTTTTCTTGCTGCATATATATCAGATACAGATGTTAACAACAACCTCAAAGCTAATGACTTGAAAAAACTGCACCGCTAAATACAGCACATGTTGTTTAGTGACTATTTGTTGGTGGAAACAAGGCTGTGTGAGAAACGGGTAAAATTGTGCTGGAAATTGTTTTGAAACTCTGGCGCTGATCGACACAATGACATGCACTGGCCATCTACACATCCTGAACAAGGCGGTGGTGGCCTAATGGCATAGGGTGCTGGATCGCTGATCCTAAGGTTAGGCATTCGAGTCCCACTCTCCACAATGTTGTCACTGTCCCTCCAGTGGAGCTAACTGGGTTATCAAAGGCTGGCCATGTCTCTCACTGTCTATGGTGTGAGGCTGTAAAAGCACCATTACTGACTTTCGACAAGAGTAGGCTGCAAAGCCGTCAGCGTGTTTCCACCCTGCGATGGCCTGGCGAGCTATCCAGGGTGTACTCAACCCTTGCCCGGAGTTGGCTTGGATGGGCGCAAGTCTCCCTGTGAGCCTAATTAGGATTACGCGGTTACAGAAAATGAACTGAACTAAACATCTTGAAACTATTACACATGATCAATGCATGTTTTGGATAAATTAACCACCCAAAAAAAATAAAAGCTTTTTTAAATTATTAAATAATACACTCAGACAAAGATAGTTTTGCATAAAAAGCATAGACTACTTTTACGAGAAAAATGTGCTGCTTTTATAAATTGTACAAGAATTGTATGTACATATTTTTACTATAATACACAATGAATATTGCGGCTTTTCAATAAAAATAAAGAACAGATAAACTATTTTACTGCATTTATAGAGTTATAGATTTTAATGGTGATTATTGATCTTTTTATGATATGGTGATTGTTATTTGGCAGCAAAGAAACAAGACCCCACCAGAACACAACCAACACAATATTACAGTAACGATAAATTGTATTTTTCCAATCACACAACCTACTCTATATTCCCATGCTACTCGCATGCACACTGAAAAAAATAGATTCAGACGCATGTAGTGACGTTGCGGTGGTATAGTGGTGTCGTGGTTAGCACGTCTCTCTCACAGTTAAAAGGTCTGGGATAGATTCCCAGCTCGGGCATTTCTGTGTGGAATTTGCATATACAGTACTCCATGTGCTTGTGTTGGTTTCCTCCCACAGTCTTTCTTGCAAGGGTAACAGAACTTTATTTCATTTATACTGTATTTTAAAATGATTCTTGTTTTATTTTTAAGGAAATTTTATTATTTCCTTAATTAGAGGTAAAGTCAGCATATCTCTTTAAGTGACCGATATTACAAAATCAACATTTATATTTATGATATTTGGCAGATGCCCATATCCAGAGAGGCTTTCATGTTTATCTCATTTATACAACTGAGCAGTTGGGAGTCAAGGACCTTGCGCAGTTACACAGCATAGGCAGTTTGTCAGTACATGAACTTGTAAAGTTCACATCGGTTACCCAAAATTACTGCCCGTGGATGAGCGAAACAGTGCTTACATGCTATTTATTTTTACCGACATGCATTTCATCAGTGGGGCCGGTGGCGTAGTGTTTAGGGTACTGCGCTCATGATCGGGAGGCTGTGAGTTTGAATCCCACTGAGACCCTCACTGTGCTAAGACCCCTGGGCAATGTCTCAACCACAAGTGTGCCTCTGTTCACCCAGCAGTATAAATGGGTACCAGTAAAATATACTGGGAAGGTAACCTGCGATGGACTTGCATCCCATCTAGGGGGAGTTGAACTCCTGGTCGCTTCATGCCTGATGAGCCACGAGGCTAAGCCACTAGGCTTGGGTGTAAAAACCCAACAGACTTACCTTTACCTTACATGCATTTCATATTATGTATAAACTGATGAAAAATGGGGTTGTTGCTATATTTTTATTTTTCGAAGGTCACTGAAAAAGGCCACATTAGGGCAGTGATGGCCTAGTGATGTTGGGGGTTTGAGTTCCACTCTCCACAAGGTTGTCACTGCCCCCCCCCCCCCCCCCCACCCACCCAGTGCAGCTAACTGGGTTATCAAAGGCCGGCCACGTCTCTCACCGTCTATGGTGAGAGGTTTGTGTAAAAGAACCATTGCTGACTTTCGTAAAGAGTAGCTGCATAGTCGTCAGCGTGTTTCTGCCCCTTGCTAAAGGGTTGTGTCAGGAAGGGCATCCGACGTAAAAACCTGCGCCAAATCAGACATGCGGATCATTAATATGTCTTCCATGAAGAGCGAAGCAGTTGATTCGCTGTGGCGACCCCTGAAAAAGGGAACAAGCCGAAAGGAAAAAAAACTGAAAAAGGCCACATTGCCACAAGAGTTGCTTGTAGCCTTTCACCAGTGCTCTATACAGCGTGTTTTAGCATACGTACTGCTGCTCAACATGGTATCTCCAAGTTAGAGTGCAGCAGACAGGAATTCACTTTATGTCCAGCGCACATGGGATCATAGGAACTGACTGCAGAACTGGAAGAAATCAACACCTCAGAAAAGCAACCAGCATCTTTAATGACCCCACAAAGCTATCGTACCATTACCAAAATTATCTGCTGCCGTCGGGCAGACATTACAAATCTCTCTGCACTGCATCTTTTCAAACTCCACTCATCCAGTAACAGTGGAAGATGGATTAAAAAGTCATCATGTGGCAAATGTTTACTGGCACATTCCAAAATCTGATCTAAACCATTCCTCGAAAAGTCGGGGCTGTTATTAAAGCAAAATTGGGAACCAGATCTGAAATGGAAATATTTACAAGCATACGTATGTGTGATGTGTACATATTTTTTTGCCATACTGAGTATGATGCTGTTGCAGTAGGCTGATGGATTGATAGAATATATTCTTCAGGCTTCATGTTCATTCATTTATAGAGATAAGTATTGATCAATACTCCATAAGTTTTTATTAAGCTATTACTTTTTTTGATATTCTTTACTGTTACTATAAGGCCACTATTAAGCATAGTCCAGATGTGTTCAAACAACTGCAATTAAAAGAAATGTGTCATTTTTACAGTCCTTTAATATGAATACATAAAAATAGTTCCAGCATGTATTCAGGTGCTGTTATGTTTATGAAAAGTTTAAGCTTATCAATATTTTTTAAGTATAACTTGAAATATCATCAGAGTTTCACAAAAAGTTTTTACCTGTAAATAAAATATTGCATCCTTAAACACCTGATTATCGTTGGATAAATGGAAAACATTCATTCATTTTCTGAACCATGTAATCCTAATTAGGTTCACAGATAGGCTGTTGCCCATCTCACCACCGAAAGTGGGAGACATGACTGGCCTTTGATAACCCAGTTAGCTGCACTGGAAGGACAGCATTGACAACCCATTGATAGTGGGGCGGGGCAGTGGTGGCCTAGTGCTATAGGTGCTGAGCCTCCAAGATCTAAATCTTCTTCTTTTTCTTTTGGCTGTTCCCTTTTTTTTTCAGGGGTCGCCACAGCGAATCATCTGATTCGCATGTTTAATTTGACATAGGTTTTTACATTGGATGGCCTTCCTGACACAACCCTTTAGCAAGGAGCAGAAACACGCTGACGACTATGCAGCCTACTCATTTCACGAAAGTCAGCAATGGTTCTTTTACATGAACCTCTCACCATAGACACTGAGAGACATGGCCCGCCTTTGATAACCCAATTAGCTGCACTGGGGGGACACTGACAACCTTGTGGAGAGTGGGACTCAAACCGCCAACCTTTGGATCAGTGACTCGGCGCCCTTTACCACCAGGCCACCACTGCCCAGCCTTCAAGGTCTAAATAATTCTCCATATCATGCAAAAATGTTTCCTTATCAGTGCCGTATGACAGAATAAGGGTGTATGGTGGAAAGCACATTATACCCAGTGCGAGTAAGCTGAAAGTGAAGCTATAGTGAGAAAGTAAACTGAAGCTTTGACAGATCAAGGATGCAATACCTTGATATAAGTTGCAATTTCAATTAGCAGCTCCGCTACTAACTAACCAAGATGGTGGACATGTGGCGCCATCTGTCACTGAGCATGGCCCATCTGACTTATATATCAGTAAGGAGAAATATTTGCACGATTGGCAATCACTATTCCAATCTCCTTGATGGGATGTGTCAGCTGGTAGAAGAATGGTAAATGACCGGATGACTTCCCAGCAATCAAAAACGAGAAAATAAACGATATACAAAGTATTTCTTCATTCGTTCATTTTCTGAACTGCTTAATCCTGATTAGGGTCGTGGCGCGGCTGGTACCCATCTCAGGCGACTGGGCTCGCCAGGTCATCTCAGAGCGGAAACATGCCGATGCCGCTACAGCTTACTCTGAACAGAAATCAGCAATGGTTTATTTACTCTCACTACCAACACAGCAGTGGCAACCCGGTGATAGTGGGGTTTGAACCCCCGACCTTGGGATCAGTAATCCAGCACCGCACTACCAGATAGATCATCGATGCCCCATCAAGTATTTGTTTTGTGGGTTTTTTATTTAATTTCTCAGATGATATTTCTTTTCAATAACAGCTACTCTAACAGTAATTAAATAAGCAATTTTTTATTCAATAGTAATATGCTATAATTGAATAACTAAGTAAAATCATCAATATGATTTTTTAAAAAACATTTATGAAAGTTATTTAACACATATTTGTGGAGATTCCAGAGTAAGTACTTTATTACAGTCTAAAGAAAATCTGTAAATTTCAGTGTTTTTACATAATAATCTGACTATTTTAGCTTCATTATTTTTGCATTGTTGCGCTGTTTATAGCCACAATATATAAACTATAGTGTAAAGTAGTATAAAGTAAATATTGTAAAGTATGAACAGGAGCTACCTTGCAAACTTTACCTTTAGTGTGTTATTCATTGTCCAGTGAGTAATTGGAAATGTTAGCAAAATGACACAGTATAATAGTATGATGGATAGATCATGTAATCTAAAGATAAACATAGTCATTGTGATGGCTGTTGTTTCTGGAGATGTGGTTATCGTGGCTGAGGTTGTAGGAAAGGTCTTTGTAGTGCACATTGTTGTTGTAGAGATAGTTGTGCTGGCTGTTGCTGGAGATGTGATTGTGATGGCTGTTGTTGTTGGAAGGGTCTTTGCAACGGCAATTGTTATTGATGAATCTGTTGTCATCGTTGTTGTTTGAGAAGTTGTTGTGATGGTGGCTATTGGTTCTGGAGATGTGGTTATCATGGCTGTGGTAGGAAAGGTCTTTATAGTGCCCATTGTTGTTGAAGAGATAGCTCTGGTGGCTCTTGTTGTTTCTGGGGATGTGGTTGTCATGGCTGTGGTTGTAGGAAAGGTCCTTTCAGTGCTCAGTGTTGTTGAAGAGATAGCTGTGGTGGCTGTTGTTGTTTTTGGAGATGTGGTTGTCATGGCTGTGGTTGTAGGAAAGGTCCTTTCAGTGCTCAGTGTTGTTGAAGAGATAGCTGTGGTGGCTGTTGTTGTTTTTGGACATGTGGTTGTCATGGCTGTGGTTGTAGGAAAGGTCTTTGTAGTGCACATTGTTGTTGTAGAGATAGTTGTGCTGGCTGTTGCTGGAGATGTGATTGTGATGGCTGTTGTTGTTGGAAGGGTCTTTGCAACGGCAATTGTTATTGATGAATCTGTTGTCATCGTTGTTGTTTGAGAAGTTGTTGTGATGGTGGCTATTGGTTCTGGACATGTGGTTATCATGGCTGTGGTAGGAAAGGTCTTTATAGTGCCCATTGTTGTTGAAGAGATAGCTCTGGTGGCTCTTGTTGTTTCTGGGGATGTGGTTGTCATGGCTGTGGTTGTAGGAAAGGTCCTTTCAGTGCTCAGTGTTGTTGAAGAGATAGCTGTGGTGGCTGTTGTTGTTTTTGGAGATGTGGTTGTCATGGCTGTGGTTGTAGGAAAGGTCCTTTCAGTGCTCAGTGTTGTTGAAGAGATAGCTGTGGTGGCTGTTGTTGTTTTTGGAGATGTGGTTGTCATGGCTGTGGTTGTAGGAAAGGTCTTTGTAGTGCACATTGTTGTTGTAGAGATAGTTGTGCTGGCTGTTGCTGGAGATGTGATTGTGATGGCTGTTGTTGTTGGAAGGGTCTTTGCAACGGCAATTGTTATTGATGAATCTGTTGTCATCGTTGTTGTTTGAGAAGTTGTTGTGATGGTGGCTATTGGTTCTGGAGATGTGGTTATCATGGCTGTGGTAGGAAAGGTCTTTATAGTGCCCATTGTTGTTGAAGAGATAGCTCTGGTGGCTCTTGTTGTTTCTGGGGATGTGGTTGTTATGGCTGTGGTTGTAGGAAAGGTCTTTGTAGTGCGCATTGTTGTTGTAGAGATAGTTGTGCTGGCTGTTGCTGGTGATGTGATTGTGATGGCTGTTGTTGTTGGAAGGGTCTTTGCAATGGCAATTGTTGTCATGCTCGTTGTTTGAGAAGTCATTGTGATGGTGGTTGTTTTTTCTGGAGATGTGGTTGTAGGAAAGATCCTTGTAGCGAATGCATTTTTGTTCGGGTACAATTACTAATTACCTGTAAAAATAGATAAACTAATTTAAGTGTCACATGGGCCCTCACAATCTGGTCTGTCAGGGGATTGGCATCTTTGTGGTTATTGCATATTGTATGACATCCTCTTGCAAGGACCCTTATCTTACTTTCAGGCAAACTGCACAATACAGTATATGTGAGTTATAACGACTTCCTGCTTAGTGGCAAAGTATCAAAAATTTGAAGGCAATCTGATGCTGTGTTTAAATTACAATAAGGTTCCAGGAGACTTTTTGTAAGTCTGGGAATGTTCCATAAGTCTACTAACTTTCATAAGCCACACTGCAAGGACTTCTTCATTGAAATCTTGTAGAGGGCACCATTGAGCCAATGTGCTACAATCATGTACATGTGTTCAGATCAGGCCCGAATGACACATATCAAGATGGGCCAGATTGAACATTGTTTATGTGAGTTACAGCAAATTCTACTGTGAGACCTGCTGCCATGGCACTGTTTGATGAAGAATCATTAATTTCTTAATTTCTTAACTTATTAATTTCATAATATAACAAAATTATTGTTTTAAAATTTTCTTGACCAAATTTAACGAGAATCTGGTCTTGCCTATTAACAACAGAACATCAAAACAGAAAATTTCCTGGTTTAAGTAGGTGGTGCTATTGCTGTGGTCAGATATTGGCATGTAGATCTTTTCAGTCATACATATTTATTAAATGTGTGCCGTTTGAAGATCAGACAGTGTATAATTAAGTTACAACAGAGTCCTTGTTCGTGCACAATTTTACATCATAAAGGACTTTAGATGTCAAATGCAGCCGTGAGAGGGGACACAAGCCAGTGTTCTGTCTGAAACTGGTCCCATGTCCGGATAAATGCAGAGGGTTGTGTCAGGAAGGGCATCCGACATACAACCTGTACCAAATCTACTATGCGGATCATCAATATGACTTCCAAACCGGATCAGTCGAGGCCCGGGTTAACAACAACCACCATCGGTGCTGTTAACCAACAGGGTACTGGTGGAAACTGGACTACTGTTGGTCGAAGAAGGAGCGGCGGGAGGTGTGTCCGTAGGCGGAGAGAGAGAGAAGAGGAAAGGCATGAGTGTAGAACTGAAAGTAGGGACTTTGAATGTTGGAACTATGACAGGAAAAGCTAGAGAGCTAGCGGACATGATGCAGAGGAGGAAGGTGGACATACTGTGTGTTCAGAAGACCAGGTGGAAAGGTATCAAGTCTAGAAGCTTAGGATCAGGGTTTAAGCTGTTTTATCATGGTGTGGATGGGAAGAGAAATGGAGTAGGAGTCATCTTGAAGGAGTGGTTTGTCAGGAATGTTCTAGAAGTGAAAAGAGTGTCAGACAGAGTGATGAGTCTCAAGTTAGAAATTGAAGGCATGAAGGAGGACATGAAGTTCGTTGGTGTAAGAGAAGAAGATGCAAAGGATAGGGTGAGATGAAGGCAGATGATTCGCTGTGGCGACCCCTGAAGGGAAAAGCCGAAAGGAAAAGAAGAAGAAGAAGAAGATGTTCAATGTTGTTGGTGCTTATGCCCCACAGGCAGGATGTGAGCTAGAATAGAAGGAGAGATTCTGAAGTGATTTAGATGAAGTGATGCAGAATACCCCCAGAGGTGAAAGAGTGGTCATTGGTGCAGACTTCAATGGACATGTCGGTGCAGGCAACAGAGGGGACGAGGAAGTGATGGGCAGGTTTGGTATCCAGGACAGGAACACAGAAGGACAGATGTTGGTAGATTTTGCAAAAAGGATGGAAATGGCTGTGGTGAATACTTTCTTCCAGAAGAGACAGGAGCATAGGGTGACTTATAAAAGCGGAGGTAGGAGCACACAGGTAGACTACATCTTGTGTAGGTGATGTAATTTGAAGGAAGTTAGTGACTGAAAAGTAGTCGTGGGTGAGAGTGTTGCCAAACAGCATAGGATGGTGGCGTGCAGGATGACGCTGGTGGTGAGGAAGGTGAAGAAAGCAAAGGCAGAGCAGAAGACAAGGTGGTGGAAGCTGAAAAAGGAAGAGTGTCATGTTGCTTTCAAGGAGGAGTTTTGACATTTTATGCTAAAGGTGGGGTGGCAGGATGGTGTTGTGGTTAGCACTTCTGCCTCACAGCAAGAAGGTTTTGGATTCAATTCTCAGCTCAGGTGTTTCTATTTGAAGGTTAGATGTTCTCACCATGGTTCTGTGAGTTTCCTCCAGGTCAGGTACTCCGGTTTACTCCCAAAGTCCAAAAGCATAAATAGTAGGCTAATTAGCTGTTCCAAATCACCCTAGGTGTGAGTGTTGTCCCTGAAATGCTCTTGTGAGCTGTCTAGGGTGTACCCTGCCTTCACCCCCAGAGTTGCCTAAGATGGGCGCCAGCTTCTTTCTGTGACTATAATTAGGAGTAAGTGGTTCAGAAAATGAATGAATGCTCCAACCTGCCTCCAGGGGTGACGGTGAATAATTTTCTGTGGATTGTCACTGCGATGAACTTGCAAACTGTTTCGAATTTACCAAGCCCTCAACCAGAGACAGCTGAGATGGGCTCCAGTCTTCCGTTCATCCTAATGATCATACAGTTCAGAAAATGAGATCTGATGCTTGAGAGGGGTTGGACAACAACCAGAAAAAAAAAAAATTGGGGTATTCTTCACAGATTTTTTATAAACCTCATAGATACAAGAAACATTTTGCTTATACAGTATTAAACTACTTGGCAACATGTAAATTGTGACCTTTCTATTCTATTGCTGTAGCATTGTTCCCATGCAACCTAATATTTGACTCTAATTTCAGTAATCCATTATGCATTATACTCCGCCCTTGCCCAGAGTCGGCTGAGGTAGACACCAGCCTCCCTGCGACACTATATTGTATGTAGTGGTTCAGAAAATGAATGAATGTGAATGAATATGATTATGCATTATGCATTTACATTTATATATCAAGTTGATTAACAAATTTGACAGCAGGGGTGTGGTAGAGGATCAACTGCAAACGAAGAGGAGACAGGTTGGACAGACAAGCAATGCACAATGACTCTCAACTGTGTGTTTTGATGCATTCAATTTACCTTAAAAGTCAGAGGTTTGAGATAGGAATGACGTTGACTGCGTTGCAGTTTATAAAGCCAGCAGTTTTTTTGACAGCACAGCCACTGTTAAAAATGTTGATGAACAATGCACTGTGGAATTTTTTTTTTTTCTTTCAAAATTAAATAATTAAACTTGATTATGGCAGTGGTGGTCTAGTGGTATAAGGTGCTGGATCACTGATGCAAAGGCTGGGGGTTTGAGTCCCACTCTCCACAAGGTTGTCACTGCCCCCCCCCCCCCACCACCACCACCACCACCACCACCACCAGTGCAGCTAACTGGGTTATCAAAGGCCGGCCATGTCGCTCACTGTCTATGTAAAAGAACCATTGCTGACTTTCAACAAGAGTACTGTAGGCTGCAAAGCCATCAGTATGTTTCTGCCCTGCGATGGCTTGGTGAGCTGTCCAGGGTGTACTCTGCCCTCACCCAGAGTTGGCTGGGATGGGTGCCAGACTCCCCATGACCTTAATTAGGATTAAGCGGTTACAGAAAATGAACTGAACTTTATTATTTGATTCATTAACACCTCCTCTCCAATAATGCCTTTTGGGCAGTTTGGAGTAGTCAGTGGACCTCACTGGGGCAGCTGTAGCCTAATGGTAAGATGGTAAGAGAAGCTTTAGGACCAAAACCAGAAGGGAAAATGTGTGTCGGGAGAATGAGCTTCCTCCACTTTCATGGCTGAACTGCCCTTGAGCAAGGCACCTAACCCTCAACTGCTCTCAGGGCACTCCAATGTGTGTGTGTGTGTGTGTGTGTGTGTGTGTGTGTGTGTGTGTGTGTGTGTGTGTGTGTGCGCTCGCTCAATTTGGATGTCGTAAATGCAGACGCAGTAATTTACCTTGTTGGATTAATACGGTATATCAGAATTTAAAAAAAAAAAAACAAAATCATCTACAGGTCTTTGGATTATGGGTGTAAACAGCACCACCCAAACAAAACACACACAGGCATCAGTAGAATATGAAAAGTCCAAACTTCACATAGATAGGCTCCAGCTAGCCATGCAATTTGAACTCAGAACCTTCTTAATGTGAAGCAAAATTGCTAGCCACTGCACCACACTACCACTGATCATTATAGAATAAATTTATGTAAAATACTAATATTTGGAGATACAGTACTAATATTTTTGCTTCCTGGTTAGTGTTACTGCAAATGACTGAATTGGTTCTGTTTACGGGACACAGAATTTCTTCCTGAAGCCATAATTAAATGAAGAGAATGCTGCTCATCATCATCAGCTCATTTTCTGTAATCGCTTAATTCTAATTAGGGTCACAGGGAGGCTGGCACCCATCCCAGCTGACTCCAGGCAAGGACAGAGTACACCCTGGACAGCTCACCAGGCCATCACAGGGCGGAAACACGCTGACGGCTTTGCAGCCTACTCTTTACAAAAGTCAGAAATGGTTCTTTTACAGCCTCACACTATAGACAGTGAGAGACATAGCCCACCTTTGATAACCCAGTTAACTGCACTGGGGGGGGACAGTGACAACCTGTGATGAGTGGAGCTTGAACCTCCAACCTTAGGATCAGCGATCCAGCACCCTATACCACTAGGCCACCACTGCCCATGCTGCTCATAAAATAAATAAAATTGAGTTTAATTAACTGAAACTTCCAGAACAACAGTTTAAAAATGAAAAGTTATTATAATCCCATTGTGATTAGTGCAATGGCGAATGGCATGCTCTTTTCCTTTGAACTATTTAACTGAATTTCAAGTCAAGAAAACGAGAAAAAAACCCATTGAAGTGCTCATAGTGAATGGTTTGTAATTGAGTCAGTGTTGCTGATGTAAAGTCTCCTTCAATACCAAACATCTAATAAATGAGTTATTACCAATTATGAGTGATTATCAAACTGTCGACTTGTTGTGCATTCAAGATTTATGGTTTGCCTTGTTTGGAAAAGAAAAGCTATGGCTCTGAAACATGGCTCACTTCATCACCTGAGTCAGTGTACAGTTGAAAGGAGAGATGAAGCAGGCTGATAGGTAGATGGCCTACAAAGTAAAAAAAAAAAAGTGCTCCTCCAGAAATTTTTTATTCATTAACTCGTTCATTTACCAAACCACTCAACCCTACTAAGCTCACAGGGAGGCTGAGTCAACCCTGAACAGCTCACTCGTCCATTATAAGGCCAACACACCCACCACCATTAACACACAGACTCACACCTAGGGGCAATTTGGGACAACCAATTAGTCTAATATGCATTATGCATTCCACCTGAAAATCCTTGCCCTATTCCCCACGGTTCAACTGAGTGCAGTTATTGAAATTCTAGCAAAAATAAATTCTTCCAAATGCCCACTGGGTTCTATGGTAACTTCTACTGAACATTATATTATGCAAGGGTGCATTTTTTTAAACTCAATTCAGAGTAAAAAAAAAGAAAAGTAAAGAAAAAAGCCAATGGCTAGAAAATCACAAGCATTGTTCCGAGAAAGAAATTGGCAGAAGGATCTGACTCAATAATAAGTGTTTATTATTTTTGTCTTGGAAATTGCTCTTTAAGTGCACATGATATGAACTTGAAGATACAGTAATGGTCTCAACAGGAAGAGGAGAAACAGAGGTATCAACAACTGATGAAATGATAGTTGTAAAATTATTTTGGTAAGTATGTAAGAGGTGTATGGTTAATAAATATAAAAATAATGTTCTTTCATACACATGCAGTACATTGTAAAATTTTAGGGCAGTATGGTGGTGTAGCTCAATCGCCTTAAAGAAATAAGGCCCTGGGGTGAGGCATTTCTGAGTGGATTTACATGTTCTTCCTGTGCTTGTGTGGGTTTCTTGTGCGTAATCTGGTTTCCTGGACGGCCCTGGGTTTGATTCCCAGCTCAGGCATTCCTGTGCGGAGTTTGCATGTTCTCTCCATGCTTGTGTGGGGTTTCCTCCAGCTACCCCGGTTTCCTCCCATAATCCAAAAACATGCACAGCAGGTTAATTTTCTAGGTGTGGGTGTGAGTATGAATGGTTGTGTGTGTGTGTGTGTTGGCCCTGCGATGGCCTGGCGAGCTATGCAGGGTAGGCTGAGATGGGCGCCAGCCTCCCGGTGACCTTAATTAGGATTAAGCGGTTTAGAAAATTAATGAATGAATTTGGTTTCCTCTCACAGTCCAAAGACATGCAAACTAGGCTAAATGGCTGTTAACAGTGAATGGTCAAGATGGCACTTCCTAGAGGGCAACGATGCGGCGTTCTCAGAGTCAAATTGTTTATTTGGTTGGTTTTTTGCACTATGCTCGTCTATAACCGTGCGACCCTACTACAGCTATGAGAGAACAGTCCTTTTGGACATTTAGAACTGAGCACGCTCATCTCCTATCCTGAGCTAATATGCTACCGCAGCTCAATGCTAGCCGCACCCCGGATAACAATAAACCCAGACGGAGACGTGGCAGGCAAGGAGGGGCTGAACGACGACTCCGGCACTTGGTTAGCACTCTTGGTCATACTGCTTGAAAATGTTCGGTCTCTCCCGAAACAAGATGGACGAGCTTCATGTTCGGATTTGCAGTGCAGAGGGATCTACAGGACTGCTCCATGCTGTGTTTCTGTGAAGCATGGCTCGAGGAGCGTACCTGGCAAGGCCACTACACCAGCCGGCTACACGGCCTTCAGAGAGGACCAGAGCACAGCGGCTAGCAACAAGAACCGTGGCGGAAGAACGGCGTATTCTCATTAAATAAACCTGATGTACTGACTGACTGTAGATGATCTCTAAACCTTGCCCTGAGAATGGAGAACATCTAACTTTGAAGTGGTGACCAATTTGTTTACCCACAGAACTGTTCATTTTTTTCCCAACAGAACAATGGGTATAGTGCAATATAAACATAATTATAATATAATTTAATACAATTTCATTTATTGTGGTTATCTACTGATTTATTTATTTATTGTATTATCTTTTTTTTTATTACTTATGTTATTATTATTGTATTGTTTGCTGGGTCTATGTGAGGTCCTTTTTAGATATAGAATATATATAGATATAGATATAGATATGTGTTTATTAGCAGTTGTGTGTTGTTGATTTGAGCCTTCTTTTCTGTTTGTAACTTGAACAACTGCACAAATGGCTCTTAAAAATCCTGAATCCTGCGTTGACACTGCAATGGACTGTTCAGGTGTACCCTGAAAGCAGTGGAGGTTCAGTTGACTCCTTGATTAGACGATCAGGGTTCAACCCCAGTGTTACCAAATTACTACAATTCAGCTCGATAGCAAAGACCTCAATTTCTCAACTGTAGAACAATTATAAATTTAATTTGCTCTGGATAAGAGTGTCTGCCAAATACCATAAATAGATACCTTGCCTTCAGCCAGAGTTGGCTGAGATGGGCACCAACCGAATCGCGACGATAGGAGTATTAAACTGCTCAGCAAATTAATACAATGCTATTTATAAATATAATTTGAGATCCTCATTGTACCGTAGGCTGTTCAAGCGGCACTACTGTGGGAATAATGACCAGGCAGTTCTGTAACTGGCATGCCATTTTAACACGTGGATTGTTTAGATGTCCTGTATAATGCCGGTATAGAAATCAATTAAATGAATTATGTTGTTTAAAAAACTCAAGTAAAGTATAAAGGTTATTTTAAAAAAGATTTTAGTTAACTTGTCAAAATGTGGAAAACGGTACACAAAACACAGGTAAGTAATGAAATAAGCTTCCCCAACCAGTCTTTGTATCTTGGGGGTCCTACAGTGTAGGACATTGACTGGTTGAATCCTAAATCTTGATCCTGAGCGTTTTTAAGTGGACTTCATAAAAGCAAGAAAGGTTCGCACTTGTGTTCTATGCAGTGCACTTCTTTTATGTTAGGAGGTATTTGGGATGTGACCGTTGTGAATGCGTGAAGCTGTATAGACGCTGAAGTGAGCGGTCCTGTAATAGCGAGTCATTTGGACATAAATAAATATATATTCCTTTTCATTTGTGTGGGGTTTAAACTCGTGACACTGATTTTTAGTTTTAAGTCTTCGGACGCAAATTAAACCATGATCACGTCTGCAGGTAAGAAATATAAGAAAACGAAGAATAGAAATGCAGATGATTTAGCTGAGTCACATTAGCCGAGTTAGCCTAGCTCAGATAACTTAGTTTATGGCTCTAATTAGAATTATGTCTTTTTGTAATTAGGATGATGTATTAGGTTTTTTTTCCGTGTAATATGGTAGTAAATGTGATTATCTTGGTAAAGTCCAATAACTGTGTTTAAAACTGGAGTTTCTAAAGCAATGAACATGTTAGCTACTTAGCAGATATCACAAATAATTGTGAATTTTATGTAACTTTTCGGTTTGTACCCAAATTTTATAAAGCATACTAATACTTAGTTTCATCTTAGTTTATTCTGTGTACAGAAAATCGATTAATTTCATCACTTGTAGTGTCAGTGTTTGTTAGCAACTGACTAAAAGTTATTAATTTCATTAGGTTTCCGTTAATTTGATTAAAAACCCAAACATTTCAAAGCTAATACTATCAAGTAAAACACACGTCATACTGGACAGTTGGTGTTTTCTTAGGATGTTGCCAATATTTTCCCCTCTCCCCCCTTTAATGAGCAGTTTCTCTTATTATACTGCAAAAAAAAATTAACCATCGTTTCACTTGTTTTCTGCCATATATACTGTATTTATTAGTGTTTTTATTTTGTTAATTTATTAAAGAATATATATTTAGTGGTGTACATAGGTATTGTTGCTGGCCCTGGTGCTGTACAATTTTACAGATCTGGTTCGATTATCCTGGCAAAGATTCATTCAATATCATATTGCAGTGCATCCCAATCTTCTATATTACTACACATGAGTACTTTTTTATCAGTAAATAAAACACTCAGATAACTATCATCTCCTGTTTATTATTATAGAAAATACTTTAGAAGTCAAGGTCAACATAAATCTTGACATTTTATATACAATATACAAGTCGGCTCTCTATTTACGAAATTAATCTGTTCCAGATCCGTTTTCGTAACCTGGGGTTTTCGTAAGTAGAGGCACATTTTACATGTAAAACGTGATTCGTTCCAAGGCTCCCAAGTCAAACCCATAAACCCTTTAAAAATGATAAAAGTACACCTATTTTGTATGAAATGTGTGTTAAAAGTAAAAGAAAATTATTTATTAAACCATTTATACATTTTATTAACATATTAAACCATTTTATTAACATTTATTAATGAAAACATTATTAAACATTTTTTTAATGCACATACACACAACTCTGTCTCTCTCTCAAACACAAAACTCTCTCTCTTTGAGTGTGTGCTCTGCCGAATGCGGGCTCCCCCCACCACGCAGCGTGCAGCCAACAGAGCTTTTGAGACAGGGTGTTGTATTTAAAGCGGAATTACCTGTTTGAAAGATCTGAGGTCCGGATTCAATATTAACTTGCTTCCTTACAAGATCGGAGGTCTTGTGGCGCCGCCCACTTCCGTGCACAAAAATGCTTTGTGGCCGAATGCGGAGCTTTTGAGACAGGGCGCGGCTCATCCAGACCTCCTCAAATAAGCTCCAATGAGTACAGTACTCTCCAAACTCACGAACCAACAGTATAGCTCTCCTTTACGCGTGTGACAAACAAGCTTATGGGTACAGTACTATAGAGATTCAGCTCCCTCCTGGCCAATGGGAGGCCAGCGGAGTGGGATGTTGGGAGACAGCCAATGAGAGAGCAACTCACGCATTGTTTGAATTTTTGAATGGCACGTTTGGCGCTTTTCGTAAGAAGAGGTTGGTATGTATACAGAGGGTGAAAATTTAGGAAAATGTTTTTCGTAACCTGGATTCTTCGTATTCAGAGGTTTTCGGAAGTAGAGGACCGACTGTACAGGGATCCCTCGCTACTTCGCGCTTCAATTCATGCGACGTCAGTGCATAGTGTTTTTTTATACATATCAATATTCAAGGAATTAAAAAATAAGGAAATTAATGAAGAATAGGAGAAAAAGTTACGGGAAATGCAACAAAAAACAAGGCCAATTATGCAAAAAAAAAAAGTAAACAGACAAAAGACAACCCAAAACCTCCTACTGCTTACATTTTTGTGAGGTGCGCATCTGAGTGCATGCACATGAGTCTGTATGTGTGTGTATTCATATTTACGTCTTATGCATTATTTTTTAATGTTTAATTGTTATTATAAACATTTATAGCATTGAATATGTATTTATTGATATTATATACACATACATGTTCATTTACGTCAGTCGGGGGGATTGGGGGGGTGATCCTACTTCGCGGAATTCGGTGGTCACGGGGGATCTCGGTCCCAATTAACTGCGGAAAGTGAGGGATTCCTGTATTCTTGCTGCATTAATACAGAATGATCTATGTCTGGTTCATGATGCAATGATAATTTTCAACATTCCATCTAATCCAATACCAAGATCCATTACAATTTGACACTGCGTGACATGAGCCTACTGAAATGAATCGATGTTAAAAATGATTGTGATTAGGGTTGTGTTTTCCAATAAATGTGTCTCTTAAACTGTCTCACACAAGAAGTCTCTAGCAGCCATGTAAAGTCAATGAACGCTTGTGAAATGAAAATTCCAAGCGATATGAAGTGGGAACGCACAGAGTTCAGCTATCATGACCTGATTTAAGCAGTTACCAATTAGTTTAAAGATACCGTTGCTTGTCAGGTGCCTCCGAACACCGAGTTCTCCAAAACACCTCCGTATGGAAACAACAAACATGAGTTTAAATGAGAGCTTTGAAAGATTTCCTTTCGGCTTTTACCCTTTATCAAGGGGTCGCCACAGCGAATGATTCGCACGTTTGATTTGGCATAGGTTTTTACGTCGGATGCCCTTCCTGACACAACCCTTTAACAAGGGACAGAAACAAGCTGACGGTTTTGCAGCCTTCTCGTTACGAAAGTCAGCAATGGTTCTTTTATATGAACCTCTCGCCATAGACGGTGAGAGACATGGCCCACCTTTGATAACCCAGTTAGCTGCACTGGGAGGACAGTGACAACCCTGTGGAGAGTGGGACTCGAACCTTCAACCTTAGGGTCAGCAATCTAGCGCCTTATACCACCAGACCACCACTGCCCTAATAAACATGAGTTTAAATGTTCTGACTAAATTCAAAAGCAGATCATTATTATGGAATATTCGGTGCTTTTTGACTGCAAACATATGACTAAGAATAATTGGAAATGCCGTCCTCGGGTCCACTTTTCTGAAAAGGTTTGGGATTTCCTGTAAGCTTATATTTATATCTGTTTAACTCTTTCTGCATCATAATTAGTGCAGGCACTGATGAGAAAGTGGGAATTTTTTTTTTTTTTCAGCCTTCTCTGAAAATGATGATAAATGTTTGAATGGATCTTGTGTAGTGAAGTAGCTCAATGTTGCACATAGTTTCACTCAAAGATTTTTATGTAGGAAATATGGGAAAGAGTTACCTAGGCCAGTGTTTCCCAAAGTTTTTGGGCCATGGCACACCTTTTACATTAGAAAAATCACGAGGCACACCACAGAACAAAAATGATACTGCCCTCTAGCAGAACAGCACTGTTACTACACGCTAAGTGAAATTGGTTAATCTTCCTCGGCACACCTGATGATTTCTCACGGTACACTAATGTGCCGCGGAACAGGGGTTGGAAAACACTGACCTAGGCAACAAAAGCTGACAACACTTCAGTGACAAATCGATTAGCTTACTTCATCAATCAATTTTGCTCATGTCATATATCAGCAGTGAAGAGATTCTTGTATCAGTCGTTGCTTTCTGTGTGGATGGCCCTTTACACTTTACAGAGACCTAAACCGTAAACCTTACTATAAACTGGTGGTTATTTATTCTTAACATTTATACACCGGCTTGATAAATTCCCACTTGACTCTCAGGTCCAAGTCTGGAAGTGTTAATTTCATGTGTAGTGTTTAGAGGGCAAAATCATTTAGGTGAACTGATTACAGTAGGCCCTGGACATTCACGGGGGTTCGGTTCCGAATTCTCGACCCAGAAGTAAAACCCCATGTAACACGTCACATGCGCGAATGAGCAGCCGGAAGTAAAATACTATGTCTCTATTACATACGTTAAAATATGCTTCTTAAACACATTCTATAGACAGTCTTACTCATTAATACAGTATTAATGTAGTAAAATATAGTCATGATTCAGAAAAACTTTTTAATTTTTACTCTTATTTTTATTGATGATAAAATATAAACATTACACAGCATATACTTTTGTAAAGCACTCGTTTTACAGTTTTTTTTCAATTATTATTCCAGTACAGTACCTGAGAATTCTGAGAAGGTTTGTGCGTGAGATTTTATGTTCTGTAGCATGTTTAACAAATGATACCAAAAGAATAAACTTTATTACGATTCATGTCCTTTTACATTGAACTTGGAGTGACGTCTTGGAGTGACGTCTCCAAAATGGCTCTGCCTAGAGGGCAACGTCGTGGAGTTCTCAGAGTCAAATTGTTTCTTTGTTTGTTTTAATTTGTTTGTTCATGTTTTGCACTATGCACGTCTATTATTGGTCGACCCTACTACAGCTATGAGCAGCTTCAGCTTCAGGCAACTAAGCATGCAACAACTTCTATCTTGAGCTGCTATGCTATGGGAGCTCAGTGCTAACAATTAGCCCAGGCAGAGTTCTCAGATTCTCCGGCGCTTGGTTAGCATTTCCAGCCATACTGCTTGAAAATGTTCGGTCCCTGTAAAACAAGATGGACGAGCTTCATGTTCAGATTGCAGCACAGAGGGATCTACGGGACTGTGTTTCTGTGAAACATGGCTCGAGGAGAGCACACCAGATAAGGCGATTATACCAGCCGGCTACACTGCCTTCATCCCCTGCAATCCCAAGCGCCGGAGTCGTCGTTTGGCCCCTTCCCGCCTGGGCTTACTGCTAGCTGGGATGTGGCTCGCATTGAGCTGCCTACCATAGCATGTTAGCTCTGCTAATAGCATGTTAGCTCTGCTAATAGCATGTTAGCTCTGCTAATAGCATGTTAGCTCTGCTTAGTTATACATGCCCAAAGATACTCCGATCTTATAGCTGTACTAGAGTCGACCGCTCGTAGATGAGCATAGTGCAAAACATGAACAAACAAAACAACAAATTAAAACGAACAAAGAAACAATTTGACTCTGAGAACTACGCGACATCACCCTCTGGGCAGCGCCATCTTGGAGACATCACTCCAAATTCAATGTAAAAGGACATGAAGAGTACTGTAGTAAAGTTTATCCTTTTGGTATCGTTTGTTAAACATGCTACAGAACATAAAATCTCACGCATAATCATGAACTTAGGTACTGTACTGGAATAATAATTGAAAAAGATTTTACTACAACAGTTCAAAGAAAACTGTCGTTTCTCAGGAGAAAGTCATTTCTTCAGAAGAGACATCCAGCGTTTTCTATCGCTTAGCCAGAGAAGACTCTTATCGTTTGAGTGGTATAGAGCTAAACTGGTAATTAAAACATACACAAAAAAAGAGGCTCATTGACAACTTGTGCGTGAATGAGGGAAAGGGGGTGAGACATCAGCTCAACCAATCAGAAGAAAGGAGGACAGCCTTTGGCTGAATTTGAATCACATGCCGATTGCTCGGCAGTCAGCGAATACTCAAAACTGTGGGTGCAAAATCGCGAATAGTCAAGGGCATACTGTAATACACTGAAGGTTCCATACCACTGCATTCAGTTCAATTTTACTTCAAGTACACATTGAATTGCTGCCATACTATATATGCCATATAATTGCTTACTTGGTCTTTATTGGAATGATTTCTTATGTATTGACATCTGCCCATTTAGCTTCTAATTGTTTGCCAACTGATAGTGTTGGTAAATATTTTAAAGTGAATAAAGTCTTCAATGAACCACAAGTCATATTGCATATGGGGACAGCCATAGCTTAATGGTAAGAGAAGCGGCTTTGGGACTCAAAGCAGCAGGAAAAATGTGTGGCGGGAGAGTGAGCTTCACCTTCCCTTCCTCCACATCCATGACTGAAATGTACTTGAGCAAAGCACCTAACCCACAACTGCTCTTGAGGCGGCCAATGTGTGTGGCAGCCCCTGCTCTGAGCATGTGTGTGTGCTCACTGTGGATGGGATAAATGCAGAGGAAATAATTTCCTGTATGCAGGAATACAGGGATCCCTCGCTACTTTGTGCTTCAATTCATGCAGCTTCAGTGCATTGCATTTTTTTTGTTTGTTTTTGTTTTGTAATATTCATCGAATTAAAAAATAAGGAAATTAAAGGAAGAATAGGGGAAAAAGTTTAGGGAAATGCCGCAACACAAGGTCAATTATGCAAAAAACAAAACAAAACAACCCAAACAAAAAACAACCCAAAACCCCCAATCAAAACTGCTTACATTTTTATGAGGTGCGCATCTGTGTGTGCATGCACGCATGAGTGTCTGTATATGTGTGTATTTATATTTATTTACATCTTATGAATTATTTTTGAATGTTTAATTGTTATTATATGCATTCATAGCGTTAACTATGTATTGATTGATATTATATACACATACATGTACGTATATGTCAGTCAGGGTGCAAAGTGTAGGCTGCAAAGCCGTCAGCATGTTTCTGTCCCTTGCTAAAGGGTTGTGTCAAATATGCGTAAAATAAAAAAAAAACTAAAAAATAAATCTCTGCCAAATCAAATATGCGAATCATTCACTGTGGCGATCCCTGATAAAAGGGGAAAAGCTGAAAGGAAATCTCTCATACGCCAGTTAGGGGGGGTTGATTCTACTTCACGGAATTTGGTGGTCGTGGGGGGATCTCGGTCCCAATTAACCGTGGAAAGTGAGGGATCCCTGTCGCAAAATTAAAAAAAAAATGAAACCTGAAATTTTATTCTGTGTGAAAACATACTTGGTAGTGTTGCATAGTTATTAGCATTGTTAGGCAACCCACAGTTGTGGAATTATTGGTGTGCATGGAGCTTCAAGAGTATCGGTATTGGTCATCCTTGCAGCATAATTTGCGTGACTGTAATAAGTCAATTAGACACTTATTTTGACATAAATTACATTTAAAGAAGCATAAAACTGGTCAGTGATACCTCTGCTCACGAACATAATTGGTTCCCAGAAAGTGTGTGTAAGGCGAAAAGTTCGTCTTCCGAACATTTATTTCCCATAAGAAACCATTAAAATGAGAATAATCCGTTCCCAGGTCCCCATAAAACATAATTTTCTACTAAATAAGGCTTAAAACTACACAAAAATATACCTTATACGATAAAATATACCACGCCTCGTTCGTGTTTTTCAATGATCTCCGCCTGTGGTGGGGTCTTTTTCGGTCCCATAATAGCAAAAGTACACTCAATATGGTCCAAAATGTCTATCAAACACAAACCACTTCCGCATTCAAAGAAAGGGGGTGACGAACTGTGACGCCATGAGCGTGCGTCAGTTTCTCGTGGCCGCCACCGTGGCGCTGTTCGACCGCATGGTTTGATTCGTCCGCCAAAAACTAGTTCGTCAGCAGAGACTATATGCTCGCAAATTTAATGTTCTTGAGGTGAAAAGTTCGTGAGCTTAAGCTTTTGTCAGCGGAGGTTTTACTGTAATTTTATTCTGTGGATTACTAGCGGGGGTTGAACGGCTGGGATTAGGAGTTGTTTTTGAAGTAAAGTCTACATGTTAGGCAGGGTTAGCATCTCCTGTGGAAACAGTGACGTTCTAGTGACTTATGACGAGAATGCTGTCAGACACATGTGTGACCAAGATGGTTTATGCCGGCTCAGCTTTCCTGATGTCAGTTGTTTTAAGAGCCAAAATAAATGTTTTCTGAGATCTCTGCACTTGTCGTTTGTGCAACCCAGCACTGGCCGATAATGTTATGCTACATGTGTCAGAGTCGCCACCCAGCCAACGAGTTCATGTCATTACCAGGTTGTAACAGCTAATCAGAAAAGTCAACATGTCGCTGATTATGTCTGGAGTTGTAACACTTGCCTGCACTTTAAAATCAGGCACGGGCTGATTTTACTGGAAGGAACTGCTGACATTACACATGATCATTTGAAATAGCTAGTAACAATAATTCATCACAGGTACACATTAAGTGCTTCACTAGCTTGATGGCACTCTTGGTGCTGGATTCAGATTTGTTTGGTCTGAACAGTGGCGGTCACTAATGGTGTGAGCTGACCTCAATAAGTGATACCGGAGATCATTTCAGATCAACTTTTTGAAGGTATTTGTTATAAATGGTGTACTTGGGTTAGGAAGTGTTTCCACCAAAAACATCTTTCACTAAGGTACAGCTATAAGTAAATTATGCAAGAGAGATTTCCCTTCGGCTCGAATAGCTTGAAAAAGGTTTGAGGGAATGCACCCTTGACCAGGGCATGGTCAAAATATGTCTGGGTAAATAGTATGAGGGAAAATAAAGGTGACAACCTGCATAATCTTTCCCCAGTACAAGCAATAAAACCTCTTTATTGTGCAAGGATGGCTTACTTAAGAGGACAGAGCAATAGCAGTAAACACAACCTATAAAAAAAAAAAATAATAAAAAAAAAAGACGACATGCACACACGTACTTGTTGACTGTTGTGTAGAGCACTTCGGTTTGTGGAACTCTGAGATGATTGGCGCCCCATTCCCCTTGATCGTCAGAGTGCAAGATCATGCTGTCCCGTTGTGCGCACTGTACTGTACAGCAAAATATGTACCCATGTTTCGTCTCGAATCAGAACTGCAAATCTCAATGATGAGTTCATGTCGTGTAATTTTTTTTGTTGTTGTTTTTGCAGCTGGAATCATATCCCTCTTGGATGAGGATGAGCCACAACTGAAGGTAACAGTTCTACAAAACTCCTCATACACAACATACCTATTTTTCCATTCTGTCTCCAAATAAATGTTTGTTTTTGTTTTTTTGTTTTTTTAAATTATTGATGTTGACAGAATGACAGTTACTGCAGTTGTATGCATTACGTTATGCAGTTTAAATCTTAAAAATAAATGTTTTTTAGTTATATATCTGTTAAAATAGGGCAGAGGTAACGGCACCGTGTGAATCAGGGGAATTATACAATTCTGTGGTAAATGATGTTTTGCAGTGGCCAAGATGAATTTCGATGAAGTTTATTGCATGGTGTGCAGTCACCATTTTACAGTTTAGTCATAATTTTATCTTTTTCAGCTTTTGGTTCTTGGTGCTGTTCATGAAAGTTTGAGATATTGGTTTAATATAATTGTGCCTTAATTTGCCCTGTCCCTTCTGATCTGTGTTTATCAGCATACCTCATTATTTACCTCCCTAATTTATCGAGGTCCCACAGGGCAAGTATTACCTCCCTATCACGTATGAGCACCAACAACTTGGGTGGAGAATAAGCAAACACATTCCCCTTTCGTGCACCCGCATCTTTACGAACTGCTATGCATGCATATTCAGGGATGGTCGAAGAGAGTTGCAGAATTAATGAACAATGGAATTTCGAAAAGAAAGATAACTAGCGGCTCTGCTGGTGATTCACATCAGTGGAAAAGACTCAAGACAAAGTGACAGCTATAATAATTTTGTGACAGATATTTTGAGACTATAACTGTCATCACAAAAATTTAATGTTTTGACTAGCATATTATGTGGAAGTATTCAGTATCTGATAGAAATACTATTGAAGTCTGTCTGTCTTCCTTTCGGCTTTTTCCCTTTTACTCGGGAGTCGCCACAGCGAATCATCTGATTCGCACATTTTGATTTGGCAGAGGTTTTTACTTCAGATGCTCTTCCTGTCACAACCCTTTTTAGCAAGGGACAGAAACATGCTGACGGCTTTGCAGCTACTCTTTATGAAAGTCAGCAATGGTTCTTTTACATGTCTCACACCATAGACAGTGACAGACATGGACCGCCTTTGATAACCCAGTTAGCTGCACTGGGGGGGGGCTCAAACCCCCAACCTTTGGATCAGCGATCCAGCGCCCTATACCACTAGACCACCACTGCCCCACAGAAGTACTATGGAAGTAATAGATGAAATTTTTCTCATGTTTAGTTTTGTGTGTTGATATAACTGAATATACAGGGATCTCTCACTTTCTGTGGTTAATTGGGACCGAGATCCCCACGCGAACATCGAAATCCACGAAGTAGGATCCCCCCGACTGATGTATATGTGTATATAATATCGATAAAAACATATTCAATGCTGTAAATGCTTATAATAACAAGATGTACATAAAATATAAATACACACACATACAGATGGTATTGTATGAGAAGACGACACACATACATTCACGCGCTAGGGATGTCATTGACAATCGGAATATCGATGTATCGGAATGTCAATCTATAATCGATACCTATAAAAGGGATATCGATACACCGAACGTTATATAAAATTCATCTTATATTAAATTTCATACAAAGCTGTTTTAATTTAAATAACACTACTAGAGTAAGTGCTATCTTTTAATAAATAAAATAATGTTTGAAAACACGTTATATATTTTCAGGCGAAAACCAGCTTAGCGTAATGCAGCATTTCAGTCTTCGGCCTCAACTTCGGTATTATTAAATATGCTAATAAAAACATAGGATTTCCGAGAGCAGCCGAGTGTTTGTCCAAGCTTCCCATGTTCATGACAGCATCTGTAGTAAATGGTACGTCCCGCCTCCCTGCATGGGGTTCAAGGCCACTGATAGTTTTCACTGACAACAAAAATACCTTATGGTCCCTGCTTCTAGTGTGCCGTCAGAGCGCGTGTTCTCAACAGCAGGGAACATTTTGAACAAGAAGAGACACTTATCACCGGATCATGCAGATATATGTGCATCTTTTTGCATCATAATTATGAATTGTAAAAATGCACATCTCTTAAACTTTTCAATTGACAAGTGTTTGTAGAATAGAAACAACTTGCATGAAATTAACTAGTAAACAAGTTTTTATAGATTTGTTAAATACAAAAAGGTGTTAATTAAAATCTTGTTGGTGGAAAACTATTTCCTGCCTTTTATTTCAGATTTGGCTTTAGTAATTGGTCACTTTATTATAAAACATTCGATGCATTATACAAACTACTGTAATATATCTTGGTCTGTTCTATTTAATGCATTTATGGAACATTACAGCAGTATTCTAATGTATCGATACATCGGAATTTTTTTTTTTTATCACTATATCGATACCAATAATAGGTTTTCAATGACAGCCCTAGCGCGCGCGTAGATGCGTGTGCATATACAGATGCAACAATGTAAGTAGTTTTGAGGGGAGGTTTTGGGTTGTTTTTTGTTTTGTTTGTTTAGGTGGGGTTTTTTTTTGCATAATTGGCCTTGTTTTTGTGTCACTTGTTTTTCTTAACTTTCCCCGTATTCTTCCTTAATGTCCTTATTTTTTTAATTCGATGAATATTAAAAAAAAAAAATAGAAGCACGAAGTAGCGAGGGATCTCTGTGTATTCTTTTTACTGAATTTACTAGGCGTCATCACAAGTGTTACAATTTATTGTGTCTTTTGATTTGATTACCAATCAAATAAAAAAATGAAATTAAAATTTTGTCAGTTGTTTATTAATATGTCATGTTTAATACAAGGTTTTATGTCTTTTTTGTTGTTATTGTTGTTGTTGAAGGAGTTTGCACTTCAGAAGCTCAACTCCATTGTTAATGACTTCTGGGCAGAAATCTCTGAATCTGTAGATAAAATGTAAGTAGGATACTGTTTTCATGCTTTTATATCTTGTCATTTTCTTAAGTTTTTCTCTCACACATACAATATGTAGTATGCAGTGCTTCAATGAGAGGGAGAACTGCTTATAAAACAGTCCAGCAATTACAAGCTGAGCTTGAATTTTAGCCTCTAACTGACCACTCAATTCAAGAGTTTCAAACTCATTTTTACTGATTACCCTCACTTAAGGTTATTCGAGGGCCTGATAATATAGTCAGAAACAGCAGCCATTAAATCTGCATAGCAAAATTATTAGTTTTTATGTTTAGTTTATGATTTGTCCTCTTTAGCGTTATTTTGTTTCCTTTTTTGACCGTGCCTGACAGCAACATGCTAGCTTGAATAATTCTTGGAATAGGCTGCTGCAAACTATTGGATGGATAATGAATTATGCTTCATGCTAACTTTTGATGCGAAGCATGTACGATAATCATGGGTTGACGTGCTAGATTTGTCTCGAGGGCTTTGAGGTGGACACATGTGACCTACAAGTTGAACAACAGGACAGGAGTGTGTAACAAAGCTCTGGATGACATGAAATGATGTGAAAGGGAGAACATTAGCACTATGACATGTTGTTTGTTTCTCAGTGAGGTCCTGTATGAAGATGAGACGTTCCGTAGCAGAGCCTTCGCTGCGTTGGTGGCCTCAAAAGTGTTTTACCACCTCGGCGCTTTTGAGGAGTCGCTAAACTATGCTTTGGGTGCTGGAGATCTCTTCAATGTCACTGATGATTCTGAATATGTGGAAACCATTATTGGTGAGTTTAAAGATTTTTATGATGTGATAGTTTGAGAACTAAGACATTACAACATTTAACTTTTTGAAACAAATTGGCTGCCCCAGTGCAGCTAACTGAATTATCAAAGGCTGGCCATGTCTGTCACTGTCTATGGTGTGAGGCATGTAAAAGAACCATTGCTGACTTTTCACAAGAGTAGGCTGCAAAGCCGTCAGCGTGTTTCCGCTCTGCAATGGTCTGGCAAGCTGTCCAGGGTGTACTCTGTTCTCGCCCAGAGTCTGCTGGGATGGGTGCCAGCCTCCCGATGACCCTAAATGGAATTATGTGGTTATAGAAATGTTATAGAAAAGTTAATTGTTTCCAAAGGAATTATAAGCCATTCTTTAGTTAGAATACCCTCCAACTCTTTTAGAGACGATGGCAGACTTGTGCTTTGCTGAGGATGTTTTTCCCTCTCTTTCAAAGGCAGTCATCACTTTTGAGACAGTACCTCTTGAAACACCGAACATTTGGGCAGTTTTTGTTACACTAGCGCCTACCATACGAACACCAACAATTTGGACTCTTTTAAAATCTGACAGGTCTGCCATTATGGGGTATGATTAATGTTTTCAGTATCTGAAAAAGGAACAAAAAACCCCATTTGTTTTATATCAACATATCAAATAACAAAATTATTATACAAAAAATAATAATATATGCCAAGTTTTGATTGTTTAAATTATGTTCAAAGATTATGATGCCAAAATGTTAGGTGTTTCCATTATTTTGTCCACCCCCTGTATGTTATTATTAATAATTAATGATATTCATCTATGTCAGGGGTCGGGAACCTTTTTGAAGAGAACCAAAAACAAAAAAAAAAATTTAATGTAATCCTCTGAGAGCCAAATATATTTTTAATACCGAGACCAACAATTTTAGAGTATAATACGACTCTGAATTTATTTTAAACAACATTGTTATAACGAAGTTATTTATTAAAAAGTAAAGTACTTCTTACTATTAATGCGACTTCTGATGTGGCATAGTTTTGCTGATAGCATTGTAGTCTGGTTGATACGTGGTGAGGTTCAGCTTCATGTAGGTGGTTAGGCTTCCATCTATTAAACGTGACCGCATGTTAGTCTTGATGCTTTTCAGGTGAGAAGGACTGATCGCGTGCGCATGTGGATCCAAACATGGTCAATACGACATGACTCACACTGCAGTGTTTATGTGACAGGAAGCGCGTCCCAAGGCAATCAGCTGGTCTGCGGGTTGAAGTTTTTTCATGTCTGTCCATTTGTGTTTTGCTTGCTAGCTCTGCTTGGCTTCTTGGACATGAGCTGATCAAAACGAAGGAAATTTACCTCTTTACCCAAAAACAACTCGTGCAGGCTGTTGCATATAATCCAATCAAATTAGAGTTTCAAGGTATCGGCCCCGCCCACATACTGGAGTGCAGAAAGGATTGGCTCTCCGCTGCACGCCACAGCGATGCGTGAGATTTATTTGTGTTTTTATTTTATTTTATTTTATTTGATGGTTTTTTTCTGTAGTTTTGTTTAAAGGACAGTGAAATTATGTATTAGTTATTCTGTTAAGAAAGCCCACCTAATCTATCTGAGAGCCAGACGCAGTCATCAAAAGAGCCACATCTGGCTCGCGAGCCATAGGTTCCCGACCCGTGAACAGGCTCGCGGGTGACTCATGTTGTCCTTGTAGGCAACCTGGTGCCCACTGGCCTAGAGGAAGACCAAAGAGGAAATTTATGGATGTGGTGAAGGAGGACATGAAGGTAGTTGGCGTAAGAAAAGAAGATGCAGAGGATAGGGTGAGATGGAGGCAGATGATTCGCTGTGGCGACTCCTAAAGGGAACAGCTGTAAGGAAAAGATGATTTTGAATTTCACGCCAATACAAGTATGATTTTTAAAAAAGAATAAACAAAAAATTAGATGCTGCTCACTGGTAAGTGGCACTATGGGCTATTTTAGAAGTGGCCTGTGGGCATCTCGTGTGGTATTTGGCTTAACACACTCAGTGGGAAAGCGCTTTCTGCTTTCTTGTATGAGTAAGCTCACAGACACCCATGATTGGTTGATCAATGTGATTGACAGGGAAGTGAGTGCAAGCAAATCTCTCCCATCCGTGAGAGCTCGGCCAGTTGGCTCCTATTGACTCCCAGTCACGGATGGGTGTGACATTTAAACCAGATTTGAACGTGCAATCTCTGGGTTAATTGTCACACAGATTGTCTATGCACCACTCTGGAGCCCCAGTTCTACTTTTCTTCAGAATATGTGTTTGCATGATTCAGGGTTTGTGTGCAGGTGACCACATTCTCCCCTCAACTTATTTTTTAAGGATCACAACCTTTAAGTAGAAAGTGAGATGTATGCCACTTTCAGGATCTGTTTTGTATATATGCCATGTTTATAAATATGTATGCCTCTGCTCATTTATTTCTTATCTAACTGCAATACTGCTGCTGCTATGAATTAAAACATTTGTGTTTCATTTCTTGACAGCGAAATGTATCGATCACTACACTAAGTTACGTGTGGAGAATGCTGAGCTGCCAGAGGAAGAAGAGAAAAAGACCATCGACCCTCGCCTAGAAGGCATTGTGAATAAAATGTTCCAGCGATGCTTGGATGATCACAAGTACAAACAGGCTATTGGAATCGCACTGGAGACCAGACGCCTGGACGTATTTGAGAAAACGATCCTTGAATCGGTACAGTTATATTATTCATAAAGCAAAATTCTCTTTATGGTTTTTAAAATGATTTGCGCTGCTTTCATTAAACGTTACTGAGTACTAGTCTGGTACCACTATATTGTGGGTATTTATGACACAAACTATTTGCTCAAATGAGGTGACTGGGATTGGCAGTAGGTTCCTAATGACCTTGACAGATAAGCGGTATGAAGTATAGATGGATTAAAGATTTATGTCATGCTTTTGATCTGTTCATAGCAAGATTCAAGGTTGTGTAACATGCTTTAAAAAATAGTTTCTGTTCTCTCTAACATTTTGGAGCATCTATAAACAGTCATTCCTTCACCAGCCTCTATATTTTGCTCTCCTGATAAAGCTGAACAAAACATGGTTTATCATATCAATAAGAACTTTATTTACTGCTTCATCTCTTTCAAAATGTGACATGAAAGATTCCTTCCAATAATTGTCAGAAATGATGACACATAAGGACATGTGTTTTAAAATAAACATACCATTTATTTATTTATCTTCCTTACCTCTTAGCTGCTCTCCTTTTCTGACAGGTCAAAACTGAATTTCAAAGCATTGCAGCTTGACCCTTTAATGCTCAAATTATTTTTTGCAGTGAAAAAAATTTCACTAATTTTTCCTAATCACAAAGGCCTAAGGAAACACCCCGAACACATTTCTTTCAACAAAATTATAATAACACTAATCATGATAATAACAAATACAGTAAGTCCCCATTCATTCACGGTTCACCGTTCGTGGCCATGCATACTCACAGGTTTTACTCTCCAAGGCTTTTTTCATAAGGTTTTTAAATTGGCACAGTGCTTCTCAATTATTTTCTGTGATGCCCCCTCTGTGAAGGAAAAAAAAAACACCCCCATGGCTCATGCGCGACTATAAATAGTATTACCGGTATTAATTATGAATACACCTCTGCATAATATTATATCTTTATTAACATTAAAAAACACAATTCTAGTACAGTATGGTAAAATACGCACTCCCCCTGGTATCACACTGTCCCCCCCCCCCAAAAGGGGGTGCGCCCCACTACTTGAGAAGCACTGAATTAGTGGCAGCCCAAGGAAAATTATACATATGCATCATCACATTACTAGCACATGATTCAAATTTAGCCAATGCTGAGAGCTTTTGTTTCTCCCTCCTGCTGATTGGTTGCAGATGATATGGACACCTCTTTTTTATTCTTCATGCACATGTTATCAACGTGATTGATTGATTGAATTGCGAATTCACTTTTTTTTAGTGTTTTTAATTATTATTTAAGCCCTATGATGCCACTCCTACACTTGTACTCTGGTAAGGAGCCTAAGCGCTCTATTTATTCATAAATATTATCACAGTACAAAATTTAAAAGTTTTTACTGAATCATTACTACATTTTACTACATTGTTATTGTATTAATGAGTAAGACTGTCTGTAGAATGTGTTTAAGAAGCATCTTTTGGTGTACGTAATATCATACATGGGGTTTTAAAACTGCATCAATAATTTGCGGACTTTTGGGATCAGCGGGTGGGAGAGGAATGTAACCCCTGCGAATTACAGGGGCTTTTTGTAACGACACTCACAAATTCGTGAACAACACAATCCTGCACAATCGGTCATCTCACAGCGGACTGAGGCACGTGGAACCAAGCTGTGTTGCATCAGGCGACGCCACAAGTATAGAACACTTGAGCAGCACTGAGTATCATGCGTCTAGTAGTAGTTGGCATTTTTTTGAAAGAGGACCATATGGTCCTACTGTTGTTAAAGATTTAATAGCTTCTGGTGAAGGTCAGTTTTATTCTTTTCTCTTTGCAGAATGATGTCAGTAGTCTGCTGGCCTATAGCCTGAAGATCTGCATGTCTCTGATGCAGAATAAAAAGTTCCGTAACAATGTTCTCCGAGTGCTTGTTAAGCTCTACATGAACTTGGAAAAGCCTGATTTCATCAACGTATGCCAGGTGAGATATACTCTTGAGGCTGGGATGAGAACGGAGTGATGATACATGTTAGTGTATGGTATGCATGTTAATGCTAATTTTCAATGCAGTGCCTAATATTCCTTGACGACCCTCAAGCCGTGAGTGACATTCTGGAGAAGTTGGTGAAGGAAGACAACCTTTTGATGGCATATCAGATCTGCTTCGACTTGTATGAAAGTGCAAGTCAGCAGTTCCTGTCCTCTGTTATTCAGAATCTTCGCACTGTCGGCACTCCAATTCCCGCTGTTCCAGGGTCCACAAATACTGGCACCGTGCCAACACAAGACAGGTGTGATTTCATATTTTGGGTGGGTTTATGATGACAAAAAAATGTGACCTTAATGTATTCTGTTGATGTAAGGAAAACCTGCTATGATTTTATTATTATCCAAAATATTTTTAAATATCTAAAGTAATGAGCTAAACATTAAAATTATGGTTTTAAAATGAATTTGTCTTAAACATGCAGAGGTTTCTGGTTACGCAAGTTTGTGAATGCTGCAGTATGATATTAGAAACATTTGTAATCCATTTTTTTTAACGTTAATTTTATGGCTTTAGTGATTCGATGGAGACGGACGATAAAGCTGGCAGTTCTCCTTCTGGAAAAGCTACAGATTTGGTAACTATGATTGTCAAAGACTTTTTAAAAGATTGTCTTTTTCATTTTTATAGATATATAATATATATTTACCGAATTCAATGTGATAAGCAGAGTGGAACAGTAAATGCTTATTACCATCAAGGTGGAAAACATGAATAATAACAGAACAATGAAAGAGCTTTACTGGTATTTTTGCTATTCATTTTGTGATATCAACCACACTACTTACATGAAATCTGAAAATAAACAGAAAACAGCATAAATTAAGAAAAAAAGAGAGACCCCTTACTTTTCCCTCCCAGTGCTGTTCCTTCCAGAAGTAAAATTGATCCAATCAACACGGATGTCAACTTTAGCACATGGCACATTGAACCAATCAACACGAACATAAACAAAAACACATGGCCAGGAATGTACTGAAACTTATGAAGCAAGTGAGCAGGAGAATATGTGTGATATATATATTTATATTTCTACACACACACACACACACACACACACACACACACACACACACACACACGTGTGTGTATTTCCTTTACACCTTGATTTGTTTTCCCATGCTGCAGAGTAACCATAGAAGTGGCAAAAGCTTGTAAATATTATTTATTTTGCGACTTTATTTCTTTGTCCTTTGACAGAAGGATGAACCAAAAGACCAGAACTCAAAAATGATCAAGATCCTCAGCGGTGAAATGGCCATTGAGCTTCATTTGCAGTTCCTCATTCGAAATAACAACACAGACTTAATGATCCTAAAAAACACGAAGGTAGGTGTCTCTGTCTTTACAGAAGGTTGGTACAAGTGTTTCACTGCAGTTATGCACTAAAATCATTTTAAACCTGCTGGCTTCTGTCCTGTTCATCATTAATTTTGTATGGACATAATGAATACAGTTACAAGATGTTACTGTTATCTAGTTTTCAATAAAACACTTGCTGTATTTTCTGGACTATACATCGCTCCAGAGTACAAGTCACATTGGCCAAAAATGCTTAATAAAGAAGAAAAAAATATATATGTTATACTGGACTATAAGTCGCAAACTCATGGAAACAACTACCTTGGCTTGGAAATCTACTGGCAGTTTTTGTGATGTTGTGGTCCTCGCTCTGATCGAGAGGCTGTTGCATTGCATGAATCGATAACACCAAGAAAGTCCTCATGGAAAGTCATTTCTATTCATCTCCTTGACAACTACCTGGACCTGGAGACGCAAGTGCACTGTTGACAAGCCTCTCCCTGAGGCATGTTGCTCAAGCCCCCATGTGCAACCTTGTTCCTCTAGCTGTGGCCATCTAGCTTTTAGCCCGCGATTAGATTTTTTTTGTTTTCTTCATTGCAATAATAATCATCTCCGCTTTTCTGCCCTCTTCTTGCAGTTGTGAATGTAAAAACAAACATGTGAAATTAGTAGTAGTAGTAGGCCTCTGTCAGTCTCGAAGGACTATGGAGCTACGCTCTGGCTGGTATCCCGGCTGGTGATAATGTCCAGTTTGCAGAGCCTGGGTAGGAAGTATGAAGGACAGACTGTCACAGATGCAGCAATGGTTCTTTTACATGTGTTACACCATTGACAGCGAGAGACATGTCCGGCCTTTGATAACCCAGTTAGCTGCACTGTGGGGACAGTGGCAGCTTGTTGACAATGGGGCTTGAACCCCCAACTCTAGGATCCAGCCATTACCTCGTGAAATTATGTTTGTTATTATTATGACGCGCAGAATTATATGTAATAATTTCACTACTTGGACATGGTGACGCAACTGCACTATTGACAATCCTCTCCCTGCAGCACGTTGCTCAAGCCCCCATCTCCACTTTTCTTCAGTCCTCGTTCACTCCAAATTTTCTTTCTGCTGCTCGATTACCATTTTCTGATGTGTATTTCACTACTTGCAGCTTGTAAACCACAGAATAGGATTTTCTTTTTAGGGCAATTTCTTCAGTTGTACAGGATGAGCAGATACTTGTACCCAAGCTAAGAGTACTCTCTTGTGGTTGTGGGTGTAAAAATAACAACCATGTGAAATTCTTTATTATGTTGAACAGAATTATATGTAATAATTTCACATGTAAGTCGCTCTGGAGTACAAGTCGCATCTTCAGCGAAAGTATGAAAGAAGTGTGACTTATAGTCCAAAAATATGGTGAATATTTTGGAAAAAAAATTGCATGACATTTATATTAAGTCTGGTGGATTAACTTGTAATTTAAAACGGCTCCTAATTTATTCGAAATTTTTAGGATGCAGTACGAAATTCAGTTTGTCACACGGCAACGGTTATAGCAAATTCCTTCATGCATACGGGAACTACAAGCGACCAGTTTCTCAGGTAAAATGCTTTCATGGGATTTTATTTTTTATTTTTTTTTTTTTTAGAACAATGACTTCCTATATAAAATGTCAATAGATATGTAAAAATTAATGTTTTCTCATAGAGAAAATTTGGAGTGGCTTGCGAGAGCTACAAATTGGGCAAAGTTCACAGCCACAGCGAGTCTTGGTGTCATTCACAAGGTAAAAAGTTTTGTTCCCCACCCCCTTTTTATTTATCTATTTAAAGTTTTTATTTATTTACATTTTTTGTGACTGATGGGTCCTGAAATAATTTTTCAGGGTCATGAAAAGGAAGCCCTGCAGCTGATGGCCACATACCTGCCCAAAGACACGTCTCCAGGCTCCGCCTACCAAGAAGGAGGAGGCCTTTATGCACTGGGACTGATTCACGCTAACCACGGTGGAGACATCATTGATTACCTTCTCAGTCAGCTGAAGAATGCCAGCAATGATGTAAGAACCTGAAACACATGACTACATTTAAGAATTACCAGAGAACTAGCTCGTCTAATTATTTTTTACTTAATTAATTAGTTTTTGTTTTCTACAGATTGTGCGTCATGGTGGAGCTCTGGGTCTTGGTTTAGCTGCTCTTGGTACAGCTCGTCAGGATGTTTATGAACTTCTTAAATCTAACCTCTACCAGGATGATGCAGTCACAGGTAAAAAAAAAAAAGGGGCTTTTTCACCCTTTGGTAATTGTTTTTCTACTTTTAATTATTCTCATTATTTTCTTTTTTATAATATTAGTGGCTTTCTTTTTTATTTCTATTTATTTATGGATTTCCCTTTAATATTTTAATTATTATTATTATAGTCATCATTATTAGCACATATAATACAGGGGGATAAATTCATCAGTATCTCGATCCATCTGTTTGTAGAGATTGCTGAAATCTTTTGAGATTTCTTAATGAAACTTGACAGTTACATCCACTAGGCACTGTATGGTGACATGTAGACAAGTTGATGGACCTCACAGCAGTACTCCGACTCACTCGGGTTTCCCTGCAACATTAGTTGCCTGAGTAGGATGCTGTTGACTCCTTGCTTTTGCTGGTGAATAGTGCAACCACTGTCTTGACTATAGCAAGAAGAATCCCAAGGTTTTGTGCAGTCTGACCCTGGTAAAGTCTTCCCACAATATGACCGCTCCTAAAATGAAACAACTCCTCTGATTCTGGTATTCACGGCATTGTTAATAACTGTAAACAGTTTCTATACTTTACTGCAATCTAAAATTTAAGAAAAAATACTAAGTTTAATCAAATGAATTTTACAGATAAAACTCTAAGTGTAATGACTGTCTATTTATTTTTGATGTCTTTGTAGTTGTCTTGATATTTTGTGATTTTTGCAATTCATATTTTCTCCCTGTTTCCATGACAACCAATTTGCCTGGTAAGAATATAAGTGGAATTGTTGTCCAGTCCAGAAGTTAAAAAATGTTTGATACTATTGGCAAATTTGGCAGTAGTGTGTTGCTTTTGAGGTTTTGATATTTCTGCAGTTTCCATGGCAACCAATAATTATTGGTGGTATTCATGTTTTCAAAACACTGTGACTTCTTTATAATCCGCGAAATAGGATATAATCATCAACATATCTGTTCTTCCGTCTGTATTCATTTAAATTTTGGGCCAGAAACTGTTTGGAATTTGTTCATCAAATTTGGTAGTTAGTTCTTGATTGGAGTGTAGTTGTGCCTTTAACATTATGGGATTTCTTTAATTTTTTTCTGACATGTGGAGGCCAGAGGATATGCTATTTTATAAATAAAATATAATTTTCTACTTTTTCAGTATTGAGGCCTTTTTTTTTCTTTTATTGTGATACATTTCTGTTTTATTGGTGTTTGTTTTTGTATTCTGTTATGTACGTATTATCTTGTGTTGATTCTTGATTTATTTTTTCTATCTTTCTTAATTTTCTTTTCTTTTTCATTTTGCATAAGTGCAGTATCATCTCTCTCACTGATCTATCTTATCTTGCATGTATGTGTGTAGGAGAGGCTGCAGGTCTGGCTTTAGGTCTGGTCATGCTGGGCTCAAAATCAGCACAGGCTATAGAGGACATGGTGGGTTATGCACAGGAGACGCAGCATGAGAAAATCTTGCGTGGGTTGGCAGTGGGAATCGCCCTGGTCATGTATGGCAGGATGGAGGAGGCGGACGCACTGATTGAGAGTCTATGCAGAGACAAAGTGAGCACAGATTAATGAACCTTTAAAAGTTGATCAAATAATGAGACATTATCCAACAGTAACAACTTTGCATTGTCTTACATTTTGCACAGTGACTGGGAACGGGAGACATATTATTTTCCCTCAATGGAATTATATAGATGGATGACGTGGTAATAAAAACGAACTTGACTTGTGCTTGGCACAAACTTGAGGCTCTGTTTTCTTTCACTGCCCGCTTAGGACCCGATTCTGCGTCGTTCGGGAATGTACACCGTTGGCATGGCTTACTGTGGCTCAGGAAACAACAAGGCCATCCGACGTCTGTTACATGTCGCGGTATGTCTGTGTCTCTCTCTCTCTCTCTCTCTCTCACACACACACACACACACACACACACACACTCTCTCTCTCTCTCTCTCTCTCTCTCTCTCTCTCTCTCTCGCCAGGACTTCCTTTGTACTAGAAGTGATGTACGAGTGGTTTAATAAAGATAGTAAAAGATAAAAATAGTTATGTTATTTATGAGGTTTTAAACAAGGGGACAAGATGTTTTGTGTAACGAAGTGATGTCAGAAAGTGGAAGCATACTGTTTTATGTGGTCAAACGTATTTGTTTATAAGTTACCAGTTATTCCTTCTGCAAATAGTTTTGCACATTTTCCCTTCTGAACTTCCATCAATTTTATTTTTTTTTTACCTTCGTGAGGGAGAGCAATCCCCCAAACCTTTCCGAGTTTAATTCATCATGAATGGGTGTAGATATATTAGAACTCGGTGCAGGAACCACCTGAAACATAACGTCTAGTAATGTAATATTTAGATTCAAAGCATGGGATTATGTCCACAGAAGCATAAACTTTATGGCTGTTATGCAATCAGTCTACATTGTGTTTTAATTTGCATGAAAGTACTTTAAAAAGTATTGTTAAAAATCTTTCTTATTGTTTGCTGATGGAGTCAGAGGGTAATTATTATAATTTGAACATTAAATCAGCAAAATTTTCCATCAAATCATAGATTGATTTGACTTACTGTGGTTTTCTAGAGTCTGTGATCAGAGTCGTGTCCAGAGCATCGGTCTGTCATTTATTGCAGGGAACCGCTATTCAAAAATAACGTCCCATGTTGCTGTAATTGCTGAATCTGAATCCTGAAGCTTATGGTACTATTTTAACAAGTCCAGATGCAATACTGTGGGTGCAGTCTGTTGTCCTGCAGGTGGTGCTATTGTGTGTCTCTCTAGAGAGAAAGAATAATAATAAAAAAATGTGTCTGTGTATATAAATCAGAATTAAGAGAAATGTCACAGATGGATCAGAGATGTTGAGTTGGAGAATTACAGAAAGGTGTTAGTCACAGTCTCTCTCTCTCTCTCTCTCTCTCTATATATACACACACACACAGTACTGTAGTGTGTATTTGATCTCCTTATTAACCAGGTGGATTTTACTGAACATGTGTAAAGTATTTTTCTGAGGCACATGATATAAGGATTGGTTTTGCTCCTTCCTCTGTGGTTGTGGCATGACCATGTGACCTAATGATCTGAATGCCACACTCTCCAACAACAGACAATGTTTATTGAAATGACATGTGTGTACTGTATTTAGTGTGATGAATCTGCTTACTAGAAAAAGAATTGTGGCTGAATAACTTTGGTATCTTGCCATTATGTCTGATCTCTTTGAGCAGCTCTGTGTTTTTGTTTTTTTTTCTTTTTTCTTTTTTCTTTAAACAGGTCAGTGATGTGAACGATGACGTACGGCGAGCTGCAGTTGAATCCATCGGCTTTATCATGTTCAGGTAGGACCTAAAGTGTAACGTCTTTATCACTGCTTCCTGTTTACGATTAGCTGAGATTGAAATGAATGAGTTTGTCATTTATCTAATCCGAAATGGGAGTTTTACGTTCTTTTTGTGTGGGAATGGACAACTGCTATTGTTTGGTTCATTTTAAGTGGAAATATGGAACGCTGACAACTTGGTTGTGGCAACTTGGTTGGTGGGTACAGTCTTGACCAACTTTGCACTTGCGTCCATGAATTAAGAGCATGCTTGCTTGCCTCAAAGAGAGCCTAGTATCTTTTTACCAATTAATGTTTAATTTGCATCTAATTAAAAAAAATCAACAACATAAAATCAAGGGGTGTCAGATTCCAGGTTGAGTTTTCAGCTGTATTTGAGCACTGTGTTCTATCTATGGTTACTTCACTACACAACTTATCACTTCTATGATTCCACACAGGATGTCTGTCTTTCACATGGATGGTGGGGTGAGAAAGTGTGGGAGGGTGAATGGCAATTTATTTATTTATTGACTAAAATAACTTATACTTGTACTAATTATGCATTCTACTTAATAATGCTGTTGTCTTTATGCTGTCTTCTGAACATGACCAACGTTTTCACAGTCTATGTTATTTATACTGTATTTTGTGTCATGGTGGCCATTTATTAGAAACCTGCTAGCTGTATTTACAGCTTAATTTAATTTAATTTTGCACTCAGACCTCTTTGTGGTCAATTTTCTGCACAATAAATATTTTTTTCTTGAATAGTCTTTATAGTTAAAGCCTGCCTACTGGCTGTTTGTTTTGCAAAAAGTACTGCTGGTTACAGTGAACACCTCAAGTTTCTTTTAAAAGTACACAAGAGTATAATCTTATATTTCTAGCCTCGGCATTAAAGCCAGGAAAAAAAATCCAATCCTTTGTACATGCGCAGTACATTTGCTTTGGCTTTTTTTTTTTTTTAAATGGACAAATCCTGTGTTATGTCCTCCAATCAAATCTGATTACTCTTCCTGTGCATGTGTATAAATACAACCAGTAGATTCCACACACTGTTATAAAATAGTTTCCAGTGTCTACGCTAATGGATTTTACTGGTAGTGGAGTTTTATCCCATTTTAAACACAAGCAGAGCATTAGTACCTTCAGTTTGTCCCTTCAATCTTTATTTAATCAGTAATGCTTCATCAGAAGTTCTCTTATTTAGGTAATTTATTCGGAGAATTTTCTTTTCTCACCTGTTTACCCTCCACTGTGGTCTCATTAGTCTAATAATGAATATAGTTAAACGTGAACTACAGAATGTTAAAAGGTATACAGATAGATCAGGGTGTCACCCTCATTTTCACTGAGGGTTCATTTACAGATGTTTATTTCACTAAACACCGATTTTAATAGGGCAACCATGAAATTTCCATTATAATTTTTTTGGTATATTAGGCCACTTTTCCTTTATTTACTTCCATTTTCTGGATATGCTTAACAGCATCAGGCTACCATGCACTTTTTTGAGCCATGAATGACTAGCTGTTTACAGAAAGGTTAAAACGGGTCGGCAACCTTTGCCATTTAAAGAGCCATTTGGACCCGTTTTCCACAGTAAAGAGAACACTGGGAGTCACAAATCCTTTTTTGACATTTAAAATCGAGTAACACTGCATATAATGTTTTCCCCCTTTTCATTCATGTTAATATAAAAAAACAATGTGTTGCATTGATTTAAACGGCTGCAGAGACAATTAAATTCTGCTTGTAACAAAACATTTAGATTCAAAAGAATCACCGGCCTCCCTGCGACCCTAATCAGAATTAAGCGGTTCAGAAACTGAATGAATGTGTTGGAGTCCTTCTTGTATTTTTATAAAGAAAAAGAATATCTATCCCACGAAGTGAGGGACGGGGTGCAGTCAGTTGTGTTAACGGGTTGGGTAGCCTACCTCACCATCACTCCCTTCGTTGGATATTCTTTTTCTTTATTCGTTATATTAATGTTGTTTTGTCATACTTTTAATTTACAAAAACGGCAACACAGAAAAGTGTACGAAGACTTATTTTAAGGAGGAGTCTGCTCAACATTCTTTTAAATAATATTAATGCTTAATACTGCCCTGACCAACCCATTCTCAGAGTGGAAACTGAACCACACCCAGTGTTTTATTTTGTCACTGGAAGGAGCATTATTTAATTCGGAGATTGCTGTGCATAAACCAAATGTCATTCACCGTCTCTTACTTCAGCTGTGATTTCCATTCTTGGATTACAAACCCCAGCGGTGCAAAAATCTCTCTTGCTCATTGCACTGCTGCAGAACATTGCTTGCCATGAGCACAAAAGTACCATGTACACAAGAACACGCACACAAAATCACCCTGCCCACACCAAATAAATATCTGCCTGCTCCCGTGACTGTTAATTTTCATCTATATAATTTTCAACCCTAAAAGAGCATTTTTGCAAGGTTCCCTGCTGGATACCTGACCGTTGCAGTACTCTGCCCGAGGCAGAGTCTTCCGTGATTCAGGTGAAAGCTGGTTTAATTCTCTATCCCTGGGAGCCCGGAGTGCTTCCGATGTGAGTAAATAAGAGGCATTTTCTTTTTGCAGTTGTTTTTGGTGATGCAGTGGTTTTTGTATATGAAGCACATTTGCAAAGTACGCATTCATTATTTTTAAAAGCCGCATCCAAGAGGTAAAAGAGCTGCATGCCGTTTTTGTAAATTAGTAAATTTGTTAGATGTGCATCTGCTTGAGTGCGCGCACGTCTGTATATGTGTATTTATATTTTATTTACATCTTATGCATTATTTTTTAATGCGTAATTGTTATTATAAGCATTTATATCATTGAATATATATTTATTGATATTATATATACATGTACGTATACGTCAGTTGGGGGGTTGATCCTACTTCGCGGAATTTGGTGGTCGCGTGGGGATCTCTGTCCCAATTAACCGCGAAAAGTGAGGGATTAATATACTAGTCACGCTTCTGTATTTTACACATTTGTGTGGATAATGAGAACCATTGTAGTACGTGAATGTACTTGGTAAGAGGAATTTGTACCGGTTGTCTTTGTATTTATTTGAGAATATTTTTCTTGGTTTTCATTAAAGATTGAGTTTCTTTTTTGAATGTTATACTCTGTCAAAATATGTTTATAGCTGTACTTTCCTAATTCAGGCAGCTTTATAATTTTTTCAGCTTGTCTGCAGAAGGCATTGTTGTCGTCATATCATCATTGGAATTGTTGAACATTGTTTCTATGATCTCACTGCCAGCCTCCCTGCTAAGGCAGTGTTTGCTTGATTGGGTTAGGCTTTTTACGTTTACGCAAAGTACATTATTACTTTTACTCATTATGTTCTTCTTACTGACTCTCCATTTCACATATTTCTTCTGGGCCAGGCAGAGGAACTGGGCAAGCTATTTGAAGCCCTAAAAAGGTCATTTGATACACTCATAACTACCTGGCTATGATTTAAAGACCATGTAAATCCTTGCTGTGTTTAGAGATCCTCCAGCACAGCAGTTGAGCTCGGTCACGTGTTTTTACTGCTCCTATGTTTAAGGCAAGTGTCTGGATGTGCTTTGTACAATTTCCAGAGAGAGTGAAATAAGAATGTCTAGATTCTGTAAAAAGCATGTAAGGATTTTGTCCTTTGTGTGACCAAAGCCTCGTATCCAAGTCCCAAAGCCCAAGACTTAAGAAATGTTGTCCTCGTGTCTTTGCTTTTGCTAAAGGTCAAGTGTAATTTTCCTAAAATTCCAAAATTAATGTTGTATGTCTTGACATTTATCTGCATCACTTTTGTTCCTTACTGTCTGACAACTATTAAACTTGATCAATGATTACAAACAAAAATAAATGCAGGGCTGCCAACTTGTACAGATTTATCTGTATTCATACAAAAAATAACAAAATACGGCAATACGATTCATTCAGACATTAATACAAATTTCAAACTTTCAGGAAAATATGCTCCTTTCAATTTTATTTGATATTTTATCAATAATTCTGATGAATTGCATCAAATTCGATCCGTATTTACATGTTTACCTTCCTGGCAAAGCCAAGTCTTGTGATAATCTCACGGGATGTTACTGTTGTATTTTACCAAGTAATTCGTTAATCAACAGCAAGGTAGGTTGATTTCCACAAATCGGCGGTTATCTTCCATACACTCCGTGGTAACTAGAACCAAACATTGAATGGTTGCAACCCAAAATGGCGATGAAAAGCAAGAATTTTTATCGGAATGTTCAACAATTTATCCATTTATTAAGAAGCATGACGGGATACACGGCCTTTTGCACAATGTGCAATGCGAAATTTAGCATTGCGCATTCTGCCGTTTTTGATATTAAAACGCATATAAAGGGAGGCAGACATAGCCAGTTAGCATACAGTTTGCTTACTTTATGACTCTTTCTTGTCCTGAACTCCCTTACTTGTTATTTGTAAATGTTGATATCAAATATCATTCAGGATCATGCATAATATAATAATAAATATGCAATATATCATAATAATTAAGACAATAATTAAGATTTGTGAACAACAGTTTGGTTTCATGCCAAGAAAGAGCACCACAGATGCAGTGTTTGCTTTGAGGATGTTAATAGAGAAGGTCAGAGGGAGCTGCATTGTGCCTTTGTGGATCTGGAGAAAGCATATGACAGGATGCCAAGAGAGGAACTGTGGTATTGCATGAGGAAGTCTGGAGTGGCAGAGAAGTATGTTAGAGTGGTGCAGGACATGTATGAGAGATGTAAGACGGTGGTGAGGTGTGCTGTCGATGTGACAGAAGAGTTCAAGGTGGAGGTGGGACTGCATCAAGGGTCAGCTCTGAGCCCCTTCTTGTTTGCTATGGTGATGGATAGACATACGAGGTTAGACAAGATTCCCCATGGACCATGATATTTGCAGATGACATTGTGATCTGTAGTGAGAGCAGAGAACAAGTGGAGGAAAATCTAGAGGTGGAGGTATGCCCTGGAAAGGAGAGGAATGAAAGTTAGCCTCAGTAAGACAGAACACAGGTGTGTGAACGACAAGGACCCAAGAGGAATGGTGAGGTTGCAGGGAGCAGAGATAAAGAAGGTGGAGGCTTTTAAGTACCTAGACTCAACAATCCAGAGCAATGAAGAGTGTGGAAAAGAGGTGAAGAAGCATGTGCAGGCAGGTTGGAATGGTTGGAGAAAAGTGTCTGGTGTGATGTGTGATAGGAAGGTATCAGTAAGAATGAAAGGAAAAGTGTACAAGATGGTGTTGAGGCCAGCGATGTTGGATGGTTTAGAAACAGTGGCCCTGGGGAAAAGACGGGAGGCAGACCTGGAGGTAGCAGAGATGAAAATGTTGAGCTTTTCTTTGGGAGTAACAAGGATGGTTAGGATCAGGAATGAGTACATCAGAGGGACAGCACATGTAAGACGTTTTGGGGACAAAGTCAGAGAGGCTGAATTGAGATAGTTTGGACATGTACAGAGGAGGGATAGTGAGTATATTGGCAGTAGGATGCTGAGGTTGGAACTACCAGGCAGAAGGCCTAGAGGAAGACCAAAGACCAAATCTATTTAAATTTTATTTATGCTATTGATTGAAATTCTAACCTAGACAGCAAGCTATATAGTTAGTTTGAATATCATAACTATTAATGCTCGGAGTTTTGTTGTATGTAAAAGAACTCAATTCTCACCACCCTTAGAACTTTTTATTACCTCTTATTCTGTGGCAGAATAACATCTGTAAATCTTACAATTTGATCAGAGGCTGTAATGAAAAAGAACCTTATTTAGACCATGCAGTAATTCTAAGATGAAAGTACTAGTTAATCATCTTGCACAGAAATATTTTCTGCTACATTCTCCTGTTGGTTTTTTTTTTTTCTTTCCCCTCAAGGATCTTTTTAAGGATTCAGTGTCACAGTAACCAAAATATCCTTTGTATGTCCCCATAAAGCCAGGACATTCATGCAATTGTTCACTGTGTATTTCATGCATGCTAAACACAGATGGGATTCTTTACATTCCTAGTCCTCCCCAATGCTGCCTTAATCTGTTTTTCCAGTTTCAGATGCCATTATTTAAAGGTACTGGAAATTTCATGGCAAATTTTCAGACTTCAAATTTTTTCCATTTGCACAAATTGAAATAAGAATTTCAACCAAAGTTTTTTTTCTTTTGTTTTGTTTTTAGTAGCCATTAAAGCTTGCTATAAATGGCTGACTCCTTCATCAGTTTTGTGGTCTTCATTTTCTGTGAGAAGAAGTGTATCCAGCATAACGCTGCTGGATGGTTGAAGGTTTGTGGGTCGTCTTCGCAAAGGACTCTGGTACCCTACAGGACTAATACCATTTATCATCCCATGCTTCATAAACAATTTAGAATTTTCTGTAACAGATGACTGAAAAGTGATTTTGGTCAGGCTTCTGTGCTGCATTCTTGACACTTTTTTAATGCCAAAGTTGCATGTGATGTAACGTGTAAAGGCTTTTCGGAAAGTCTTGTTAAAAAGTGTGTAGACTAAAGGGTTGACCCCTGAAGAAACATAACCAACCCATACGAAAATATCCAAAAGTTTCTCAACCAGTATTGTGTTGCAACTCTTGCAGAGCACTGATGTTACATTGGTGATGAAAAACGGACACCACATGACCACAAACAACATGAAGACAATCCCCAGGACTTTCGAGGCCCGTTGTTCATTACTTAGATTTTGCATCGATCTTTTTCCCATGGTAGACAGTCGCCGAATGGGAATCTCATCCCCTGTGATAGGATTTGTTCGCTGTAGCATTTGTTCCTTCTTAATATCATCCAGGATGCCCATTTTCTCCGATGGAGGTGAAACAATCTCCTCTCTTTGGAAGACAGTACACACCATGGGTCTGTTGACTCGATGACATGCCCTTGATCTTAGGAGATACACTTTCTTGCGCAATACATGGATTGTCAGCAGGTATATAATCATCATGATCATGAGGGGAATGAAGAAAGCCACCAAAGAGCCAAATAGTTTAAACTCCGAAAAGCCATCTAAGGTCAACAGGCAGGTGTGGTTACTGTTGAAAGTTATGTTGATTCCATGATTTGAGCTCCTCAGACCTTTGATGGGTATGGGTATGGCGATACCTGTCGGAGAGAAAGATTATTGAATCATTCAGATTGTTGGACCAAGACTGTCTCTGTTCCACAATACAGCTGAAAATAAACATGCCATGCCTGTTTCTGCACCATGGGTTTTTGTTTTTTTTCAATAATAGCATACCATTACACTGATGTTTTAGCAAGTGTTGTCTGTTTTTTCTCAACGATACGGCTTTGTCACAAGCGTGTGTATGCGATTATATGCCTTCATCATAAGCGTGTGTATGCTCATTATTGAAGTGACACTGCACAAGAGCTACCTTTCATGGATCTAAAACAAAACTTTGTAGCGTCATACTCCACAGTATTCCAGACAACACCGTGAAAATAATCACCTGCTTTTATTAATAAGCAGAAGTGACAAGATGTCATCTTGTCTTGGTCCAGGTCAAAACAGTTATGTAAAGCAGCCTCATTGTTAATAGTCAATTGTTATGCTTATCTGAAATTTGGTCCAAAATTATGGGGTGCATCATCTAGAACTGCAAATTTAAGTTAATTTCAATGCATCAATGAATACAAATGCACAAGAGTTCCTTTATTTGTGATAAAATTACTCCAAGTTAGTCTTTAACATAAGTTCAATAATTTAAAATATTTAATTTTGCTCAAAGTGATGCATATGAACACTAGATATTAAAAAATGCTTAAAAGGTGCTTAAAAAGATAACCAGGAAGTTCTGTGACCACGTAATATTTTTATGGCTCCATGCCGACACCAGACAGGATTAGCAGCATTACACATTCCATTTATCGGTTTGTAATTTTGTCTGTCTGATACATTTTTGTGAACACGATATCTCAAGAAAGGTTTGAGGGATTTTCTTTAAACTGCAAAAATGCCAACCTTTTTAAAGATTTTAAAGGTAAAATATCAAGGCTACTGTGGCATATGGCCATTCTTATAAATCTGTTATCTACAACACTTTGTTCTATTTTCATCTATTTATTCTATGCAACAATTTGACTCCCATACACTTTAGCTCTGTAATCCAAGGTTTTACAAAACATGCTTCAAAACCTTTAAAAATAATAATAATAAACAACTAGGACATCTTCAATCTTACCACAGACTCCAGGACTGCTTCTTGACCCAACAGTTTAACTGTCATGTTTTATACCATATGGAGGGATATAATTGCTGTTTGGTGATTTTAATTTTTTTTTTTTTTTTAGATTTTTTTTCTTCAGTTTTTAATAAGGAGAGAGTGCATGCCGCCACATGTAGCTGCCCTGAGAGTCATTATAGACAGCATATTTTAGGGGTTGAAAATTTCTGAACTGTTTATGAAGGTAATGGTTGCATCACTGTTGCTCCTTTTTGAGACAATCATATGTTAGAGTGGTGATATGCTGTCAGGATATTATTGTCAAAAAAATACAATACATATGGGAGGTGTTTGAGTATTTTTCAATAGGGCATTAAAATGAAATGCTTTCCAGCTTGCCAACACACTTCTGCCAGGAAAATAACACTACATGGACATGCATCCTCACCACTTCTCCAGCCCTCCTGACTTACACTGTCTACAAACTATTGTGTATAGAACTGTGTCAAAGCTGGCATTGGCAAGTCTTGCAAACAAGTTCCTGCTTATTCCTTGAAGCAACAAAATAAACAACAGCTGGTATATCGCGACTAGCTGTCAGTTTTTGAAGCGTGCAAACAGTCATCCTGCCAAAATCATCCTCGAATTAGATAAAAGCAAAGGGAACTAAGAGTTTTATCAATAACTGAGGAAAGTAAAATGTTATGCAAGGGTTAAAAAAAAAACCTATATGACATTTCTTAGTAACTTAGCTGTTTGCTTGTGTTGTTACACATTGAAAATCAGCATATTTGGATATTTGCAAGCTCACCTATCGAGATCATCCATACGAGTGTAATTTTTCCCATGGCTTTGGCTCTGGAGTTGTACTGGCTGTGCTGTATGGGCTTTTTGATGGCGATGTAGCGGTCAAGCGAGATTGCGCAAAGGTGCATGATCGATGCTGTGGAAAACAAAACATCTAGGAATAGCCAGATAGGACACAGGAACTCAGGAAGTGGCCACGCTGAATCTGAAATACACAGTATTTATTCACACCGTTCAGATGAAAACAATTTCTGATGGAATCAATAGAGAAACTTTATATAGATTTGTTTAATTTGTTGGTACTCATCATACAGTCCATTTTTTTTAAACTCCCCAAACTTTTCCCTACTCCAATGTTCATGTTAGCACAGGCATTTTTTTAATCAGATTTCTGAAACCTGGTTTTCCAATGAAAATACACTTTAATGGGCAAGAAAAACATGGTTATGCAATAATGTGTACATGCCTCTTACTGTCGGTTAAACAATGGCTTCAGTCATGTCATGTCTCCTTTCTGTCGAGGGGTATAGCAGATATAAAATTTAAGTTGCATTAGAGCTCAATCATGACTTACTATCATGCAGTAAATTTGTAGGAAGTTAATTGTTCTTTTTTTTTAACGTTTATGGGCTGTAACTGGTAATCCAAAAATAGATGTAAAATGTGAAGTTAGGTTTTTCCATAATGTACTTTCTCTAATGAAAAGTGATAATCTCACTTCTCTCCTTTTTCATTACACATCAGTGATTTTATAAAGTTACTTTTAGTTTTATGTGATAGACCTGGAGCAAATAAGTCGTCATTATTTTTAATAGAGATGGTGCTGAGCTGCATTGCATCACCGATTCCAATGGAAGGCTTGACAAAATCTGGGGGGGGGGATTGGCTTGTAAATTTTCTATTTTATAATCACTATGCTTTGTAATTCCCACGCACCCTGTAATACTGTGTGTTTTGTGCATTTTTTTCTTTTTGCAGCAAGCTGAGCTTTGTCTGAATTTGTTCTTCCGTATTTACCCTCACATGGAACCATTTAATACTTCAAGGTGTCTGAACAGAGTCCTGTTTTCACCTGTTAAACAGATGAGGCAGGACTAGGGGGCTCTGTTTCTGCATTGCCCAAAGACAGTTTTTCATTTAGCTGTTTGCTTAAAAAGGGTTTCGACTTAGTTATAATTTATACTTTGAAACCACTTTATTATCAATTTGTAATTGTAATTTCTCTTTTTAAATTTTAAATACGTAAAATGTTTGTTGTCAAGCGTTCCCATTAAAATAATTACACTATACTGAAGTGAATTTAAGGTTATTCATTAAGCTATAGTTTAGTTTACTGTGATAAAAACTATTCATCCTTTTTCAGATTAACAAATCAGGCAGGAAAATGGTTGTCTCCTTGTACCCCAACTTTTCACAAATCCTTTTACTATACCAAGCTATATCCGTGTCTTGAGTCAAAGGACATTATATAAATACTGTCAGTATTAATAATTTTAAGAATACTTTTTTATAAACTATACAATCTTATGTGTCCGAGCAAACATATACATGGCTTCTCTACTTCTAGAATTTGTATCCAGTCAGCAAAACATTATACAAATGTAAACACTGCACCTTTAAATACATTTATAGAAAAGACACAAAATCCAAATTTCTGTGCACGATTGTAGCATCTTGTATTGTAGCATTTATAAAGGTTTGGTGTTAAATTCCAACAAAAATGTAATTAGAGAGTAACTGGAAACCACAAGAGTGAACCATGATTGTGGAACTATCTTACCTTTTACTTTCCCTGCATTGTCTTGCAACATAATTGTTGCTGATAATAGTAATGCTGAGAGTTTTTACACCGGCTCTCCAAAATAATGACCTCAAACGTTTAGGCAGACATAAACACTAAGCAAGGCTTTGTAGACTGTCCTGTATGTCCTGTAACACATGATGAACGAGCGGTCATTGCACTCCAGAGTCATTGATTATAGTTTGTTCTGTCTGGCTAATATGCTTTAATTACCCCTGAGAATTCTTGCCTTCTGGTAGATTTTGAGTTTATTTCCCTGAAAAACGGTTTAAGCAGTTGACTGAACTCCATGTGACCAAGACGTGTTGTTTCTTTATTCCTTTTCGTGACCATATCTTTTTGTTCCTCTTTAGTAGTCATTCTGAGTTCTGAGAATTAAGCGACAATACTTCGCCAACTCTGCTTTGTAAAGAAATTTGAATTTTAATGGTTACAAGATCATGTATATGGGGAAAGAAAGGTTAACCTTTGTGAGTGTCTTGTATATCAACTACTACTGCATGTTTGACAAAAAAAATTGTAGTAGATGTATTTTTCCTAAGTTGTAATAACCTGAAGCTACAGCAGAGGACCTTATGGTCTAACTATTCACAATTTGATTCTTTATAGTTTCAAATTATTTAACTAATTCATGGAGTTTCAAAGCCATACAAATCCGTAAATCAGCACTACACAAAGGACATAATTTTAAAAATGGCTATACTGTGTAGAATTATTTATTGATTCATCTCAAGTTCACTTTCAACAAATTTTCAATGGTTTCTCTTCTCTGAACCTTCATGCCACTGTTGACATTTCAAGTCCTCTTTCATAAAAGTCTAAAATTCTAACTTATTAGATTCCGTGATTGTGTCATTCAGTTGTAATACGAGTTAAGGGATTATGTTCGTCTGACTTTGTGGACTGTTGGTTGCTTAAGCAACATGTAATCTGTGAACCCATGGATTGAGCTTCCCACATGGTTCCTGTAGATAAAATACCTTAAACAAAAAAAAGATCTTTCATCAGCATCTCGGCCCATATGTCATGAAATGCCATCTAATCTGATGAATGAGTTCTGCATCAGAGTTAAATGCTAAACTGGCAAAGATTACATGTTTTGCCTAGGTTTGCCAGATCAAGAGCCGTGTTTTGAGTACTGGTGTCTTTTAAGTGATATCTTTAGCTTTTAGTCAGTGTTATCTATACTTTTGTGAAATTCAGATAAGGCTTCAAATGTTAATAGAGCCTTCTGTGTTCGAATCACCCACTCATTCATTTTAAAGGAATTATAAAGTTAAAGAATCAAGTCAGTGTTAAACATGGATTACCTAATCTATTATAATATTCCACACAATTAGTCACGGGTTGCCAGAGAGGCTTAAATCCTGAATTTTATTTTATTTTGGTTGTTTAATTTAATTGTTGATTTTATATAGATTTATATAAAATACACACATGTTCTATGTGTGTTTTATATATAAAAAATACAACCAGGGTAACACAAAGTATATAACTTATTTCCATTGTGGCTCTAGGTTGCGTTCCTGTCGCTGTTATTGGTGGCTTTTTTCCAACTGGTGAATTTTGTTTTTTTGTTTGTTTGTTTGTCGTTTTTTTTAATATTTGACTTCTCATTTGGGACTGAGTGCAGTGGTGGTCTAGTGGTATAGGGCGTTGGATCGCTGATCCAAAGGTTGGGGGTTCAAGTCCCACTCTCCACAAGGTTGTCACTCCCATTGCTGACTTTCGTAAAGAGTAGCTGCAAAGTCGTCAGCGTGTTTCTGTCCCTTGCTAAAAGGGTTGTGACAGGAAGGGCATCTGATGTAAAAACCTCTGCCAAATCAAACGTGCGAATCAGATGATTCGCTGTGGCGACTCCCGAGAAAGGGAAAAAGCCGAAAGGAAGACAGACATTTGGGACTGAGGGCAGGACTTTGGGGATTTATTTTTAGAGAGTGAATAATTGCAGTTTTGCAATTCGTAATTATAATATTTTAACAGTCCATCATGGTTTAGGTGTTATTTCTGTGAAAAATGCTTCTTATGGATGTTGATTGATTTGTAAATTAACTACATATTTGACAATAGTTCTTCATTTTCTGAACCACTTAATTCTATTTAGGGTCCATCTCAGCCGATGAGGGTAGAGTACAGCTTGCCGGGCTATCACAGGGCAGAAACATGCTGACGACTATGCAGCCTACTCTTGACGAAACTCAGTAATTGTTCTTTTACATTCCTCTCACCATAGATAGGGAGAGATGGCTGGACTTTGATAATCCAGCTAGCTGCACTGGGATTAACAGCAGTGACGATCGTTGACAACAGGGTTTGAACGCCCAACTTTGGGATCGGTAATCAAGCCCTTTACCACCAGGCCACCACTTTCCCTTATTTGACAGTAGTGTTGCTGCAAATTATTAGACGCTTGTTCAGATGTTCTTGGTTCTATAGTGACAGCTTGTACGCAGGGACGTCATTGATTAATAAAAGTTCAAGTGGAAGTGGTGCAGTAGTTTTTAAAGCAGCATTCATTTTTTCCCTGAGTTGTTACCATTGGCTATGTACTGTACCAGTCAGAGGGTTTACGACACTTTGAATTTTTTTCATTGACATAATGCTGTGGTATAAAAGTATTGAAACTTTTTAGAATGTGCTGTTATAAGAACTACTTAGGGGTGCTAACATTCCACTTAATCACGCCACCTCATCATTTGATTATTTTACTACAACAGCAGGTAAAACATTTTTATATCCTTGTTCTTATTTTGAGCATCATTCTTTATTAAATCAAGTTTGTCATTGCCGTAATTAGGGATGTAAAATATGTATCTGTAAACTGAGTTGAAGTGATTACAAAGTTGACTTACTGTACAACACAGTAACAAGAGCGATTGGCATCACTAACAGCCCCACCAGCAGGTCGGCCACAGCAAGAGACATGAGGAAGTAGTTAGTGGCATTTTGGAGTTTGCGCTCCAGTGATACAGCCAGGATGACCAGAATGTTTCCACCAATGGTGGGTAGGATGGCGATGAGGAAGAGCAGCGATGCCCAGTGCAGCCTTTCTCCACCGGGAGGAGACATGCTGCTTTCGCTCGCTGGGACCAAGAACCACGTGCTGTGTCTTTTTCCTGGGGCTCTGCCAGCATTGTCCCACTGTAGACCAGAGAGATTGCATGTGTGAGTGAGTCACTGAGTCCAACACACAATGCACAACACCTATCTCTCAGTGCCAAATATGTAACATGCCACTGCTTGAGTGAACAGAAAATGTCAAGAAATAAACAACAGTTGATAAAATTACTTTGTACATTTTAAATCAATTTCTCACGTTCCACCAAATGTGGTTTGGCATACAGAAAATTTGTCTAACAACTGAAGTACATGACTGTTCTCAGCTTACACGCATTAAAAAAAGTAGTTCAGGGGTTTAGTGGGAAATGCATGTATTTATTCGCTTTTTCCACACGTGGCGATCCCATTGTATCAATGAATGGGATACATTTGTATACATATTTGTATGCACGTTTTATTCAGCAGTATATTTGCTGAATATAATTATAGTGCTAAAATCATTTAAATATATTTAAGGTTATATAATTTGTACTACAAGAGCTTGGAAAGAAATTATATCAAACATATTTATATTGTTCCATGTGTTGCAATTTTTGCACAGAAATATTTTTCCAGGATTCATATCATGTTTATTAAATCACCTTTTTCTGTTCTGTGTCAAAACCTTGGTTTTAATGCTTAGACAATGTAGTAATTATTGTTTAAATCAAATGTAAACATAAAATGCAAGTTTTTAATTTGCTGCATGCTGAAAGCTCATTCATTGGTTAAGGCTCTGGATTCCTTATCGGAAGGTAAGAGGTTCAATTCCCAGTGCCAAAAGGCTGCTACTGTTGGGTTCTTGAGCACGGCCCTTAACCTCCCATTGCTTAGTTGTACTGTATCTTCTTTTCTTTTCGGCTTTTTCCCGTTCTCAAGAGGTGCCACAACAAATCATCTGATTCACGCATTTGATTTGGCATGGGGTTTTTTTTTTTACGTCGAATGCCCTTCCTGTCACAATCCTTTTAGCAAGGGACAAAAACACGCTGACGGCTTTGCCGCCTACTCTTTACGAAAGTCAGCAATGGTTCTTTTAAATACCTCTCACCATAGGCAGTGAGAGACATGGCCTGCCTTTGATAACCCAGTTAGCTGCACTGGGGGGACAGTGACAACCCTGTGGGGGCTCGATCCCCCAACCTTAGGATCAGCGATCCTGCGCCCTATCCACTAGACCACCACTGCCCCCCTTGCTTATTTGTATAAAAGTGATAAATGTAAGTCACCCTGGATAACGTTGTGGTAAAAGTAGGACAATGCGGAATCATGCCAAGATTTCAGTTGTTTAGTGCCACAATGTAGAAACGCTGAAACTTTCAAAATGTCATGGATGAACATTTGTAACCTGTTGATAATGCTAGTATAGCTTAATGAAATTACATGTACAGAGCGATACATATTCTCTGAATTTAGATTTACAGGATGATATCTAAAGGTTTTCAAAGCAGCATCTTTTCCTTTCGGCAGTTATCTTTTTCTCAGGGGTCGCCACAGCAACTCATCACATGTTTGATTTGGCATGGGTTTTTACGTCAGATGCCCTTCCTGACACAACCCTTTAGCAAGGGGCAGCAACGCGCTGACGGCTATGCAGCTACTCTTGACGAAAGTCAGCAATGGTTCTTTTACATGAACCTCTCACCATAGATAGTGAGAGACATAGCCGGCCCATCACATGGGTGATTAACCCAGTGAGCTGCACTGGGGGGGGGGCAGTGACAACCTTGTAGAGAGTGGGACTCGAATCCCCAACCTTAGGATCAGCGATCCAGCGCCCTATACCACCAGGCCACCATTGCGCAAAGGTTTTCAAAGTATTTGCCTGCAGAATGGAATTTGTGCATTTTACAAAGCTGAAAAACAGTTAGCCTAATAGCACATAAATTATTGTTTGTATACCAATACGGTATAAATGCAGTCAACATTTTTAAAATGTTTTCCCATTCGACTTCCCGCCTTAACCAATAAAAATAAGAATTTGAATTCAGTGGTTAAATAGACGACAGGATAATGTATTTTAAATCATTTTAATAAAATTTGAACGTAGTAGGTAAATAAATTAGAGTTAACTAAGTAAAGGAAATCAAAAGGGATCAAAATAAAAAGTAAAATGCCATTGAAACATGTATTTAACACAATTGTTAGAGGTAAAGTGAAGAGGTACTTTGGGTAGAAAAAGATGAGAATGTTGTACCACCTACTCTGATCAGATTCTATTCGATTCTAATTGTAAAAGAAAGAAAGGATGAACGAAACGGTTCATATTTGCTTGGAAAAAATGATTCTGACAAAATAAACCATGAGCTTGAAGTTGTTCAAATGTTCATATCACCAGCTCTGAAGGGTCCAGTGTGAGATCTCGATCGCAGTGTAGGGCGCACTGATGTATCGCTGCGCCGTGCTCCAAATATCCATTCGAGCACATGATGCTATTTTCAGTCAAAGTGTTTTTTACAATTGAATATAATTTATTTTTATTTCATTGCACCATGTGTTAATCACACAGTTCAAACCCAAGTCTCCTCATTTACTGTACAGTTTTTACTGTAAAAAACAATTCTCCCTCAGCCGTTCTTATCTGATCCAGTTCGACGTTTATTATAAACCATGTCCGATTTCCCTGCGCTGTCGTTAGTTCTAGACCGTTGAGAGGTAATTAAGCAAGGAAGTGAAGATCTGCAGTAATCACCGTTCGCTCATGAACTCTGCCATTTCATGTTTTAATGAAATTTGATGAATTAGAACAGATGGTATGTTTCTTCTCTCTCCATACGCTTGTGATTTAGCACTTGCATTGTGAGTGTTGATGAGTGTTGGTAGTGTACACTGGTTTGTAGCTTAATTTTGGACAGTATGACACATTTTGTTAGCAGAATGCATTCAGTTTTTATTGAGTACAGGATTTAATGTTTGAAATGTGTTTATTATGAATTTGATTTGAAAATATTCACACTTTTTTCATGCATACATATTTATTAATTAACAAATCTCAAACAGAAAAATGAAATGAAAAACAATGTCTCATGTCACAAAACAAGCGATAGACTTGGAAAATACAGTAATAGTTCAAATGTGTGTGTGTGTGTGTGTTTTCCCTTTTTATCTGGTTGCATGGCTTATTTCTATAATTGGTTTCAGACACCACTCAGACTTACTTAGCTGTGTAATTTTTTTTCCATATTGTTTTTATTTAACCTACAACACACACCCCCCATATTTTTTGTAAAACTTCTCTTACCTTCAGTTCCAATCCCTCAGTGCTCTTCGTTCTTCAGTGTTATCCCGCATGCCTTTTATTTTCTTTTGCAGATTGTGTTGTCTCACCTAGAGGCTGTAATCCTTTGCTCCTTTAATTTGATCTTCAAGTTTTTTTTTTTTTTATTTTATTTATTAATTTTGGTGCTGACAAAATGAGAACCCAAGCAGAGTTCGGACTCTCTTTCTAGGACGAGACCTAGAGAATTATTTCACTTCTGCGCCCTGTGTTGAAGGATTTATGCCCATTTTGTTCTGACTCGTATCACCTACTGCAGCACTAATCTCGTTTTCTTCTCTTCGCTCTCTTGTTCTGCACTCGTCCGATCGCTCTGTCGGTCTGACTCTCTTAGTAAGCACACGAGTGTGTGTCTGTGCTGGATTTATGCCAGCAGTTCTGGGAGGTAATTTCCTTGAACATGGTCAATCTACTGTTTATACTGTTATAAACGCTCTGCTTTAAGGAAAATTGTTCTGTTAATACAGAACTTTCTAATAATTCTTAACTGTACCCTTCCTGTTTTAAGTATGATCTTTATTTTATTTTTTTATTCAGGAAATTAGATCCATGTTGAAAATTTGCAAGCATATTTTTTACAATTTTCTTGCACAGATTAGGCTTTCCCAATTTTTCTTGTTAATGTTTTCTATTAATCAGAACTGTGGTATGTGTGTGGGGGGGTGCTTTATTTCACCCTTTTAAAATTTTCTATGATTTAGTGTCATCTTTCTGCTGAATGTGAAGCTTCTGTATAACAGGTGCAGTTTCATATGGGTTTAAACTCTAACGTACACGCACAAAACCCTGCACAGTGTGTGTCTGTCTTCACATCTGTTGCCCACCTTGCCAACAGAAACCGTAATACCTGCTACTTCATAATGTTTATCTTTAGACTCAAAATCACATCTGGCTTGACTTGCATTTTGTTTTCTCTCTCTCTCTCTCTCTCTCTCCTATAGCAATGCCTTTTTAAATCTTGAATTTTTATCTGAACACTTGAAATAGCTGTGCATGAAGAAGTTACATATTTATATCATGAAGAAAATTCCTCTCTGTTTGTCTCTCTTGCTGCATTCTGACATCCAATTTGTACAAGTGGAGACATAACTGGGCTGTTTCATGGTCAGGGTTGTTTTCAAGTAGGTACTTGCATACTTTATGACTGTCTCTTGTTTATTGTGATGAGGAACAGTAGGCTCAGCTACACGTTTGAAATATTTTTCTCAGTTCTGATAGTGTTATCAAATGAAAATATTGCTCAGATTTTGACGAAGTACAAATTTCCTTTCTCTCCACTGTCATAAAGTAGTAGCTTTTACCTGATAAATTTCTGAATTTCACTCCTAATTATCAATTAACTTTTACTTACTCTGGGTTATTTTCATGAAATATAGAAAGATGTTTTGCTTCTTATAAGCTCTATTTATACTCCAAGTGGCTTTGTTGGGATCCTTTGTCCAAGAAAAAAATGTCTTCTCCGGAAAGTAGACATTGCATGTGGAGGACAGAAGTGCTTTTTTTTCAGATATTAATTGCCTTTTGTAAAACAGCTCGTACTGTATACTTTGCTGAAAAATATAACCAAGATTGGATGCGAGTTACTTTTCTGTACATAGTTCCACATCAGCTTGATAAGCATGTCTGTCAAAAAGTGTCTTTTTACTGAAAACCTTAATGATAGTCACTAATGCTTTTGTTACTCCAGTTAACAATACAATTAATGTTGCATCAATCCTGCTCAGATCATGGGTTTTGTGAGCTTTTATTCTTAATGCTATGAATTCTTTACAAGTGGTGCTAGAGTCTAGATGCTAAATTCTAGTTATTTTTAGCGACTCTGTACCTGTTATACTTTCCCCAGTGTAATTTGCACACCACTACAACTGTAGCTCTGTTACATCACAAAATATTCTAGTCTCTTGAGGTGTTGACTGCTAACAAGGAACTACAAAAATTAGGAGTTTTATTTTTGAGCTATTGTGAACTTAAAAAGTTTACACTGGTTGTGAAACAGCCCAACTCCTGAGTCTCCCTTTTGTTTGTTAATTTTGCCACCGTGTCTGGTTAAACATTCCCCTGCTCTCTCTCTCTTTCTCTGGAGTGTGTCAGTTGCTGGCTTTTGTTCATGAACTTTTAGAAGAGGAACAAAAAAAAAAAAGATGAAACCATCCTTATGAGTGTTTTCTGAAATGTTCCAGATCGAGGTGTTCTGAAGTCTGATCCTGTTTATAGTGTAACATGACTCAGCTACTCAGAGAGTAAGTCTAAATTAATCAGAAGATCTACAAGCTATGATGATGCCCCACAAAACAGTTCATACTCCAGTTTCATTGGTTTCTTCTCTTTGCTTGCACAAGGTAACCTTGGTGTAAGTGAACTCCTGAAAGAAAGGAAACAAACACTCTCTCTAGCCTTATGAATATACTTTTATATCGTACTGAATCATACTTCACTTGAACTCTGAATTTTTATATATATATATATATATATATATATATACAGTGAACCCTCGCTATAACACGGTTCACTTTTCACGGTCTCGCTACTTCACGGATTTGCATAGTGCATTGTGTTCTGCATTCTGATTGGCTAAACAGTCTCTCTGCTTCTTCTCTACGTGTTAGTCAATAAGCTTGCGGTTTAATACGTGACACGCATCGTAAAACAGCTTGCCATTTATGTTCCCTACGTGCAAATTCTCTTGCAATTTCAAGTCTCCCTAAAACCCATTATGTCGACAAAGCGTTTCTGCACTGACAAAAGCACCTGCGGTCGGGCCTAAAAGGCAGAGGAAGATGCTAACTATTGCAGAAAAGTTCAACTTCTGGACATGCTAAAGGAAGGTAAAAGCTATGCGGCTACAGGTCGGCATTACGGAATTAATGAATCTTCCGTTCGTTTCTATAAAGAAGGAGGAAAATAACATAAGGACTACAGCAGCAATAAGTTTTAATAAAGATGCAAAAGGGTTGCAACTGTTACAACAAGACCATGGTAAGGATGGAGTCTGCATTAGCTTTGTGGATTAATGACTGCAGAAAAAAAAACATTACGCTGGATACGAATGTTATCTGCACAAAAGCTAGAACACTGTATCAAGCCTTTGCTGACGGCGACAGTGACAGGGAAGAGGAGGAGGATGCAGATACCGGGCCATCATCAAGTGCTGTTCACGCAGTACCAAGCACATTTAATGCTAGCAAGGGCTGGTTTGAAAATTTAAGAAACGCTTTGGACTTAAAAATGTTTCTCTGCACGGAGAGTTCGCCTCTGCAAATACCGCTGAAGCGGAAGCGTTCGTGAACAATACATTTAAAGCGATCATTGAGGAAGGGGGATATATGCCTGAACAAGTTTTTAATATGGATGAGACTGGCTTATTTTGGAACGGGATGCCCTCCCGCACCTTCATCATGCAGGAAGAAGCCAAAGGGCCAGGATTTAAAGCGCAAAAAGATCGTGTGACTCTGGTTATGTGCGGAAATGCTGCAGGTTTTTATGATTAAGCCTGGGCTCATTTATAGGTCTAAAAATCCCAGAGCACTGAAAAACAAAAAAGGATGGATTTGCCCGTTTACTGGATGCACAAGCGCAAAGGCTTGGATGACAAAAAGCGCTCAATATGGATTGGTTCAAAAACTGTTTCATCCCGGAGGTCAAGTGTTATTTGAGAGGAAAGGGACTAGACTTTAAAGTGCTTCTGCTCGTTGACAATGCTGGAAGTCACGCTGATGATTTGGTATATGATGGTATGCAAATCGAATTTCTGCCGCCAAACACTACATCCCTGATTCAGCCCATGGACCAAGGCATCATCCGTGCTTTCAAGGCTCTCTATACACGCCAACACCCTGCAACATCTTGTTGACGCTATGGACTCAGATCAAGACTTCTCACTAAAGGACTACTGGCGTGGATACACCATCGCATCATGTCTCCAAAATATTCAGAGGGCCATTCAAGAGATGAAAACTGAAACTTTGAATGCCTGCTGGAAAAAACTGTGGCCAGAGGCAGTGCAAAACCAACCAGGGCTCGCTTCGGCGAGATCCATCACTCTGTCATAGATACTGTGGTGACTCTCGCCAAAACAGCTTGGAGGAGAGACGGCTTTAATGACATGACTTCAGCATGACATTAATGCACTGATTGATGCTGAAGCGCCCGCTAACCGATGCAGACCTGGCCCAAATGACAAAGCCACCAAGTGATGATGAAAGAGAAAAAGGAAGAAGAGGACACAAGTGTGGATAAAGATGAGGAGGATGGACTAACACTTGGTAAACGCTTAGCAACCATTCTGAGAATGGCCACTGAACTTCAGCGAGCAGCTCACGATTGAGACCCTTTGATGAGCCGTTCATTACAGTTCTCCAACATAATCGGTGGTGGCATGTCTGTGTATAAGTCTCTTTTGCCCAGAAGAAAAAGAGCGTCAACAACTGCCTATCACTATGTTCTTCTCTACGAAAAACACACCTGCACCTCGGGCTTCAGAAGAAGAAAACGCTGCAGAGCGGAGTCAGGATGCAGCGGCTCAGTCAGAAAAGTAGTAAAAAACAGTACATGTGAGTCACAATTTGTCCGACTGTACTTTTATTTTTCATTTTCTCCCATTCAATCCAATTACTCGGGTCGCAATGGGGCGGTGCTGATCTCTCCGCGAATTAGTTCACATTGATGATTAAAATTATTATATGACAGTACAGGAGTTATTTGTAAAAAGCAAACAAACGTTTATACAGTACTCTTATTTGTTAAACAAATGCTTCGGCCTATAAAAAGGTTTGTTCTTTGGTTTCCAATGTATAATAGAGCATTTAATTGTATAATGATTGTAAAAAAATAAAAAAATAAATAAAGGTTTCTACTTCACGGATTTCGCCTATCACGGGTTCTTTTTGGAACGTAACCCCAGCGAAAAACGAGGGTTCACTGTATATATATATATATATATATATATATATATATATATATATGTATATATGGTGTGTGTTTTGATCTGCAATGATCTGGTGAACTGTACAGGGTGTACCCTGCCTTTATCCAGTTGTTGACTGAGAAGGGACCAGCCTCCCTGTGGTCGTAGTAGGATTAAACAGTTCAGAAAATGAGTGAGATGATGCCATTCAGTTCTGATTTGATTTGTTATCCTCTTTTTGATATGTGGTGGGTTTTTTTTTTTTTCCGGATTTGTGGTAGAGCTTACATTAACCAACAAATGTGGAAAGGAAGCATAGAAGTGTCCAAATTATCGAAACCATTTTGCGAGACTTTTATTGACTCGTACAGGCTCACTTGCTGTATGGTGGCTATGAACAGTGGTTCCCTCACCAGCCGGCGTTTACGCTTTGTGTTTAAGCCTGTAATGTTACCAAGAAACCATAAATCAAAAAAACTCCTCCATCTTAAAAATGTCCGAACACTTCATGTTACTGCTTCAACTCTGACTGTTCCAAAGACCTGATGTTGGAGTCCCTTCCATGCCAAGTAAATGTCATCTGTTCACTGAAAGCTGTTTACCTGATGTTTCGTCGATACAAATCCCTGTCCGGGTTGTTGTTATGGAAATGTGGTATTCGAGCAAGATAATTCATGATAACTTGTAGTGTGCAGCTGCACAACTGTACGAACTGCTATCATTGAAATCAACAGCTTCTGTCTAGTCAGTCCGCAGAATGTGGTATACAGTAGATATAAATTTTATTCAGCATGACCGGGTTTATTAGAATTTTTCAATGGCATTAAATGTGCGAGACCTATGTTTTTATTAACGACTTTGACCTTTTAAAGAAATTTTCCCAACACACAACTCGCACATGCATTAAGAGTTAATGCAGGAAACTGTGCGGTAAGGTTTGTTTCAGATTTGGGAGGTTTATGGGATGAAACATGCAACTGTGCACCTGACTTGGCTCGTTTCTCTGCTAGTGTTTAGGAAACGGCAGTGATGGTGTTATTTTACATAATTTTGCTGATTGCGACACCATGTGTGTTTAATTTGAGTAGTGATACTTTGTTTGATATGTGAGGTTGTTTTCAAGGTGGCTTTGCCATTGACTGACTGTATAGTGGCCCTTGAGAAAAGCTAAACGGGCTAAGGATTGAAATCGTACCATGGAAATGGGAACCCACTTGTTGCATCATTAACCAACAATGTCGAGGTTGCAGAGAGGTCCCAACGAGGGAGCAGACATGCCCTTTTTGGGTTGAAATTTTCACAATTCTGCTGTTCTGTTTATTTCCACTGTCTGTTGACATGCTACTTAGTTGTAAAGTACAGTAAAACCTCCGCTGACGAACGCTTAAGCTCACGAACTTTTCGCCTCAAGAACATTAAATTCGTGAGCATATAGTCTCTGCTGACGAACTAGTTTTCGGCGGATGAACCAAACCACGCGGTCGAACAGCGCCACAGTGGCGGCCACGAGAAGCTGACACACACCCACAGCGTCCCAGTTCGTCACCCCTTTCTTTGAGTGCGGACGTGGTTTGTGTTTGATAGACATTTTGGACCATATTAAGTGTACTTTTGCTATTATGGGACCGAAAAAGACCCCACCACAGGTGGAGATCATTGAAAAACACAAACGAGGTGTGCGTTTGTGTGACTCAGCGTCCCAGTACCAGTACGCTAAGTCTACCATTGCTCCCATCCTTAAGAACAAGGAAGCTATTAAGGGTGCGTGTGTGGCTAAGGGTGTTTCCAAACAGTAAGTCCCTCCCTCCCTCCTCCTCCCACTCCATTCCATCAAGCCATCAACTACCATCACAAAGGTAAATAAAACGACTTTATTATACAGTACAGTGTATTTCTTTAATTACAATACAATAGCACATTTATTATACATAAAATGAGGTATATTTTTGTGTAGTTTTAAGGCTTATTTAGTAGAAAATTATGTTTTATGGGGACCTGGGAACGGATTATTCTCATTTTAATGGTTTCTTATGGGAAATAAATGTTCGGAAGACGAACTTTTCGCCTCACACACACTTTCCGGGAACCAATTATGTTCGTGAGCAGAGGTATCACTGTATATGGTTTAAGCTGAAAAAAAAGAAAGAAGAAAAAAGGTAAATGTTGAAATTTTTGAGTTAACACTAGGCGTTAAATTGTAGGGTTAAGAATCATGGCCGGGAGTCCGTTCGAACTAATTGGCCAAGCTTGCATGGGAGGGAGGGACGTCATGCGCTCACTTCCCTGTCATTCACAGCGATCTTCTGCCAATCATGGATGTCTGTGAGCTCATTCGTATGAGGGGGCAGATGGCGCTTTCCCTCTGAGTGTGGTGGACCGCCCACAAATGCACTCGAGCCTCAATTGGAAAAGAGGCCGGTGGCAAGCATTGCATGTCATGGAAGGGGAATGTGCTGTCTGGTCGGCGGTGGTCATGTAATAGGAAACGCAATACCTGATTGGTGGGAATTGGTTAGGGCTAACTTGGGGAGAAAGTGTGGGGGAGGGGGTGTTTACAGCAAAAATCCAATTCTGTTATCAATTAGTGCACCGTACCATTCCCACCAGATGTGGTGATAACAGCTACATAGGCTGTTATCCTCAATGTCTTTTGATAAATAAATAAACAAACATAGACACTACATACTTTATACACGTACTGTCATCTAAATAGAGTGCTGATATCATCTGACATGCCTGTCGTAAGGGTCACGTTGTACAATGAGGTATCAAAAGTAGACCGTTGCCATCATTTTTGAAATATTTGTACATAGTAGCCAAGTTGATGGAGATACCACACAGTTTGTTGGAGGGTTGCGCATTTGGGACACAGGATTATTAAGTCACCAAGACGGATTTCATTCATCACCGTTCCATCATAAGTCTTAATTAGCCCCAGCAAGTTCTGTATTCTTCATGCTCAGTGGATGGGAGTATGTGCATCTGTATGTGTTTATAGCTCAAAGCTGGCAGCAAGCGTGCTGTGGTTTCCCCACACTGTCAATTCAATTCATCAAGTTGTTTGTCAAAAATCACAGCCGCCGGTTGCTGTTTATATACGCAAGAATGTTTCTTGACTCTCACTAAACCTTTTCGTCCTCTACAGGGAGTCATATTAATGTGACATTTTTGCGACATGACGTGGATGCGATTAGAAGAGGGATTTATAAAGTAAGTGAGAAGCGTTTGGGTTTAAGCTTTAGCAATGAATGCGGACAAGAATAGCAAACAAGATGCAGCCGTGTTTATAGAGCAGAATTGTGCTGTTATCTTTATTATCTGACAGAGAATTTAATTTCAGTCAAAAAGGACATTTCTGTATTTCTTTGAAATATCAGGGTTTTGGTGTCTTATGCATGTATTTTAATGATAAGGTTGCTTCGACTCTGTACCCTATAAATCCGGGCCAGTAAATAAAGGAACTGTACTGCATTGTAGGAGGAATGCTGAGTGTGTGGGCCAGCCAGACATGAGGGTAGAATCAATTAAAAAAGGCCAAAAATGCTTGAATCGAAATTGCTGACTCATGGTTTATCATGGTCGGTTGAAGCACGTGGGGTCATCATTGTCACGCTTTATTAGCTGAAAAATAGTCCGTTAACAGCTTGTTTGGTTTTACAGTGGTATATACGAAAGCATTAAATTGTATGGATTAGAAACAGTGGCGCTGAGGAAAAGGCAGGAGGCAGAGCTGGAGGTAGCGGAGATGAAAATGTTGAGGTTCTCTCTGGGAGTAACGAGGATGGATAGGATCAGAAATGAGTATATCAGAGGGACAGCCCACGTAAGATGTTTTGGAGACAAAGTCAGAGAGGCTAGATTGAGATGGTTTGGACATGTACAGAGGAGGGATAGTGAGTATATTGGCAGTAGGATGCTGAGGTTGGAACTACCAGGCAGAAGGCCTCGAGGAAGACCGAAGAAGAGATTTATGGATGTGGTGAAGGAAGACATGAAGGTCGTTGGAGTCAGAAAAGAAGATGCGGAGGACAGGGTGAGGTGGAGGCGGATGATTTGCTGTGGCGACCCCTGAAGGGAGCAGCCGAAAGTAAAAGAAGAAGAAGATACGAAAGCATTAAATTAGTGTTAAAGCTCAGGTCAGCTTATACCAACCCTTTAAACACTCATCTTACTTTCCAGGAGATTAGACTTGCTCCAAGTTAGATCTTGTGAAATGTTCAGTAAACATTTCTCGAGTGCTTAATACTTAATATCCATCAAAGCCTTTTATGTTTTGTTTGTTTGTTGTTTTTCTTTTTTCATGACGAATTGCTCCTTTTTCTCAAGAAAAACATGCCATGTTATCACTAGTATTAATGAGCTGTGCAGTTGCCTATTTTTGAACCAGGAAGAGTCTGAAATTCCTGGCACCTTGGTGCTTTGGTACAAGGTGAGGTCCCAGTGGATTGTGCTCCGTTTGGCAAAACCTCATTAGAGCACAAGGAGTGCCCGAAGAACAGGAATCACCTAGTGTAAGCGGTTGAAAGAAACTTATTTGAAACATCTGTTGTGACTTGCTATTGTTAAAAGATATTTGAGTTAATGAAGTGACAGTACATATGTTCAAAATATTTTTTAAAAAGTTCATTTAAAAACTCTTAAATTTATTTATTTGTATGCAGAAAGTACTGTGATGCACCCATTTTTCTTCCGCAGGAAATTGTGTTTGCCCACAGTCCACAAGTGTGTGCTTGGTCCTAGTAGGTTATTACCTTTCATGTGAGCTATACTGTATATTTCTCATGCCAGTACGATACATTTAAGAGCTTATGGAAATTGTACTAAAGTAGTATTACGATAATCATTACATTTACACAGACCGTAACTTTCCAATGGATCTAATGTATTTATTTATTTGTTTGTTTATTTATTTATTCTTTTTTTTGTCAGTCTACCAGCTCTTGAATCAGTTAATTTTAATTAGAAACACTGCATTAGCAATTATTTTGGCACAAGTTTTGTGGCTGAAGTTAAATTGGTTTCATTGACGGGTTCAATGCCTTCACTGGACATGCCCCCAACAGCAAAGAGTCTTATTCTTTTGGATATGACTAATAGCAGGTTTTTCTGTGGTGTGACTCAAACATCTAGTATTACTGGTTTACATTTGACTTTTAAGCTTTGTGTATTTTGACATTTCTTACAACAGCATGATCATTAGTCATCCAATGATGCAGTGGCAGTCATTTTCGGTGCACATAATTATTGTCTTTATCCAGTGATACAGACTCCAGCAGAAACCAAGTCCTCTGTCAGTAGTCACACAAAATTAAAAGATGTTCAGAAATATCAATTGCAACACATCCTTTTTTTTTTCTTCAAAAATAAGGTGTTGTGCTCATGTATCCACAAACAAGAGATTGGTTTGATTGAACATTTTACTAAATCAGGCATTTCTTCTTAGTCATCTGCAACTGTTGCCATGAGATACATGTAGGGCATCACTGACCACTGTAGGATACAGAAGGATAAACAGACAGGCCTGTCTGTGTTTGTGTAGGACTCCAGAGCAGTGTCCCAGTGTGGTGTCCCTCCTATCTGAGAGTTACAACCCTCATGTCCGCTGTGGAGCAGCAATGGCTCTGGGGATTTGCTGTGCTGGTACCGGGTACAAGGTGAGGTCAATTGTTCAGCATCCTGTATCTGAAACCTCTTTTTTCAAGTTGACAGTTTAAGCCTTAAAGTGTGTGCGCCTGTGTGTGTGTGTGTGTGTGTGTGTGTGTGTGTGTGTGTGTGTGTGTGTGTGTGCGTGCACACCTAATAAGAATAGTAATCATGAGATAAAAATCCATTATTATTAGACTCGTTATTGTCTATAACAGGGGTCGGGAACCTTTTTTGCTGAGAGAGCCGAAAAAACCCAAATTTTAAAATCTAATCCTAGGAGAGCCATATGTATATTTTAATACCAAAAACAGCTAAATGGAAGAGGAAAATCAACGAGTTTATAGTATAATAAGACAGAATTTATTTTGAACAACATTGTAACTTAATAGCAACAACATTGTAAGTTAATAACAAGAAACTAACAATTATTTATAATTATAACAATCAGCTGGTCTGCAGGCTGAGGTTTTATTCATATCTGTCCATGTTTACTTGCCCGCTCTGCTTGTTCACCGCTGTCTGAGGCCCTCAGGTCAGCAACTTCTTATCTAAATCGAAGAAGACCAACAATATATATATTATAATAAGACTCTGTTATAACATGTTCAAAATAAAATCAAAGGTATGTATTAATAAGAAAAGTACTTCTGACTTACTATTAATGCGACTTTTGGTGTTGCATGGTTTTGCTTTGAATTGAAAAAGACTAGTGTGCTCACGAAAGTCCCCAAAGCGTGCTTTGAATGACGTCAGGAGAGAAGATGTGAAAACTGCGAGCTGATGGAGATCAAAATGTTCAGTGGAGTCACTTGCTGTGCACTCATCTTTAAATACTTTCAGTTTTTCAAAGTGTAGTAAGCGACCAGTCTCAATATCCGCAGTAAAGATTTCCAGCTTGTTTTGAAATGCAAAGACTGCCTGTTGAAGGGATAAGACTGTATTTCCAATGCCTTGCATTTTCACATTGAGATGGTTCAGATGTCCAGTCATGTCCACAAGATAATAAAACTTGAGGAGCCACTCAGTGTCCGCTAGCTGGGGATACTCAATGCCTTTCATTTGAAGAAAAGTCCGTATTTCGCTCAGGCAAGCTGCAAAACGGCTAAGCACCTTCCCTCTTGACAGCCAACGCACATTACTGTGCAAAACAAGACCGGGATAATTATTCTCCACTTCATCCAACAGTGCTTTAAACTGGCGATCGTTTAAAGCTCGGGCAACAATGAAGTTGACCACCCGAATGACCAGTGACATCACGTCATCAAGCTGCTTGTCGCACATTTGCGCACAAAGTGCCTCCTGATGTAGAATACAGTGGAAGCTGAGGATGGGTCTGTTCTCCTGCTCACAAAGCAGCGCTACAAATCCTCTGTTTTTCAACACCATGCACGGAGCACCATCGGTACACACAGAAATAAGTTTATCCATTGGTAGATTCTTTTCATTTGCAAACTCCATGAAAGACTTGAATAAATCCTCTCCTCTCCTTGTCCCTTTTAGTGGCAAAACGGCAAGACTTTCCTCACGCAGCGAGTCACCGTCAACATAGCGTGCAATAATAATGAACTGGGATAAATGACTGACATCTGTTGATTCATCCAAAGCGAGGGAAAAAAACTCCGCTGCATTTATGTCATTCACTTGTTTTTTCTCCACTTGATTCGACATCATGATGGCACGATCGTGCACAGTTCTTGCTGAAAGAGGCATATCTTTTATCCGTTTGATTATTTTGTCTTTATCCTTAAAGTCGTCAAAAAGCTCGTTGGCCACATCAAGCATGAATGATTTGGCATAATCGCCATCTGTAAACGGCTTCCCGCTCCTCACAATTGCTAAAGAACCAGCAAAGCTAGCAGAGTTAAAATCACCTTGTTTGGCCCATACACGGAGCTGCTGCTGACTAGCCTGGACTGTGGAAAGTAGTTCTTGACAGACCTTCTTTCTGTTGTCTCCCACTGGATATTTCGCTGCAAATGTGGCATGGCGTGTGTCGAAGTGTCGCTTTATATTTGACCGTTTCATCGAGGAAATTTTATCATTGCATATAAGACACACTGCACAACCTGCTCTCTCAATAAAGACAAATTTCTCTGTCCATTCCTGCTGAAACGTACGGTAATCTTCATCTTTTTTCCTTTTCGTCATCATCTTGATTAGAAGGGTTTACTCTGCATAAACAAGCTAACCAAAAACGAGGAAATATTATTTCTTTGCTTCAAAATGACTTGTGCAGGTTGTTGTAAATTATCCATTAAAATTAGACTTTCCGGGTAGCGGACCCTCCCGCTCACCGGAGCACAGATTGGCTCTTAGCTGCGTGCCTGAACGAAAAGTTGCAGGTGAAAATATATATAAATTAAAATGTGTGTATTTATTTATTTATTTATTTTTTTGACATGGTTTTTTCTGACTTTATTATTATTATTTATTTTGCTAAAGTAACATTATTAGTAAAATTATTGATTGATTTGTTTCGTTCAGAAATTTTCAGAGAGCCAGATGCCGTCATCAAAAGAGCCATATATGGCTCCCGAGCCATAGGTTCCCGACCCCTGGTCTATAAATAGCAAATTCATACATTTAAATGATTGGCTGTTCATGTTGCTCGAGGAAGGAGCACGCATGTCCTTCCCTCATAGCTGTGCAAGTTTTCTGTGCTGAAGAGGGTAAATTGTAATTTCCTATAAGTTTATCCAGAGAGAAAAGATTAGAAAAGCAAGCTGTGAAGTGGCTTCTCTTGAAGAAATGATGTGTTAGCTTTCTGCCTGCCTTGCTGTTGTGTGATGGGAGGGAGAGCTGGCTGTTGGGGGAATTTTTTTTTGTTTTGTTTTGTTTTTGTTTTTTTTTAAATCACAATTGAGCTTCCAAGCTCCAAACTTTTAACAGAAATATTCAAGCAATCTACGAAGAATGTGCACATGGCACTGTGCTCTCTGATTATCGTGTGAAGATGATTTCCTCATCTTCAGGAAAATAAGAGAGAGAGAAAAGAGTAGAAGAGTTGACTGTTGAGGACCAGGAAGTAGCAAAGATTAGTAGGGGCATTGAAGAGGATGAATAATGGAAAGGCAGTTGGTCCTGGTGACATACCGGTGGAGGTATGGAAGTGTCTAGGAGAGGTAGCAGTAGATTTTCTGACAAGAACATTCAACAGGGTCTTAGAGAGTGAGAGAATGCCAGAGGAATGGAGGAGAAGTGCGATGGTGCCCATTTTTAAGAACAAGGGAGATGTGCAGAGTTTTAGCAACTACAGAGGGATAAAGTTGATGTGCCATACGATGAAGTTATGGGAAAGAATAGTGGAAGCTAGACTTAGGGCAGAGGTCAGCATTTGTGAACAACAGTTTGGTTTCATGCCAAGAAAGAGCACCACAGATGCAATGTTTGCCTTGAGGATGTTAATAGAGAAGTACAGAGAAGGTCAGAAGGAGCTGCATTGTGCCTTTGTGGATCTGGAGAAAGCATATGACAGGGTGCCGAGAGGTGGTGAGGTGTGCTGTCACATCAGAGGGACAGCACATGTAAGATGTTTTGGAGACAAAGTCAGAGAGGCTAGATTGAGATGGTTTGGACATGTACAGAGGAGGGATGGTGAGTATGTTGGTTGTAGGATGCTGAGGTTGGAACTACCAGGCAGAAGGCCTAGAGGAAGACCAAAGAGACGATTCATGGACGTGGTGAAGGAGGACATGAAGGCAGTTGGTGTAAGAGTAGAAGCTGCAGAGGATAGGGTGAGATGGAGGCAGATGATTCGCTGTGGCAACCCCTGAAGGGAAAAGCCGAAAGGAAAAGATGATGATTTCCTCCTTGAGTCGCCTAGTAGTATCGCAACTTGATGTTAACTCAGCTAAATACAATGTCTTACCAGGAGAGAACTGGTACAAAGTTGTCCTTTATTATTGAATTAAAAATGATTTTATTTTCTTTCATCTGTTCGTGTGTATGGACAGGATGCGATAAACCTGCTGGAGCCCATGACCAATGACCCAGTCAACTATGTGAGGCAGGGCGCTCTCATCGCCTCGGCACTCATCATGATCCAGCAGAGTGAAGTCACCTGCCCCAAGGTAAACATGCATGAATACAACATTATTTATAACTTAACTAAAACAGTTTCCGTGGCATCATTCACAATGCTCTGCTGGAACAACATGACTATTCTTATGTAAACAATAAGTACACAGACGTGTATCCTTAGCACTTTCTTAATTTTAACACTTGATATAGTTTTCCTAATGCTCTGATTTGATCTACCTGCTGGTTGTTTTCTTGCCTTCAAATTTAAAACATGATTTTATAGCATAATTAACATGCTACAAGGGTACATGCAAAGTTAAATGTTTATAGCAACAATAAAATTTGATGTGCGGCTGAAGCGCGTGCAGGCAGGTTGGAATGGATGGAGAAAAGTGTCCGGTGTGATGTGTGATAGGAGTGTATCGGCAAGAATGAAGGGAAAAGTGTACAAGACGGTAATGAGGCCAGCGATGTTGTATGGTTTAGAGACAGTGGCCCTGGGGAAAAGACAGGAGTCAGAGTTGGAGGTAGCAGAGATGAAAATGTTGAGGTTCTCTTTGGGAGTAACGAGGATGGATAGGATCAGAAATGAGTACATCAGAGGGACAGCACATGTTAGATGTTTTGGAGACAAAGTCAGAGAGGCTCGATTGAGATGGTTTGGACATGTACAGAGGAGGGATAGTGAGTATATTGGTCGTAGGATGCTGAGGTTGGAACTACCAGGCAAAAGGCCCAGAGGAAGACCAAAGAGAAGATTTATGGATGCAGTGAAGGCGGACATGAAGGTCGTTGGAGTAAGAGTAGAAGATGCAGAGGATAGGGAGAGATGGAGACAGATCATTTGCTGTGGCGACCCCTGAAGGGAACAGCCGAAAGGAAAAGAAGAAGTGCGGCTTTTGTTATGGAGGCCCAGGATGCTTCGATAGCGGCCTTAAGCTCATCCACAGTGTTGGGTCTGGTGACTCTCAACTTTCTCTTCACAATATCCCACATATTCTCTATGGGCTTCAGGTCAGGAGAGTTGGCAATTGAGCACAGTAATACCATGGTCAGTAAACCATTTCCCAGTGGTTTTGGCACTGTGAGCAGGTGCCAGGTCGTGCTGAAAAATGAAATCTTCATCTCCATAAAGCTTTTCAGCAGATGTTAGCATGAAGTGCTCCAAAATCTCCTGATAGTGAGCTGCACTGACCCTGCCCTTGATAAAACACAGTGGACCAACACCAGCAGCTGACATGGCACCCCAGACCATCACTGACTGTGGGTACTTGACACTGGACTTCAGGCATTTTGGCATTTCCTTCTCCCCAGTCTTCCTCCAGACTCTGTCACCTTGATTTCCGAATGACATGCAAAATTTGCTTTCATCCGAAAAAAGTACTTTGGACCACTGAGCAACAGTCCAGTGCCGCTTCTCTGTAACCCAGGGCAGGCGCTTTTGCCGCTGTTTCTGGTTCAAAAGTGGCTTGACCTGGGGAATACGGCATCTGTATCCCAGTCCACTGCTTCCACAGGTCCCCCAAGGTCTGGAATCTGTCCTTCTCCACAATCTTCCTCAGGGTCCGGTCACATCTTCTGGTTGTGAAGCGTTTTCTGCCACACTTTTTCCTTCCCACAGACGTCCCACTGAGGTGGCTTGATACAGCACTCTGGGAACAGCCTATTCGCTCAGAGATTTCTTTCTGTGTCTTACCCTCTTGCTTGAGGGTGTCAATGATGGCCTTCTGGACAGCAGTCAGGTCGGCAGTCTTACCCATGATTGTGGTTTTGAGTAATGAACCAGGCTGGGAGTTTTTAAAAGCCTCAGGAATCTTTTGCAGGTGTTTAGAGTTAATTGGTTGATTCAGATGATTAGGTTAATAGCTCGTTTAGAGTACCTGAACATGATATGCTAATTTTTTGAGATAGGAATTTTGGGTTTTCATGAGCTGTGTGCCAAAATCATCAGTATTAAAACAATAAAAGACCTGAAATATTTCAGTTGGTGTGCAATGAATCTAAAATATATGAAAGTCTAATTTTTCATCAGTACATTACAGAAAATAATGAACTCGATCACAATATGCTAATTTTTTGAAAAGGACTAGTATGTTATGTTGCCTCCAAATGTGCATGTACAGCGGTTTGTAAAAGGTAGGGTGGCAGCATTGGCTGTTTCAAAGGATTCATGTGCATGCCTACGCCATTCCCTGGTTGGTGGTGTTCATATTTTGAGGCAACACTTAAGGGGTTTGAATTGGATATGACTAAAATTGAGGGAGGGAAGAGGCGGGACTGATTGATTATGGTGAAACTTCCCGCAAGGTGACATTCACGGATCAAGTCTCCTGCTTGCTGTAACTTGTTTTTTTCCCATCTTCAGGACAGAGGAGTTTACCCTTTGAACTTTACTAAATGAAGTGAATGTTTATCTTCTGACTGTAGGTTAATCAGTTCAGGCAGTTGTACTCCAAAGTTATCAACGATAAGCACGATGATGTCATGGCAAAATTTGGAGCAATCCTGGCTCAGGGCATTTTGGACGCAGGTCAGTAATATCGTTTTTATTGTACTCCATCCACCTCCTCCACCCCCGACACACACAATTTATTTTTTTGGACTTTTTTTAAAGTCTGTTTATAAATATTAGAAAAATAAGTGACATTACCATCTCAGAAAAATGTCCTGCAATAATTCAGCTCGATATCAACATTCTAGCATCACATTCAGTCCTCATATTAATGTCACTGGGCTGCAGTTTTCTTCGCATTGTTTCGGTTTTCACTCAAAATTATATATGTTGAATATATATTTTTTTATCGCAAAGATCTGCTTTTTCCTCCTTTTTCTGTCTTCAAACAGTGATTTGGCAAATTAATGAGTTCACATCCCATAAATCTAAAGTATGTTGACCTTCACACTCATGAATACTTGAGTGTTTCACTGTGTGTGTTTGGGTTGTGTCTCTGTAATCATGTTTAATCATGTTTAATGTCACATGTCATTTAATGATCATCATTTCTGCAGCAGCGTTCTGCTCTCATTAATGAGGAATTTTCTGTTTGCTGAACCTCTCAGACAAACCTTGATGCTGCTGTGTTCAGCTCTGTCAAATATTCCCACCTCTGACTCTGGACCCTGTGCTAATAGAACCTTCTCATTAGATCTGGACATCTCACAGTCTGTCACTATATGTATGAAATAATATTGGTGCCAAGAGCCATGTCCATCTGACACCAGTGTTCTATCATTAAAATATTTGCTCCACGCGAAACAGAATTTTTGTGGAGGGATTGTAGTTACTCGCTTTCTTTTAGTCATTTGCTCATTGAATTAATCCTGGTCATGCCACTGGCTTTTAATCATTCTCGGAGGAGACACTACTGGAGCCTTAGAGATGTTTTGATTTTTGAAACGTTCTAATATGAAATGTTCTAAACAAGTTCAAGGTCAAAGAAAGGTCACATATTTATGGAATTTATTGCATACTTATAAGTTTGAAAGGATTGCCTATAAACATGCCATTGATATGGAACACTAATAAGCCATATATGGAATTTCAAATGAACGAATTACCTTTGAACTCAAATGATATTCACAGGTCAAAACATGGCCATCTCATTGAAACCTTCAAATGATAATTATTTTTTAATAACTAACCGGTAGAGTGTCACGGTGGTGGAGTGATTGGCACGCTCACCTAACAACAAGAAGACCCTGGGTTCGATTCTCAGCTTGGGCGTTTCGGTGTGGAGTTTTTATGTTCTCCCAGTACTTGTGTGGGTTTCCTCCAGGTACTGCAGTTTCATCCCACAGTCCATAAACATGCACAATCGCCTAATTGGCTTTCCAAATCTCCCGTAAGTGTGAGTATCAGTATTGGCCCTATGATGACTTGACAAGCTGTCCAGTGTTTACTCTGCACTCACTCAGAGTTGGCTGAGAATGGCACCAGCCTCCCCGCGACCCTAATTATGATTAAACAGCTTAGAAAATGAATGAGTGCATTAATGAACTAAAGTGGTCATTTCCATGTACTATAGCCTGGGGGTCCCCAATCTTTTTATCATCACGGACCAGTCAACGCCTGACAATTTTACCGGGGGGGTGGGGCGGTGGGCAGTGTCATGGATTGTTT
>CM045737.1:33712347-33779847 GCA_024760905.1 Plotosus lineatus | reverse complement strand
TGTGATGTCACAGAAGGACATCATCTTGTTTTTACGTTACGCATGATACAGATGACTATGTTGCACCCTGCATAGCCTTATCCACGAATTTCACATTTCAAAGTCAAAATGGCTCATTATTGCTTCATAGGTGGCTGCAGTAATGAATGGGATATGTCACTTCTTTGATGGCAAAAAAATGGCAGGGTGGCAAAAGTTGGACGTAACACATGAAAAATACTTGTGGAAATGCCCTTTGATTTCCCAGCGCACTTTCTGCTAGGTTAATTTGAAGTAATGAATTCCAGTACTGTTAAACTGGGTTATAAATCTTAAGGGTATACACTAAGGGTACACCCTGAATAGGTCGCCAGTTCATCACAGTGCAACACATCCAAATATATATATATATATATATATATATATATATATATATATATATATATATATATATATATATATATATATATATAATATTTCTTTTTTTGTTCCTTTCCTCAGATGCCAAAGGTGCAGTATAGGTCCAACTGTAAACCCTCAACCTTTGCTTATCCTCCAGCTCTGGAAGTTCCCAAGGAGAAAGAGAAGGAGAAGGTGAGTGAATTCTGTAAGGAATGGGTCATCATAAGAAATCTGGTCTTGGTCCTATTAAGTATATCACAATGTTCACATAGCTATAGACGTCTGGATTCTGATTGGTCAGTTTTCTGTAACAGCAGCATTGACTGTACTTATAAGTAAATCTCAGCTTTATTTATAGTAATAACTTTCCAGTAGAGGATTTTTTGTAGTAAGAGGTGGATGGATGAAAAGCGTGTTGAAGTTATGTTGGAAGTTTTTCTGTATTGGGAGGTTTATTTCACATTTATAGAAGCACACGCTATAGTCGGATAGGTTTATAACTACATATTTTCCAGACTATATGTCACTCCGGAGTACAAGTCGCATTGGCCAAAAAATGCATAATAAATTATTTAAAAACATATACAAGTTGCACTGGACTACTGTCTAACTTGGCTTGGAAATCTGCTGGCAGTTTATGTGACGTGGTCCTCGCTCTGATGGGGGGGGGCGTGCGTTGCATGAAGCGATAACATCAAGAAAGTCCTCATGCAAAGTCATTTATAGTCATCTCCTTGACAACCACCTGGACGTGGAGACGCAACTGCACTGTTGACAAGCCTTTCCCAGCAGCACGTTCAAACCCCCATGTGCCAGCTCGTTCTTCTAGCTGTGGCCATTCAGATTTTAGCCCACGATTTGCTTTTTAGCTATTAGCTTTTTTGTTTGTTTGTTTTATTCATTGCAGTAATAATAATCTTTACTTTTCTTCCCTCTTCTTAGAATTGTATGTAATAATTTCACTACCTGGACGTGGGAACATAGCTGCACTGTTGACAAGCCTCTCCCTGCAGCACGTTGCTCAAGCACTCATGTGTGAGCTCGTTCCTCTAGCTGTGGCCATCTAGCTTTTAACCCAGGATTACCTTTTTTTGTTTTCTTCATTGCAGTAATAGTCATCTTCGCTTTTCTCCAGTCCCTCATAAGTTTCTCATTCACTCCAAACTTTCTTTCTGCTACTCGATTACCATTTTCTGCTGCATATTTCACTTGTAATCCACAGAATTTTCTTTTTGGGGACATTTCTTCAGTGGTGGCTGAGCTACTGGTACCCAAGCCTAGAGTGCCCTCTTGTGGTTGCCAGTGTAAAATAACAAACATGACTTATGTTTATGATGACAAACAGAATTATATGTAATAATTTCACATATAAGTCGCTCTGGAGTATTAGTCGTACCTTCAGCCAAAGTATGAAAAAAGTGCAACGTATAGTCCAGAAAATTTTTGTAGCTTGTTGCATGAACAGGAAATGCAACTTGAAACAGAAAAGTATGATGCATTTCTTTATTAAAGAAAAATTGTCATCAGTAGCAGGTTTATGTTAATCACACTTGGGGATGTCCTGTTGTAGATAAGTAATGAATTTTTTGGTTGATCACAGCAACTCTACTTCATTTTTATAGTAGATGCACAATGCAGCATTTGTGTTTTGTGGCAGCATTTATCCGATTTATTCTTCAGACTTGATGTAGTCCTAAATCATTTATTTATTCCAGGTCTCTACTGCTGTTCTGTCCATCACTGCTAAAGCCAAGAAGAAGGAAAAAGAGAAGGAGAAGAAGGAGAAGGAGGAGGAGAAGATGGAAGTGGTGAGTTTACTCTGCATGTTTAGTCTCTCTCATGCTCACCATAGCTCATCGGTGAGAGCAGGACGAGAAACACCACACTGCATTCAGAAAGAAAAACAGCCTACTGCTTTAAAACTGCTTCTAGCCTTTCACCACTACATTTATTTGCTGAAAACATATTCTGTGTATGTGTACGATATTCTATATTTGTAAGATTCCTACATAAATCTTCAAGATTATTCAAAAACATGTTTTTATTATCTAGATGTTTAGATAACATGTTGATGGATGTGTACTATAGTAAGCTCAAACTCGCTCTAAAAATATCGCTCGATGGATAATGAAATAAGTGTGATGTTCGAGTAGTTTAACAGCTTTCTAATGTGTAGTGTTTTGCTGGGGGTGTTTGATGTGTTCACTGCAGGAGACACAGGAGGCTGAAAAGGACAAGAAAGATGAGGAGAAGGAGAAAGAGAAGGAGAAAAAGAAGGAGCAGGAGCCCAGTTTCCAGATGTTGGAGAATCCAGCGAGGGTGATGCCGGCCCAACTCCGAGTGCTCTCGATGCCTGAGAGCTGTCGCTATCAGCCATTTAAACCAGTGAGAGACATGCGCACACACACACGCGCACGCACACACACGCGCACACACGCACACACGCACGCACACACACACAGAGAGAGAGAGACAGCCAGCCGTTTTCTTCAAAACATAACCGACCCTTAACATAACTGGCTACTAAAGCCTTGGACATGAGCCTGCTGTAAATATTTGATCATTTTTCTCTCTAAATGATGAGATCGACGCAGCCCAGACTTTTTCAGGAGTACAATGACACCACACTGTCTCCAAGTAAACACTGCAGAGCTTTAGCCTATTGGACTCAAACCATTTTTTGCATTAAAATGGTTATTTAAATGTTTACATGAAACAAAAACATTTATCACTTCACCTTACTGTAGTCTTTATGAATCAGCATCATTCAAAGCTCCTCCTATAAATGCAGGATGCTGAGCAGAACAGTCAGTATAGTGCTGTTTTTTCTTTTACTCTCCAAATGCCAAGCAGCTTTTTTTTTTTTTTTCAAATGCAGGAACGTGGGTGCTCCTTCATCTGGGGAGGGAAAAAAACGTTTTTGAGGAAAGTTAAAATATTTTCTTTTGACAGGCAACAAGTTCTAATGGAAAACATAAGTGCACCGTGTTTTAGCTTCAACATCAGCAATGGAACCTTTTCAGGTTGCTGTAAATGTCCACATATTCATTAATAAGATTTTGTTTCTTTCCTTCACTTGTTTGCCGAGCTGCATTCTGATTGTTTTAACTTCCCAACCAATCATATCCAATTCCCAAGTGTTCTCTCCCACTGATGGCATGATGTCTACATCGCTCTATTTGCTTCTCTTTCTACTCTGTCTCACCCATCATTCTGGAATAGGATAAACCCGGACTCATTAAATTGAATGACATTTTTCTCCAGCTGCGAAGTCTTTCTTTATATTTGATAGTAAAAAATTAAAGATTAGCTGTACTCAAGTCAGAAGAGAGAGCATCAGACCCAAGTCTCCCCTCTCTCTCTCTCTCTCTCTCTCTCTCTCTCTCTCTCTCTCTCTCTCTCTGTCTGTCTGTCTGTCTGTGTCTGAAAACCACTAGTCTGATTAGACTTTCTGTGCTCCAGCTTCACACAGGTGGTATTATTATACTGAAGGACACCAGCGAGGAGGAGGAGGAGCTTGTAGAGCCAGTCTCCGCCCATGGGCCTAAAATAGAAGAGGAGGAGCAGGAGCCTGAGCCTCCAGAGCCATTCGAGTACATAGACGAGTAATCACCGGTCTCAGTAAGTGTAAGCTCACTTTACTCCAGAAAGTATTGAGTCCAGTTTAAACTTTACCTTTAAAAAGCTTTAACATTCTCCTTCTCTTACAGGGTCACAGGTGATCCATGTCCCAGCATGCACGTCTTCATGTCCTTCCCTATACATGATCCAGTTATTTTATACGTTGTTTACTCCTCCTGGCATCAATGTCATGTGTCGAGTGTTTTGTTATTTTCTGTTATTGCAATAAAATCAACTCTGAGATTCGGAGCTCCTGGTTATTTCTCCACTCGGAATGTGTTTTATAACCTTGAAAATTCAGATGATAAATTTCCCAGTATTTGTGTTTTTATCTGACGATGAGAATGATTCGCAGACTGTCCTTTTAAGTCATTTCATGGTTTTGACAATCAGAAAAAATTCCAATTTAGGGAACCATTGTTCCTAAAAGAAATCTTTTAATAGTGGGTTTAAAAAACATTTTGTTTGTTTATCTAATGCAGGGCACAGGAACACATTCTCATGTATAAATAAAAGACAATGTCAAAGAAAGTGGAGGAGAAAATCACCAGAAAGTTGAAAAGACAAATGGGGGGGGGAAGGAAAGTGGGAAAGATGTCAGAGGAAGAAAGTGAAGAAAAGGTAAAGGGAGGTAACATAAAATTTTCATTTATGGCATTTGACAGATTTCTTTCCTCAAAGAGGCTTTTATTAGTCTTTCTCTTACAATCCAGTAGTTAAGATTTAAGGGCCCCGCTCTAGGGCCGAACAGAGGGGGCTTTGTGGTGCTGGGGCTTATCCCCCACCCGGAGCAACAACCGCGAAGCTATCACGGTCCAAAAAGTGCAACGCACTATACAGTACTTGATTTGTGTGTGTTTTTGGGGGGGTGTTTTTTTTTTTTTTTTTCTTCCCTTGTTCATTAAATCTGCTGAGCTTTTCCGAGTTTTAACGCCTCTATTTTTTTTGCAAATAAAAGGATTTCTTTTTTTTTTTTTTTTTTTTTTTAACACTTCTGCTGATTTTTCTCAAGACAACGATTTGAATTTGTAAGTCATAGGCACAACAATTAATTCTCCATGCTACTGATGTAAGGACTCTGTGATCAGTGTTGTAGCCTTGCAGGTTTAAATGTGGGGGGTTTTTTTTTTTTTTTTTTTTTTTTTTTTCTGGTGGGAAAATATTCCTTTCATTGATTTTTAAAAAAGGAAAGATAGTCAAATTGAAATGTATCGGCTAATCAGGGATGCTAGATTTATAAAGCTAATTTGGGGGGTTTTGGTCTTTTAAACAACAATTTTTGTGGTTCATGGACACTGAGACCAACATCCAGACACACAGCATGAGCACTGGTGGTGGTGGTGGTGGTGGTGGTGGTGGTGGTGGTGGTGGTGATGATGGTGGTGGTACACATATGGATATTTGTTCATACTTTACCATGTTCTCTTAAGTATGGAGCTTCAATTTGTGTGTGTTGTGTGCAAGGGACGCAAATTAAACTTTCTGAATAAGAAGCACCTCCAAGGACAATAAGTGGGCATCATTATACATAATACTGCAGTATACCAATGTTTTACATTATTATCTCGGTCATGTCCATACTTGAATGAGGACATTCTCAAGGCTATTTATAGCAGCATTGACAAAATATCTTTATTATGTTTATAATTATTATTTCAGGTATTATTTGATGAATGTTTTTTTTATAAGCCGTAGCTCGGCATTATATACAAATATATCCATTTTACTGACCGAAGCGATCCGTTGGTGCCATGCAGTGTGTTACTTGACATTTAATCCTAATTGCAATCTCTGTAAAAGTGAGCGATGTTTTTTTTAACCTGTTTATTATCACAGGAATTTGTCTTATCATCCAGCTGATGTATTCAAATCTGTCCAGCACTGAGAAAGCACATGTGGAGGGTGTACTTTAGATCAGACATGGGGCGGGGTTAAATACTTTTATATTATCCAGAGTGTAGTGTAGTTAAAGTTTGGAGTTAAATTGATGTTTTCCTGTAACACACTGCGCACATACTTTAACACGCGCCTCAATGTTTCCCATAAATGGAAGATTTTTGAGTGGAGCAGTGATTTCCAGACTGTCTTTACAGTCAGGGTGGGACGCATTGACACGTCCACTGTGGAAAAAGCACTGTGTTTTTAAAAAAGAAAAATTTGCTTCCTCTTTTGAATCTTTATGACTTCCTTTTACACTGCGAGAAACAGTTCTGACTTTTACAGCTTTTATCGCCATTAAAATGAAGCACTGTTTATTTTATAGACTTTTATTCTTCCAAAAGGACTGTCAAGGTTTTAAAATCAGCATTTTTAATTGTTTGTCCTTTTTTGACGTTGCTAATAAATGTAAGTTACGGAACAGCAATAACTTTAGCCATGTGTTAGTTCCAGAAGGAAAAATGGAATTCCATCAAAATCAAGGCCCCGACGCCTCATGGTCACAAAGTCATTACTTTCTTTCTTTTTAGTAAGACGTGCAAATATTTACTCAAAATATTACTGCATTAATATCGCTAGTTTTAAATTTCACAATGAGAATCGGTGATTCGTTTGAGTTTTGAGACGTCCCACACGTTTTTGTGTGATGAAGGCAGCGGAACACACCGCTCTGCCTTGACGTTCATTAGCATGCTAGTGTTTCCTGTGCAAACATAAACAGAGTGAGCCTGAGGATTTCAGTGTATGGATACTTTAGACCAGGGGTCCCCAACCACCGGTCTGTGGGCCGGTACCGGTCCGCAGCTCAATTGGTACCGGTCCGCAGAAGAAATCATTTATTTTTTCGTTTTATTTATTATCTAGGTATAAACGATCTTTATTTTTTAAAAATCTTTTTTTTTTTTTTTTTTTGAAAAATGACCGGATTCTCTCGGTTACATGTCGGTCATTTGAGTGCTAAAATGTAACCCACAAGGGGACGGCGCATGAACAGAGGCGAGTTGGACATGTTTCAAACAATAGCGAGGATTTTTGGGTGAGACTGAGCCTGAGCCTTCAATCTCCCAACTGGTGCACCGTCACCTGTGGGGTTTTAAGAAAAGTTCAAGCTCTACTTCCCAACCAACTTTATTTCAGCTTTCGAAAAATATAATTCATGGAGTTCTTCTTCTTCTTCTTCTTGTTATTATTATTATTATTATTATTTTGATTATTAATAATAATAATAATTATGATATATAAGTGAATTATATTTACGGGGCAGTGGTGGTCTAGTGGTATAGGGCGCTGGATCGCTGATCCAAAGGTTGGGGGTCCACAAGGTTGTCACTGTCCCCCCAGTGCAGCTAACTGGGTTATCAAAGGCTGGCCATGTCTCTCACTGTCTATGGTGTGAGGCATGTAAAAGAACCATTGCTGACTTTCGTAAAGAGTAACTGCAAAGCCGTCAGCGAGCTGTCCAGGGTGTACTCTGCCCTCGTCCGAAGTTGGCTGGGATGGGCACCAGCCTCCCCGCAACCCAAATTAGGATTAAGCAATTACAGAAAAATAAGTGAAGTGAAGTGAAGAATTCTATTTACAATATAAACAATCTATGACGGTGCCACCTCCCCCGGGTTCGTGGTAAAATTGTCAAGCGTTGACCGGTCCGCGGTGATAAATAGGTTGGGAGCCCTGCTTTAGACTGCTTAATTTGTAGTTCAGTGCTTATGTCCTGGACTTCTATAGAAGAAAGTTGCAACTAAATCTCACAGGATGGGGTTCAGTTTTCCATCCTGACCCAGATGAAAAAGAAATGCATGATGAATGGAAGTCAACGAATGCGAGCAGACTGGAAGGTACCCAGCATTCATTCCTTCATTTGTACTGACCATTTTACTGAAGATTGTACGTATTGAGGAGACTCCAGTACCTCAATGCAAAATGTCTGCATGTTTTTGATAGCGTTTGTGCAACAGCTCTGCTACAGATGTCCACAGAAACACTACACTGTTCAGAAGCTGTCATCAGGCTTGAATGGAAAAGAGTAAGTAATCAAATCTGTTTCATTTGAAATAGAAACACCTTTGGAGGGGCAGTGGTGGCCTGGTGGTAAAAGGTGCTGGAATGCTGATTCGAAGGTTGGGGGTTCGAGTCCCCCCCCCCCAGTACAGCTAACTGAGTTATCAAAGGCCGGCCTTTGGGAGGCTGGCACCCATCTCAGGCGATTCTGGGCAAGGGTGTTGTACACTCTGGACAGCTCGCCATTCTATCTCCGGGCCAACACGCACACCTAGGGGCGATTTGGAACAGCCAATTAACCTACTGTACATGTTTTTGGACTGTGGGAGGAAACCAGAGTACCCAGAGGAAACCCGAACAAGCACAAAATGTCTGAGCTGGGAATTGAACTCTGGAACTTGTTGTTGTGAGGCGGACGTGCTAACCACTACGCCACTGTGCCGCCGCTTTCGCTACACTTAATAAGAAAAAAATCTTAGCCTGACCATGGACACTTCTTCCATAAAAGTTCAGTAAACATCTTGCAGAAACTTTAAGCATTTATGTTGTGAGATCACTATACTAGTTCATGAACAGTGTGTTTTATGACCACATTAGAAATGTGATTTGTTGTTACACAGTCAACATTGCTGTGAGAAAATTACCACCTTTTGACCAATCGCAGTCGAGAACACTCTTCAGCCGCATTCCATGTTTTTTGTATTTATTTTTCCAGTGTTATCATTCGCTCAGTGTTTAACGATTCGATCACCACATTGTAAATATTACAGTGCAGTCCTGCTCAGCTTGAATTGAACCACATGAATCTGGTTCTATTGGTGAGACTTTCATTTTTCAGCTTCTGTCCACAGATTTTTCAGTTGAGTTGCCACAGACTTGAACGTTATGGATGAGAGAGACACAGGTATGTGTGATGAAGAACTCTTTAGGGCTCTAAATGGACAAGAAGCTCATTGCCATCTTTGGTCTTATTGAACGTTGTCACATCACTGAACGTGTGCTGTTATTCCTGAGTGCAGAACTGATGACAAATAACATGTTCATGGTGATGCTATAAGCTGAGATGTTTAAAACAATGTGTTTGGTTCTTGATGTTTGAACAATTCATCAGTGAGGTCTGGTTTTATATTTACAAATTTGTATAAAACTAAAGCTTAAAAACATTGAAAATGTATTTAGAATTTCCTTCCCAACTTTTATTTTCAGTAAAATAATGGCGTCGTAGTTAGCACGCTCCTCTCACAATAAGAAGGTCCTGGATTCAAGAGCTGCGATCAGCGAGGGTGTTTCTGTGAGGAATTTGCATGTTGACGCTTGCATGGGTTCCCTCTGTTGTGATCTAGTTTCCTTCCATAGTCGAATGACACACATACACATTACTCTCGATTGCCCCTAGGTGTGAATGAGAGAGTGAATTTTATTGTAGTAGATTTATATAGCGCTTTATCCATACTGAATATTATGCTCAAAGAGCTCTTTGGTGTTTTTTTGTACCCCGAGCACCTGTCACCACTGTGCGGCACCAGTTATTGCATTGTTCTATCCTTTGATGCTGAGCACCAAGCAGGAAGCAACAACTACCAAATTTTAACGTCTTATGGTATGACGTGGCCGGATTCGAGCTCCGACCTTCCGGAGGATAAAGCGGACGCTCTACCAACTGAGCTAAATCCCCGGTCGAATGGCTACAAGGAACTTTCAGGCCGTTTAGTTCACACTTGCGTCTTTCATCGAGAATCAACTGGGATTGGCTTCAGCTTTCACGTGACACTAAATATGAGAAGCAATACAAATAATGAATGAAGCTCATGCTTTAAACCTCCTTTTCCACGAGTTATTATAGGTTATGAAAATCCATTGTTTTTCCATTCAAACCCTGTGATACCTGAGCACTCGCACCTCGGACTTGCTCATTAAGGACGTGTAGGTAAAGGTAAAGTCCATTGGGCTTTTTACACCCGAGCCATAGTGGCTCATCAGACCGGTGCTTATACCCGGTTTCCATAGCGTGAAGTGACCAGGAGATCAACTCCTCCTGGATGGGTCCCTAGTCCATCGCAGGTTACCTTCCCAGTATATTTTTACTGGTAACCATTTATACTGCTGGGTGAACAGAGGCACACTTGTGGTTAAGACCTTGCCCAGGGCTCTTAGCACAGTGGGGGTCTAACAGGGATTTGAACACACAACCTCCCAATCATCAGTGCAACACCCTAACCACTACACCACCGGTCCCACACGGACATGTAGGGTTTGTATAAAATGTTTAAATTCTTTTATACGGTGTAAACTCTTTTACTGTATAAAGATGCTTTGCGACAATGTCAATTGTAAAAAGTGCTACACAAATAAAACTGAATTGAATTATACGTCACTTGCATTTACAGGAAAAGTCTTTTCCACCCACCTTAATGCAAGGTTGGCTGTGTACTAGTTGGGGTGCTGGCTCATGATCAAGAGGTGGTGGATTCAAATCCCCATGAGACTGTCCCGTGCTTAGACCCCTGGGCAAGGTCTTAACTATAAGTGTGAATTTGTTCACCCAGCAGTAGAAATGTGTACCAGTTAAAATTCTGGGAAGGTGACTTACAATGGTGTGTGTGTGTGTGTGTGTGTGTGTGTGTCCAGGTGGAGTTGAACTCCCAATGGTTTCATGTTACAGAAACTGTGAGTGCTGTTTAAAGCTGGCAGGCTTACCCTTTATATCCTTTAAGAAACACTTGTACATGTATTCATTTATCTGAACAGCCAATCATGTGGCAGCAACACTATGCATCAAGAGCTTCAGTTAATATTTACATCAAGCAAATTACTTCCTGTGACCTCTTTATCAACAAGACCTACAGTGATCAGCCAGAACAATATTCATACAGATTACTACCGCATGAGGAAGAAAGGTTTTCATTCTCTTAAATATAAGACCAAGTTTCACCAAATGTATGTTTATTTGCTTATTTAGTCATTATTTGTCAAAGGAGGCAGTGGTGGTCTAATGGTATAAGGCACTGGATCGCTGATCCAAAGGTTGGGGGTTCGAGTCGCACTGTCCACAAGGTTGTCATTCCCCCCCCCCAGTGCAGCTAACTGGGTTATCAAAGGCGGGCCATGTCTCTCACTGTCTGTGGTGAGAGACATGTAAAAGAACCATTGTTGACTTTCGTAAAGAGTAGCTGCAAAGTCGTCAGCGTGTTTCTGTCCCTCGCTAAAAGGGTTGTGACAGGAAGGGTATCCGACGTAAAAACCTCTGCCAAATCAAACGTGCGAATCAGATGATTCGTTGTGGCGACTCCCGAGTAAAAGGGAAAAAGCCGAAAGGAAGACAGACAGACATTATTTGTCAAAGGTTTGATGTACATGAGTGGCGAGATTCATCCTTGGTCATTCTGCATTTAAACTACGCACTCCAGCCAGAAGCTGTGGGCTGCCACATATTGGGGGCACCCGGAGAGCAGTTTGGGGGTTAGGTGCCTTTCTGAAGTGCACTTCAGCCATGAAGGTGGAGGAAGGGAAGGTGTAGCTCATTTCCCCACCGCCATACAGTTTTTATGCTGGTATGAGAATTGTACCAGCAACTTTTAGGTCCAAAACCTACTTCTCTGGCCCTTAGACTACTGCCGCCCAATAGCACTGTTAACCCTTTTACGCCTGAATGATTTTTTGCAGTTAAAAAAATAATCACTAGTTTTTCCGAACCAAAAAGGCCGAAGGAAACACCCCAAACACATTTCTTTCAACAAAATTCTAACACTAATAAAAAATAATAACAAATAACACAAATTCGTGAACAACACAATCTTGCGCATTCAAAGTCGTGTCACAGCTGACTGAGGCACGTGGGACCACGCTGTATAGAACACTTGAGCAGCACTGAGTACAATGCGTCTAGTACAGTGCTTCTCAATTATTTTGTGGCGCCAACTCAAAGAAGAAAAAAGATTTTACCCTTCCCCACTGCCCCGCGAGCAACTAAAATAGTATTGTTGGTCTATAAAATTGTTAGTAGTAAACCCCTGCAATGCACCAATGTGCCTGAAATAATAAAAAAAAATACACCTTTATTTAAACTCATTTGACTTATGTCTTAATATCTCCGTCTCTCTCCACCTTTATCTTCGTTCTTGTTAGAAATTTTGTGTTGTTTGAGGGTTTTTTTAACTGAAACATCATATTGTTTGCTCATGTGAAAAACCGCTACACCATAGCACGACAATGAGTGCGCTACTGCTAACTAGTGGCGTGGCGGTGCAATTACACTTGGTTCCCTTACAAGATTCCATAAAAGCATGTTCCCCAGGGTCAAATGCGTTTCCCCGGCACACATACACCCGGCATCATATCACGAGCCCCACTATTTGAGAAGCACTGTTATTAGTAGTTATTAGCATTTTTTGAAAGAAGACCATATGGTCCTGTTGGGCATTACTGAATTTTTACGAAAAAATAAATTAAACTTTTATATATTTCTATCAAATCTGTTTAGCACGTATTGAAGAAAATCCATAACTCTCTTTCCGAAATCTATGCAATACTTCAAAAAAAACAACAACTACATTTTATTCATAAGTTGCCTGAACCTTGATCTTCCCTAAAAGTCATTCCCCATGTATCATCAAAGGAGGTCCAATCCTCTTCCATATACTGTATTGTACAGATCTCTGCTGTGTCTTTCAATTTGGCCTTATATAGGGAAACACTCGTTTATCGCTCATTAATTTGTCAGATGCCTTTATTCTTCTAGAGCTGCTGGTAGGGTGACGCCTGTCTCAGTCAACTCTGGGCAAAGGCAGGGTACACAATAAACAGATGTCCAGTCTACTGCCGCGCAAACCATCACACAATCATTACCACTCACTTCTTCTTCTTTTCCTTTCGGCTTTTCCCTTCAGGGGTCGCCACAGCGAATCATCTGCCTCCATCTCACCCTATCCTTTGCATCTTCTTCTCTTACACCAACGACCTTCATGTCCTCCTTCACCACATCCATGAATCATCTCTTTGGTCTTCCTCTCGGCCTTCTGCCTGGTAGTTCCAGCCTCAGCATCCTATTACCAATATACTCACTATCCCTCCTCTGTACATGTCCAAACCATCTCAATCTAGCCTCTCTGACTTTGTCTCCAAAACATCTTACATGTGCTGTCCTTCTGATGTACTCATTCCTAATCCTATCCATAATCATGACCACTCACATCTGGGGAAATTTTCATCCATTTTAGGCTAATGTGCATGTCTTTATATTTGTGAGGAAACCGGAGAACCCGGAGGAAGGCCAAGCAAACTTTCTTTCTTTGTGTCGGACGTGCAAACCATTACGCCAATGTCCCACCCAGAAAAAACTAAATGGGTCAATAAAAATATTAGTTGATGTGGGCACATTAGAAATTATTTTGTGACTATTTTTCTTTAACTGCAGACTCTGCTTAATTTAATCCTTTCAAAAATGGTGACAGCAGTATTGCCCACACAAAAAAGTTCACCTCAACCATTCATAAAGAATTTACTCTTATGTAAACAATGCATCGTAAAAGGCCTAGATCCTTACTTTGCCTCGTCTGGTTTCTTCTCTGTCCTCTTCCTTCTCAGTGTCCATTTTTAAAGCCTCTGTGCAAGTGTTCACATTTGTGCTCATTAATTTTATAGACCACCCTGATGAACGTAGTTCGAAAACCCATGTTGTCCTTTAGCCGAACATTTTGATAACCACATGACTCCTAATGGTATCACAATGTTAAATACAGTATTTGAGTCCAATGCCTGACTTGTGGAAGAGTTTATGTAAAGGTTCGGTCGTGTTGAAAGGTACCGCTTGGTGTCGACTCTGTGTTTTTGCATCTGCATGGGATCTGTTTCTACAGGGTGGTTCAGATTAAAAAAAATGACTGTCACATGATTTGACAGGACATTTTTATTTTTATTTTTAATGTCCCACAATGGCTTTTTTTTGGGTGATGCAAGCAAGTTCCTCCTCAGTGGAAAACTCGAGCGTGAGGGAGTTTGAGGCACAGCCAGAGTTTAATGGAGTTAAGCTATCTGACGAATAGTTTAAAATGAAATAAACACAACTGGCGCACAAGATGCCAAAGTGAACTGTGGGTGGGTGAGTGCTGAAATTATTAATAACATTAAGACGTTTAATTTATGATACAAATTCTTCGCATTCTGGAACTAAAATGTGTAAAAATAAAAATAATGTACATCAACTTTACATCACAGAACAAATTCATAGATAAAATATTAGTGAAATGAACCTTATAAATAAGTGCAAAGTCAGAGGATCAGTAAACAGTAATCAATGGAACTGATTCGAGATTAGAAGAAATTATTTTTTGTTTAAAAATAGAAGAGTATCAGTTTCAGTTTGTGCAGTATCTACCGGGTGTCTTACAGAACCAGCCGTAGTTCTCCTGGAAATCTTGACTGTCCCACTCAATTCTTTATTTGCATGTAAATTCCTGCAGCCTTCATTATATTATTGTCTGAAAAATCGTCCCTCGTGCGTAAGATGCTGCTTCCTTTATTCCGATTCTGCAGTAACATCGTTATTGCATTTTGTGCTCGAAAACTAATGTTTGGAAATCTAAAGTTTCTTTTGTACTAACTTAATCTACAATTTATAAAATGAAAATCTCTAAAATATTTATAGTCAAAAAGAAATATGGTGTCGAAAACCTTTGCACAGTAGTTTGTGCACGTTTACAGAAACAGGGATCCCTCACTTTCTGCGGTGAATTGGGACCGAGACCCCCGCGACCGCTGAATTCCTGAAGTAGGATCAAACCCCCCCCCCGACGTATACGTACATGTATATGTGTAAATAATATCAATAAATACATATTCAACGCTATAAATGCTTATAATAACAATTAAGCAATCAAAACTAATGCATAAGATGTAAATAAGATATAAATACACACACATACAGACGCACGTGCACGCACCCAGATGCACACCTCACATAAAAATGGAAATAGTTTTGTTGAGGCTTTTGAGTTGTTGTGTTTTTTTTGTTTGGTTGGTTGGTTTTTTTTTGCATAATCGTCCTTGTTTTCTGGCATTTTCTTGAACTTTTTCCCTATTCTTCCTTAATTTCCTTATTTTTTAATTTAATGAATTTCTTAAAAAACCACGATGCACTGAAGCCGCATGAATTGAAGTGCGAAGTAGCGAGGGATCCGTGTGTACTGTGTGTATATATATATATATATATATATATATATATATATATATATATCTGTCTGTCTTCCTTTCAGCTTTTTCCCTTTTACTCGGGAGTCGCCACAGCGAATCATCTGATTCGCACGTTTGATTTGGCAGAGGTTTTTACGTCGGATGCCCTTCCTGTCACAACCTTTTTAGCAAGGGACAGAAACACGCTGACGACTTTGCAGCTACTCTTTACGAAAGTCAGCAATGGTTCTTTTACATGCCTCTCACCATAGACAGTGACAGACATGGCCCGCCTTTGATAACCCAGTTAGCTGCACTGGGGAGGGGGGGGAAGGGGGAAAAAAAGTGACAACCTTGTGGGGACTTGAACCCCCAACCTTAGGGTCAGCGATCCAGTGTCCTATACCACTAGACCACCACTGCCCCTATCTATATATAAAATATATGATGTTTGCAGATGACATTGTGATCTGTAGTGAGAGCAGAGAACAAGTGGAGGAAAATCTCGAGAGGTGGAGGTATGCCCTGGAAAGGAGAGGAATGAAGGTTAGCCTCAGTAAGTCAGAATACATGTGTGTGAATGAGAAGGACCCATGAGGAACGGTGAGGTTACAGGGAGCAGAGATAAGGAAGGTGGAGGATTTTAAGTACTTGGGCTCAACAGGCCAGAGCAATGGAGAGTGTGGAAAAGAGGTGAAGAAGCGTGTGCAAACAAACAAGCAAAGTGGCTCCGTGAAAGCCACAAAATACTATTCCTGCCAATCAGCAACTGCTGGCATTTGTGATTATGCACAACAAATATAATTGATTCCTGATTGGTTGGAGGGGAAATAGTGTCTTTGTTAGTGATATTGTCTTGGTATGTTTGTGGTGGGTCAAGGGTTGGGGCAGAACTTTTGAAGAGTGATGTGCATTTGTTTACCTGCTGAGTTAAAAAAAAAAAAATCTGCTCAACTTCCCTTTCAACTGCAATTCAACATCACTGTTATACCAGCTCTGTCCACAGGAGGGCCTATTTATCATTATAATTAATGATCCATCACTCAATCGCTCTCATTTGCCAACCTGCTTAATTCTATTGGAGCAGTGCTTCGCAATTATTTTCTTGGCGCCCCCTCTAGGAAGAAACACACACACCCAGCCGCAAGTGACTATAAGTATTATTTGTCAATAAAATTATTAGTACATTACCTCTGCAAAACATTGTATCCTTCTTGATGGTAAAAACAAAAAAATAAAGAAATGTAGTTCAACTTACAATAAAGAAAAACTTAATTAACATTGTTTTTAGATCTGTAATAGAAAAGATTTTAAGTGAACCAATGTGCCTGAAATTAAAAAAAAAATCCTTATTTAAACTCATTCAATTTATTTGTCTTAATATCGCCGTCTCTATAACTTTCTCTTCGTTCCTGATAGAAATTTTTCCGTGTTGTTTCTTGAGGGGTTGTTTCCTGCACTTCATATCGTTTGCTTGTGCGAAAAACCGTTACACCATCGCGCTACAATGAGAGCATCACTGCCAACTAGTGGAGTGGAGGTGCAATTACACTTAATACTTGTACAGTACACTGTTCCAGAAAAGCATGTTCCCCAAGGTGGAATCCCCAAGGATGACGCGCCCCACTATTTAAGAAGCACTGCATTAGAGTCATGGGGAGGCTGGAGACTCCGTTTATAGTGAGCAAAGGCAGGGTACACAATGAACAGCTTGCCATTGCAGGGCCAACACTCACAACCATTCAAACTCAATTTTGGACAGCCAGTACACCTAATGTGCATGTTATTGGACTATGGGAAGAATGGAGTACCCAGAGGAAATGTCCGCATGCATGGAGACAGCATACATAGTCTACAAAGAAGCACCAAAGCCCAAAATTCAAACCAATGAATGACCTTCTTGCTCTGAGGCAGACCTGCTAACCACAATACGTACCACTGTGCTACTAGATAGCTTCTATGTAATTCTTAAAATAAAACCAGTCCACCCGAAATAGTTACTAGAATTCAATAAGCTAATGATTCTGAGTCTCCAATTTATACTCCAGTCACAACATCGAGTCCTCGGTCTGTGTGTGTGTGTGTGTGTGTAGGGGGGGCTGAGTTGGTGTAACACAGTCAGCCTTGGCTTTACATTGCTCCTCACAGCTGGACTCCAGACTCATCATCGTGACTAAGGTACATTTTATATTTTCCAGCCACAGATTTTTGGTTTCCGAAGTTACAAGGGCGATTTAAAAAGTGTCTGGACACACATGATACGGAAGCCAAGGCATTCTGGGAAACAGCTAGAGAAATAAACAGTCGGCATGGTTAAGGACACAGAACAAGGAAAGAGAAAGATGAATGGTGAGGTGAGTGGGTGGCCCACAAAGAGGGGATAAGTGAGGAGATTTATATTTTTGAAAATAATGATTAATGTTTAATACGGTTTATAAATCTTTCTCAATTCCTGATCATCAAGAAAAAACAGGAACACAAGTCTCATTTCATGAAATTTTGGTATGTTTTAACCTCATTATCCATTGGCCGTCATCCCCCCCCCCCCCCAGGTGGCAGAGCAGCATGGTGGTTAGTGTGTCCACCTGCAACAAGAAGGTCCCGGATTCGGAAATTGTTCGGTGTGTACTACCATGTTCGTGCTTGCGTGGGTTTCTCCCACAGTCCAAAGACTAAAGTGTTCCAGATTTCCCTATAGTTATGAGTGAACGTGTGAATGGTTTTTGTTTGATCCTGCACTGGTCTGACGGGTGTACCCTGCCTTCACCCAATGTCGGCTAAGATAGGCTCCCGCCTCCCTATGACTCTGGTAAGGTTAAGCAGTTTATGTATGCTGTACCCTTAGAACTCTGGATTTGGATTGTATGCACTACCTGAAAGCAGAGTCATGTGTTGCTTTGAAAAATCAAAATCACATTCAAAATCAGTTGCTAGTTTGACAAACATCTCATCCAGGAGGAGCTACTCTCCTAACCACCTCACTCTCCGGAAACCAGGAAAAGTTCTGTCCTAATGAGCTTGTAGGTTTGGGGACAAAAAGCCCAGAGATTTTTTAATTTTCCCCTAAGACATGCTCTATCCATTCAATATCGAGACTGATTATTCTCCAGATTTCAGGGCAGGACACTGGAACACCCCAAATTGGTCACCAGTCTAATTCAGGGTTAACACAGAAAGCCAGTTCATAAGGAGGTTGAGAACGTCGGAGGAACCCTGGAGCTCTCAGTAGATGTTTTCTCAGTGAAGGTGTTTAATGGAGCTCGACTAGCTCTTTGCTCTCATGCACATTTCTCTTTTATGGAGAGGAAAAGACTCCAGCAGTGACTCTCGGCCTCGCAGTGGGACTCTGACCACACACGCAACACACACACACACACACACAGCAGAATGGAACTGAGGAAACTATGACTGAAGTGATGCGAGAAATGGAGCAAGTTGGATAAGTAATGGAGCAAAGAGATTATATTATTTCTGTGACCACCAAAAAAAAAACCTCAACATTATCTGTTCTCATTTCCCCAGATGTTAGCTTTTTGATTTTTTTGTTATTTATTTATTTTGTTTCGTTTCATTTGATTTCTTGTTATATAGTAATTGGTGGAGTCAGTGGGTGAGTTCACGTGTCCTCTGGGCCAATAACTGTTCTATTATTACTATTATACTTACATATATATATATATACACACACACATACATATATACACACTTTATATATACAGTATTTAACTGTTTTTTTTATAACATCCCAGGCCTGTAAAGTTCCTTTGCCTATACAGTAATCGTATCCTGAATTTAAAAAGCCGGCGTTCGGTAGTGTTCGCTGCCCTCTAGTGTCACAGAATCCCCAAATATGTGTAGAGTATGCATAGGCAGAGTTCAGGGCAGCCTTGGCCTAATGGTTGGAGAAGCGGGTTTAGAACCAAAAGGTTGGTAGTTCGATTCCTGAACTGGCAGAGAAATGTGTGGCGGAAGGGGAAGTTATAGCTCCCTTCATGGTGCCGTTGAGCAAGGAACCAAATCTCCAACTGCTCCAAGTGTGCGCGCGCACTCAGTTTGGATGGTTTTGATCCAGAGAGAAGTTTCCCTTCAGGAATTAATACAGAAAACAAAAAAAATAAATAAAAAAAATTAAGTGCATACAACACCTCAACCGAAACCTGCAATCACATTTTATTTACAATTTCTTCCACTTTTACAGGACCGTGTGATACTTCGGGAATGTAATTATTGTTTATAAATTGATCCAATTTTTCTTTATTTAGGCACTTTTTTTGGAAAATCTAACAAGCGACAAGGATTGCATACTGTATTAGGCTGTTGGAAATCCTATAGGCAAGACCTCTCTCATATGGATGTGACAAATAAAATTATATATTTGTCATGAAATCCAAGTTTCACAAGCTGCCCATTGTACAGTATATGGCTGAGAAATTTAATGGGCTTAATGGGTGTGTACATGAACATCGACTTCTGTTCATAACAAATGCATCATATTAGTATTGCCTCAACGCCACAGGTGTCCAACGGCCTGCCAACTCGTTTGATATAACCAGCAAGAGCTTTGAAGGAATGATTATCATACTTTATAATTAACCAGTACCGTGAAACCTAATTCATCATCCTTCCACCGAGTGGTAGCAGCAGGAAAGTGTCATCCAGACTGCATACTCACTTTTTGCTGTTGTCAAATAGGTCAGCTGCCTAAACAAATAATTTTAATCATGCAGTTTTCATGGTTGCCATTTTAGATGTCCAGAGATAATTCAACCCCCGAGCGCTGTTAAATTTGATGTGTTCAGTGTTTTTAATCACACCTGAGCTGTTGCCACAGTATTTATTTTTAACATTAATATTAACATATTAGAAATAACAGAATTCACAACTTGTACAAATCCTTTGTTTATTTAAAATTCATTATTTTTTTAACACACGCAAATAAAATATTTATCGTAGTTAGAATCCAGACACTGATCTCTACAAACCATTGAGGCCTTTCCGTTTATAGCAACTTGTCTTTTTCACTCTCACACACGACAGTACACAATTTCACGGGGTTTCAAAAAAAAGCTCAAACATTTTGAGCACATTTAATCTTTTATATGCTTTGTACAGCTTAACAGGGCATAAGTATTTTATCCGAATTTAAAAGTACTAGCTCTCATCCCAACAACATGGTGAAGTGGTACATGCTACTGATCAGCACATGTAAGGGGGGGAAGACCCGACCCCCACCGGGTAGCCGAGAAAGTTTCCATTCTGAGGTTGCTTGCACACTGAAATATGACTTTTTACTAATCTGAGTAAGGACCTGATACCTGAGAACACAAACCCAACGACACACATCACTTTGCAGTGGAACTTGCCTTCAATGATCACGACACCATTGTTGATGTTCTGACAGTCAGTTCAACCCACTCCATCTGCATGCTCAGCACCAGAAGATCCCTCCATGCTATCTGAATCAGCGCCGCTCGGCCGTAGGGAAAGCTGATTACTTCTGCTTATTGACCAGACATCTCAGTCATGTTTCTGGGAATGAAGGCTAGTGCTTTTATTCTCAGGTTATACCTTGCATGCCCCTTTAAAGGTAAAACACACAACTAAATAAAACTTAAAAAAAAAAGACAAAATCATTTAACAAAATGAGTCAACATGAAAAAATAATCATTCATATTTCAACGTCTCTCCCACAAAATGGGAGAAACACGCACGGATGAAGAGGAACATGAGAGAATGCAAGAAGGTTTCAGACAGAAAAATGTGGACGCTCCATTAAGTGAGATGCTGGAATGTCAAAACGACCATCCAAGCAGAAACACAGTCCGTTTATTAGGAAATAGTTAAAAAAAAAAAAAAAAAAAAAATTTTTTTTTTAGTCATCAAATTTGATCTTCTTCCCTTGAGGTCTTGCTCCACCTCCACCACCACCCCGGCCACCTGGTGAGGAAAAAGAAATTTGACAAATCTTTGGAAACTGAAATATTTGTACAAACAGATCTCGACAATGCCATGCGGGCCACCAAGACATGCCTCGGGCCTAACTCCAATTCCTACAGCTGCTCATTTAAACTCCGATCAAGCGCTTTGCACAGTGTCTAACGTGATTTATTACCTCGGAATCCTCCTCGGAATCCTCCTCTTCCTCCGCCACGGTGTCCACCTCCTCCTCGCCCTCCTCTGAATCCACCCCCCCTTCCTCCTCTCCCTCCAAATCCTCCTCTGAATCCTCCCCCGAACCCTCCCCGTCCTCCTCCTCGTCCTCCCTCTCCTTTCGGCTTGGCGTAGTCCAGTGTCACTTTGTTTCCGTCGATTTCTGCATCATCCATCGCTTCCTTTGCAGCTTTGCAGTCTTCCTCACTGTCAAAGTCAACAAATCCGTACCTGCAAAAACATGCACAACCTCAATCACAATCAATATTTGTAGGCTGCACTGTTGGAATCCCAGCTTTTCCTCCCTTCACAGCACATCCCAGTATTTTACTCTACTTACTTCGATTTCAACAGTTTAACAAGGACCACAATCTTTTATCTTAATAAACAGGGCCACATTTTTGGATTCATGAGAAACTAACAGATCAGTATCTGCAGCCAGCAAAAGGTCAACTTATCAGTGGGGGAAATGGTATCAGAAAACGATGAGTTTGTGAAATTTCAGCAAAAACAAGCCAGTCTCTTTCTCAAAGCCATTTCTGAGATATTTTTCTTCTACTCTTGAATATAATAGCACAAAAAACACTTATGCGCAACCTATTTCCATCCTGAAAGTATTCTTTAAACTTGGAGATTGCAACACTCACTTCCCTGTCACTCACAGCGAGCGCCAGCCAATCATGGACGTCTGTGAGCTCATTCACATGAGGGGGCAGATAGCGCCTTCCCTTCAAGTGTTAGATCGCCCCCAAAATACGTGTGGGTCGCAGTTCGAAAACAGGCGGATCTGGCATTGCATGTCAGAGTTGGTATGTGCATGCTTTCGCCCCTCACAGGTTGGTAGTTTTCATGTGATAGGGAAGGCAATACCCGATGGGTCGGAATTGGATATGATTAAATTGGGGTCCCCCCCCAAAAAATACATTTATAATTCAAACTTCATTTTAGAATATTAAACAGCACCGACACCAGGGATGTTTTTTTTAACCAATTTATCACAATTTAACAAAGCTTTAGTGCAATTAAAAGGCAATTTAAACCATCAGAAGTTGAGTTGGTTTGAAATGAACTGGACAGTTATAAACATTCATCCAGTCAGCTGTCTCACATCTCAAATAAGCAGCTCCCACCGAGAGAGACTCTTCTCTTGTTAATGTGATTGTGAATCTACTTCTCGTGCGAATCCCATGCTCTGTCACCACCAGTCAGAGAGGAGCTCATGAGAAGATGAGAACTGAACAATGAGGCTTGTGAAGGTTTGGAAGCTGCGTTTTTACTGTAAATCAGCATTAACTCAACATCCTGTCGATGACAAACCCTGGCAGGGGAAGCACATGCTCCATTTAAATTTGAACTTTCTTGACACAGTATCAGTAATACCTTGCATCAGACTATCCACCCTTACTATTCAGTAAAAATAGAGATTTTTTTTTTTACCCTTTACAGTATCCAGTATCTTTATCTGTAGCGATTCTGGCAGCAACCGCACCCTCAAACGCATCCCTCAGGGTTTGATCTGTTGTTTCGTCGGACAGGCCTTTAACAAAAAGCGTTTTTGTGGGTCCTGTAGAGAGAGAAATGTAGAAATTCAAATTTCTTTCATCCAAGAAAACAGATGAACAGTAGCCATTTTAATGAACGTCAAGTTTACATCAATAATAATCAGAATGAGAATCAAGTCCTAACATAAATTAATTATTATTCAATTCAAAGCTCACATTTCTTCCAGCTGAAACTAAAAAGGCACAAAAGCTAAAACTATCAGAACAAAAATAAAAAGCATTGATCTGTCCATTATAACATCCCACAACTCTCACTACTCAGTGGATGAACCTGGTGTCTGTCTATCATGATGTGATGTCATGGCCTTTGAACACTTAAGTTCTTTCCAGCTCTAAGTCAGACAAATCGCTGTGAGACCAGGAGTGTCCAAACTAATCCACAAAGGGCCAGTGTCGGTTTTCACTTCAGACAAGCCTTCCACCCACGTGAACCACTGAGCTCAGCAACTGATTAGATCAGGTATTCTATTGTTTTCTCGGAGCCAGGCTGGTACCATCATGATGAGACCACCTTAATGTTAAAAACTATACTCAGTGTAAAGAAAAAAAATTCAATATGCACATTTCATTTTAACCCACCAAATTTCATTTATATACAGCTTTTTTCTTTTTTTAAAATCAAAACTATCAGTGAAACGATTGGTAAAGATATAATTAATTTATGTATTCTGACCACCAGCAGTAAAATTTACAGGGTTTTCAAGCTGCGCTGATTTTCAACAGCTCCATTTTGAGATTGTAAAGGTAAAAAGGTAAGACCACCTGGCTCCAGAATTGAAACATGACATGCATTCTAGTCTTTTTTTTTTTAATCCGTGATGGAAACGTGGCTACCACTTGGTTAAAATGAAAATCTGCACCCACAAACCAGCCCTCATCAGATAAGATTGAATCCCCGTGCTAAACATATACAGCACATAAATACATACCCGCTCATGTCTGCCCACAAGTTGTACAATGATTCACATACAAGTGGATTGCTATAAGCTTTCCAACAACTTACAGAAGTATAATGTATCTTAATGTAAATAAATTACACTAGTATAATAAAAATCCACTGTGTTGGATCAGAAAGGCCACACAATTCCACCCACTACTGCTAGATGTCGCCATTGCTCCTATGTACCAGATGTCCAATTAAGCAAGCACTGGTTGGTAGACAATATGCTTGTACAATTTACACACACAAGCTTTGTAGGGGAAAATTGCTACCCTCAAGCTTCCCAGCATTAAACTGGAAAAAAGGGAGGTGTGAAGACACCATACGTGCAGACACCATCAAACCTATAATGAACAGACGGACATTGGATTTCTTCTTCTTTTCCGTTCGGCTGCTCCCTTTTTAAATCTATGATTCGCATGTTTAAGTTGGCATAGTTTTTTTTTGTATTGGATGCCCTTCCTGACACAACCCTTTAGCAAGGGACAGAAACACGCTGACGGGTTTGCAGCTACTCTTTACGCAAGTCAGCAATGGTTCTTTTACATGAACCTCACCATAGAAAGTGAGAGACATGACCGGCCTTTGATAACCCAGTTAGCTGCACTGGGGGAAGGGGGGGCAACCTTGTGAAGAGTGGTACTCGAAACCCCAACCCTACGATCCAGCACCTTTTACTACCAGCCCACCACTGCCCAATATCAGTCTGTCAATGGAGAAGAATGACATTGGATTTATATCAATAAAATGATACATTTACTAGTAACCATACTTGCCATGTCTGCTGTAACTCCTGTCAACTAAAATTACTGATCATCATCTTTTCCTTTCGGCTTTTCCCTTCAGGGGTCGCCACAGCGAATCATCTGCCTCCATCTCACCCTATCCTCTGCATCTTTTTCTCTTACACCAACAGCCTTCATGTCCTCCATCACGTCCATGAATCTATTCTTTGGTCTTCCTCTAGACCTTCTGCCTGGTAGTTCCAACCTCAACATCCTACAACCAATACTCACTATCCCTCTGTACATGTCCAAACCATCTCAATCTAGCCTCTCTGACTTTGTCTCCAAAACATCTTACATGTGCTGTCCCTCTGATGTGCTCATTCCTGATTCTATCCATCCTCGTTACTCCCAAAGAGAACCTCAACATTTTCATCTCTGCTACCTACAACTCTGCCTCCTGTCTTTTCCCCAGGGCCACTGTCTCTAAACCATACAACATCACTGGCCTCAACACCGTCTTGTACACTTTTCCTTTCATTCTTGCCGATACTCTCCTATCACACATCACACTGGACACTTTTCTCCAACCATTCCAACCAGCCTACACACGCTTCACCTCTTCTCCACACTCTCCATTGCTCTGGATTGTTGAGCCCAAGTACTTAAAATGCAATAATTTCTGAAATTTAAAGAAAACATTACGATTCGTGTATGCTGTCAATTGTAATGGTTTAAACACAAAAACAAAACAAAACAAAAAAAAAAGAATCAGCCAAAACCTCCATCATACATGAGAAAATAAACAGACAAAGAAAAATCACTACATTTGCCGTATTTGGCAGATGCTCTTCTCCAGAGCGACTTACAATTATTTTTATACAGCTGAGCAACTGAACTTGAATGGCCTTGCTCAAGGGCTCAACAGTGGTGATAGTAGAGATTGAACCTTTGACCTTCAGAACAGTAACACATCGCATTAACCACTAAGTCACCACTGCCCCCCCCCCATCTTTCTAGGGCATCTATACAGGACAGTTCACTTGCTTAAACTCTGAACAAAATGAGTTCTCACACAAACCTGATCCACCTCGTCCTCCACCCTCTCCTCTACTCTGGCTGAACTCCAGTCTGATGGTCCTGCCTTCGATTTCTGTGTTGTTGCATGAATCCATTGCCTCCTTGGCATCATCTGTGTTTTCAAACTCCACAAAGGCATATCTGAAATCACACACACACACACACACAACGTATTTCTTGAACATATTTGATACATAAAACATATCAAATTGTTATTGACAGCAATTTGACTGAATAACGCCACATCAGGACTTGACTATCTTAAAGAGCATCATGGAATTCAGATAGACAAAATGTTCATCATATGTGGCATCTATACAAGTAATGAAATACTGTACCACTTAAATCCTTTCATTACAAAGCAAATTATATATTTCAAGATTAAAATAGTAATCAAGTTAAAAATCTCAGATCAGCACACGAACACTTACCCCTTCGGCCGGCCATTATTCTGTGGTATCCTGATAGCAACAGCCTTTTCAAACACATTCTGCAGAGACTCTTCTGTAGCACTGAAGGCTAGATTATTTACAACCAGAACCTTGTTTGCAGGTGCAGAAGCTAAAATAAACAAAATACAAATTTATATTGTGTATAAACATTTAGACACAAATGGTGAGACCTGACAAATTCAGGGTGTTTGAGCAGCAGCAGAAACATTTATTTATTTGTTTGTTTGTTTATTATTAAAAAAAAAAATCACTGACTGCCATGGAAACCTGTTCAAGTATTTGCTTTATTCTGCCATCTGCTGGACATCCCTTTTCATCCCCAAAGCTCAATTTGCCTTCAAACAATTTATTAACCATGTACTCAGACCTGATATTTCCATTCTTGTTTTTCACAACTACAGGGATCACTCACTTTCTTCGGTTAATAGGGACTGAGAGACACCCCCCCTCCGCAAAGTAGGTTCGACACCCCCCCCCCACTGATGTATACGTACATGTATATCACTATGTAATATCAACAAATACATATTCAACGCTGTCATCTTTTCGGCTTTTTCCCGTTCTCGAGTCGCCACAGCGAATCATTCGATTCGCACATTTGATTTGGCATGGGTTTTTACGTCAGATGCCCTTCTTGTCACAACCCTTTTAGCAAGGGACAGCGCTGACGGCTTTGCAGCTACTCTTTACGAAAGTCAGCAATGGTTCTTTTACATGAACCTCTCACCATAGACAGTGAGAGACATGGCCTGCCTTTGATAACCCAGTTAGCTGCACTGGGGGGGGCCAGTGACAACCTTGTGGGGACTTGAACCCCCAGGGACAGCGATCCTGCGCCTTATCTACTAGACCACCACTGCCCCTTATAACAATTAAACATAAAAAAATGCACAAGATGTAAATAAAATATAAATACACATACACACAGATGCGCACCTCACATAAAAATGTAAGTAGTTTTATTTTGGGGGGGGGGGGGTCTGGGTTGTTGTTGTTTTTTTTTTCCTGCATAATTGGCCTTGTGTGGCATTTTCCTTAACTTTCTCCCTATTTTTCTTTAATTTCCTGATTTTTCGATTAATATTTTTAAAAAACCTGCTATGCACTGAAGCCGCAGGAACTGTATACGTGCAGTGATTACTTGTGGGACTCGTGTTCACAGAAATAATAATGAACTTTGTGCACATGTGTATTGAGAGGGTGAGAGAAACACCTGACCAAATGGTTAAACTTACCTGGTCCTTTGCCGCTTTGTCTGCTTTTGGCACCTGTGAAGTCCACCATGATGGATCGGCCCTGAACATCTGAACCTTGCGTTTCCTCTAACATTTTCTCGGCGACTGCTTCAGTCTTGAACTCAACGTATGCAATTCTGTGCATAACAATATACTTTATATTTGATCTAGCACTTTCTTTCTTAATTTAAGTTTAAACACTGGTTTATTTTAATTATTCAATAGGTCTTTGAGTGTTTCTTACCCTCTGCTGGAACCGTTTTGTCCAACGGGGATTCTGATGTCCATTGCCTGATCAAAGATTTCCTTCAGCTCGTCCGAGGTTATAGAATATGGCAGATTTTTTACAAACAGTGTCCGGGCATCTCTCTCTGCACACGAATACATCAAAATAAATCAGCCAAATTATGTGTGTAACAAATTACATTTCACGAGTATGTCACGAGATCAGTACTTGGCTATCTTTAAATCCCACAAGAGTGCATTCAGGAAACAAAAAAAACCCTCAATACATCATTTCCTTAATGTTCCTAACAGGTATTATATTACACAATCAAATCATTTTGATTATGCAACACAATGAATGAAAATATTGTCCTGTATAGTAATATTTAAAAATAAAGTGGGGGGGGGGTTTCACACTAACATGTGTCTTAATGGAAAAGAAAATGCACATTACCCTTTTTGCTTTCCTGAGAGTCCTCCTTGCTTCTTGCTCGGTCCAGTTTGATTGGTTGACCCATAAACTTCTTTCCATTGAGACCAAGAGCTTTCTGCAGCTCCTCTTCTGTGCTAAAATCAACATAACCAAACTTCCTGCAACGAGATTTTGATTATTAATATAAATTCTAGAAAGGCTAATTACCAAAGCAAAAACTGTTACACACTTCTATGCATTAGGTCCAAGTATGTATATTAAATCACATTAGCAACTGTTTACCCATAACATGCTGTTGCATGTGCAGACTACACCTGAAATCATACTGGCCTTCCCCCATATGTAAATGCATTATCTAGTTTTGCTTAAAACCCAAAATTATATATACATACAGACACTCCCCAACTTACGTTTTAGTTAGGTTCCGGACGGCCGAACGAAAGTTGTTACTGTATATTCATACTGTACTATACATCCATAAATGCCATTACCGTGTCTCATAAAACACCCCTAAATCAATTATTATAAACATAACATTGTAAAATATAATATATATCAAATAATAAACAATTTCAAATAAATTCAATTCAAGCAGAAATAATTTCAAATAGATAAATTTTAATCAAACTTCACTCATCAAATACAGTATCAAATACAACCTTTAACATGCTCTGTGATGCGATCTTTCTACTTGTAATTGGCTCCGATGGTCGACAGATTTCTAACGAGATGGCTTGCTGCTTTTTCTCATTACCACCATCACTAGTAGGCTTACGCTTCTGACCAACCATATTTACTTAGGGTTACAAAATTCCGCAAAACAGTGTTAACACAAGAATAACACGCAGTGAACTGGGAAGAAGGAGGGGCACGTTCAGTCTGTCGATTGTAAACAATGGACCCAGCGTCATTACGTCAGCGTACTACGTAGGTACGTCTCATACTACAGAGAGCACGCTAAACTCAAAATGAGAATTTTTATTAAAAAAAAAAAACCCTGCAAAATACATAAAACGAATGAACGCATGTCGGGGAGCGTCTGTATAAAAAAAATCCTGACAAAATTTTATTAAGTCACTGACAAATTTAAGCATATTGATGAGAACCATAAATTCTAAACTACATTATCCCATCTGAAATCATCACCAGTAAATAGCCATTTTGCATCTCAGTAATGTAAGCTTAAACCAACGCACTTACTTGGAACCCCCAAGACGAACATCCTGAATCACAAGCCCCTCTTTCCGGAAGAATTTGCTGATGCCTTCTTTGATTTCTTCAAAACTCTTATCAGCGTTCAGGTTTCCCATAAACAAACTGACAACTGAAAAATAAATACAATAATCACTGATAAACTGACCTACAGTCAACCACGTAATGCACCAATGTCATCACAAAATATAAAACACAGGGGTTAGGAAGGACCATGACATGAAGAGGTCTTTCTTCAGTATGAAAGGGCTTATTTTGCAGTAATCACCAACTGAAACAGACTCCGTGTACATTTAACAAATAGATTCATACAAAAATTTACATAAAGTTTAAAATGTTATTTCCACCAATGATGCCCCATAATTTATTTATATATGCTGTTTTATATATATATATATACACACACACACACACATATATATATATATATATATATATACATATATATATATACATATATATATATATATATATATATATATATATATACACACACACATATATATATACACATATACACACACACACACATATATATACACATATATATACACACACACACACATATACACACACATTTTATATATATATATATATATATATATATATATATATATATATATATATATATATATATATATATATATATATATATATATATACACACACACACACACACATATATCTATATTATACACACACACACACAGTGGGGCCAAATCAGTATTTCCGCAATATTATGTGCAAGTTCACCCATTTAAAAAGATAAGAGAGCTTTGTAATTTTCATTATAGGTACACATCACGCTTGACAAACAGAATGTAAAAAAAAAAAAAAAAAAAAAAAAAAAAAAAATCCAGGAAATCACATTGTATGATTTTTAAACAATTTATTTTTGAAAATGGGAGGCCAATGAGTATTGGGCAGCTAGAAAACAAACATTATTTTGGCCCCCACACGTTAACAGTATGAATGACACCTGTTTGAACTGATTAGATGCACAAGAGACGCCTGCACACACCAAACTGTCAGACTGCAGTCTTCACCATGACCAAGCTTCCCAAAGACACCAGAGATAAAGTTGTACAACTGCACAAAGCTGGGATAAGTCAAACTACAATTGGTAAACAACTTTATGAGAAAAGATCAACAGTTGGAAAAATAATTAGAAAATGGTAGTATAACATCACTGACAACCTCCCTAGGAGGGGCGCGCCATGCAAGATCTCACCTTGTGGGGTTCAAAGGATCCGGAGAACAGTGAGTAATAAGCCCAGAGACACACGGCAGGAACTGGTCAATGACTTGAAGACGGCAGGAACCACCGTCACAGAGATGACAAGAACTAACACACTACGTTGTCATGAGATGAAATCCTACATTGCCCGAAAGGTTCCCCTACTAAACAAAGAACATGTAAAGGCCCATCTGAAATATGCTAAAGACCACCTGGACGATCCAGAGGAGGATTGGGAGAATGTAATGTGGTCAGAGACCAAAATTTAACTCTTTGGTTTAAACAGCACTCGCCGTGTTTGGAGGAAGAAGAATGCCGAGTTGCATCCCAAGAACACCATACCCAATGTGAAGCATGGGGGTGGACACATGCTTTGGGGATGCTTTTCTGCAAAAGGGACAGGAAGACTGCACCGTATCAATGGCAACATGAATGGGGCCATGTATTATGACATTTTGGGTAAAAACCTCCTTCCCTCGGTCAGAGCATTAAAGATGAAACATGGCTGGATCTTCCAGCATGAAAACGATCCAAAGACACAGCCGAGAAAACCAAGGAGTGGCTCCGTAAAAAGCATATCAAGGTTCTGGAGTGGCCGAGCCAGTCTCCAGACCTCAACCCAATCGAAAACCTGTGGAGGGAGTTAAAACTTCGAGTTGCCAAGCGACAACTCTCAAACATCACAGCTCTAGAGAGGATCTGTGCAGAGGAGTGGGCCAAAACATCAACTAAAGTGTGTGTAGACCCGGTCAAGAACAACAGGAACCATTTGACCTCTGTCATTTCCAACTAATGCTACATTACAAAGTATTAAAAGTAACTTTTGCTGGATGCCCAATATTTACTGGCCTCCCATTTTCACAAATAAATTGTTTAAAAATCATACAACGTGATTTCCTGGATTTTTTTTTTTTACATTCTGACTCTCAAGCTTGATGTGTACCTATGATGAAAATTACAAACCTCTCATCTTTTTAAATGGGTGAACTTGCACATTTTCACATTGCCCAATACTTATTGGCCCAAGTGTGTGTGTGTGTGTGTATATATATATATATATATATATATATATATATATATATATAGATATCTGTTATATAGCGTTTTACCATTGTTTTGCTGACTTTTGCAACCCGAAGCTAATATGGTTGGTGATTCACATCAGTGTTTTAAACAAGTTCAATGGCACCCTTGCGCACTTGAAAGAACGGAAGTCCGTATAACCCACAGCAAGTACACTGTTTTCAGTATTGAGCACCTCACATATTGTAAGTGTTGATTGGCTGTTTTAAGCTTCATGTAAAGTGACTCGGTATAAATAAGTGACTTATTTGAAATTAATGTTTATAATAACTGATTTAGGGGTGTTTTATGAGATACGGTAATGGTATTTATGGATGTATAGTACAGTATGAGCGTCATAAGTCACACGTCACTGTAACAACTGTTCACTTTCAACTTATGTTTGGCCGTCCGGAACCAATTAAAAATGTAAGTCGGGGAGCGTCTGTATAAACACACACACACACATATGTGTGTATATATATATATATATATATATATATATATATATACACACACACACACACACACAAACACACACACAGTTGGCCCCCTACTTACTAATTAATCTGTTCCAGAGCCTTTTGTTTGTGTGAGTTTTTTAACGCGCGAGTCTAATAAGCAGGGGGCGCATTTTACATGTCAATTAGCATTCTGAAAGCACGTGAGACTGTCAGATCATGGCGGTGCAAAATCACTCACTTTTTCCGAAGACGATATCACACTCAATATTGTGTAAAACCGCCTAAGATTACTTGATACAGCTGTCTATACACACACACACACACAACAGAATACATGTGTGTGAACGACAAGGACCCAAGAGGAACGGTGAGGTTACAGGGGGCAGACATAAAGAAGGTGGAGGATTTTAAGTACTTAGCCTCAACAATCCAGTGCAATCAAGAGTGTGGAAAAGAGGTGAAGAAGCACGTGCAGGCAGGTTGGAATGGTTGGAGAAAAGTATCTGGTGTGATAGGAGAGTATCAGCAAGAATGAAGGGAAAAGTGTACAAGACGGTGATGAGGCCAGCGATGTTGTATGGTTTAGAAACAGTTGCACTGGGGAAAAGACAGGAGTCAGAGTTGGAGGTAGCAGAGATGAAAATGTTGAGGTTCTCTTTGGGAGTAACGAGAATGGATAGGATCAGAAACGAGTACATCAGAGGGACAGCACATGTTAGATGTTTTGGAGACAAAATCAGAGAGGCTAGATTGAGATGGTTTGGACATGTACAGAGGAGGGATAGTGAGTATATTGGTAGTAGGATGCTGAGGTTGGAACTACCAGGCAGAAGGCCCAGAGGAAGACCAAAGAGAAGATTTATGGATGTGGTGAAGGTGGACATGAAGGTCGTTGGAGTAAGAGTAGAAGATGCAGAGGATAGGGAGAGATGGAGGCAGATCATTTGCTGTGGCGACCCCTGAAGGGAACAGCCGAAAGAAAAAGAATACACACACACACACACAGTCATCCCTTGTATATCACGGATAATGTAGACCAGACCAGGATATTCGAAAAACCACGAAGTAGGAACGCCCCTCTCATTTCTACCATGTTGTCTAATTTCTGTGTTTCGCGTCTATACAATACAAGAAGTGTATATTAAACGTTACACAGTTACATGCATATGTCAATACTGTAACATATATATTTAAATAGAATTTATATATAAATACTTTAAGTACTGTACTCACCTCTGACAATAGTTCTCTGCAGTGCAGGACGTTCACAAATACTAAGATCACAAAAAATCCCGCGGGAATGTGCGAGGCAATAGCGTCAGGCGTCAAAGCCAATCAGCTTGCGAAATTTAGTTGAGTGGGCGGGAGGCTAAGGGTCACACGTCTAAGCCAATCAGCTTACGAGATTGAGCCAAGTGGGCGGTCCCTGCTTGAACTGGGGAAGGGCACTTCAGTCTGTCCTTTGGAAACAATGGACGCAGCCTGCCTTGGGTCCCTGCCTTGCCTTCCGCCTGCTTACATGCACGTTTCAGCATGAATTTTGAAAAAAAAAATTTTTGTTTTATTTTTTTTTATTATTAAAATACCACGTTGTACCAAGTCCGCGATGCTCAAATCGTGACGTGGCAAGGGATGAGTGTGTATGTGTGTATATATAATAAATACAGGGATCCCTAACTACTTTGTACTTCAGTGCATCTCAAGTTTTTTTTTTTTAAATATTCATCGAATTTTTAAAAAATGAGGAAATTAAGGAAGAATAGGTGGGAAAGTTAAGAAAAATGACACAAAAAGGCCAATTATGCAAAAATAAAAAAACAACAACAACAACAAAAAAAAAAACAAGCCAAAATCTCCCATCAAAACTTCATTCTGTGAGGTGCGCATCTGAGTGCGGGCACGCGCGCCTGCACATGTATGTATGTATGCGTGTGCGTGCATATTTTATTTACATCTTGTGCATTATTTTTGAATGTTTAATTGTTATTATAAGCATTTATAGCATTGAATATGAATTTATAGATATTATACACATACATGTACGTCAGGGGGGGGGTGATCACATTCTGATCAGTTACCCACTTGAAATCATTGAAAATGTTTCCATAAGAGCAAGTTAAGACTTATACAAATAAGCCCATTACATTCAAACGGTTAGACAATTATAATAACATTCAGAATATAGCAAGAATTGCCCTTTTTATATAAGCTAATGGAGTTGATGTTTTTATCCATAAAATACTCAATATATAAGATATGAAGGAATTTTTGCGTTGATTTCATCATCTTGACATGTCGAACAACTTGGCTATCTCCATTTTTTCATTTATGAAAACATGAATCATAATTTCCTAAAGAAAAGTTGACCAACAGAAATGTGGAGGCCATTTTGAAATTGAGGTCATGCGACCCAAATTTGACCCCTGTGACCTCAAAAAAACAATTTTTTTTTTCTTCGGAAAGGCCTCTATATAATCTTCATATAACAAGGTTATATAATGCTATTTATTTGGTATTTTCTGCATTCAATATCTAATAGGGACATAATTTCACTAAAAATGCATGGCATTTTCAGCTAACATTGGGCACTTCTCGGGTTAGGAAGCATTTTTAGCGTATGTAATACATACATAGGATTTTACTTCCGGTTGATCATTCATGCATGTAATACGATACATGGGATTTTACTTCCGGGTACAGTACTCGCAGATTATCTTGATCTGCGGGAGGGCCCGGAACCAAATCCCCGCAAATAATGGCAGCCTACTGTTCCGAAGTCTTCCCAGAAGAGATTTTTCTAGTGTTTATGAAAAAGGTGCCCAGAGTCTGTGGTCAATCACTGAGGTAAATCTAAGTCTAAAATCTTCATTGCGGGGGGGGGGGACACAAAAAAAAACAAAAAAACAATACACCCCATTTATCCTTTATAGTTTATGATCTATTTTCTCTGCTGAAAGAGTCTACTACGACTTAAAACAATTCATATTACGGTGCTGTAATTTACTCAGAAACAGGAATCTTACCTTCACCATCAGATTTGGCTTTTTTAGCTGGTGGTGTTCCTTTATCTTTCTTGACATCAGCCTTCCTCTTTCCCGATGGTAAAGAAGTGGCTGCAGTATAAAAAAAATAAAGTAAAATAAAAATAAAAACACTTAAAAAAAAACAACAAAAAAAACAGTACCCAAAGTTTGAACAAGTGAACCTGAGCACATCAGATCAAAATAAAGTCATCAAGTGTCAGTATTAAGTCCCTTGAATCATCATATGTGCACCAGTATTTAAAATGAAAAAGAAAATGTCTATGCAAAAAAAAAAAAAAAAAAAAAAAAAATCATAATGCATAGGCCGAGTCACTGAAGAAAAAGAGGGATACGGATAACTGAGGAACTCACCTTCCTCCTCCTCATCCTCCTCCTCATCATCCTCCTCCTCCTCATCATCATCCTCATCCTCCTCCTCTTCATCATCCTCCTGCTGCTTGCTCTTCACTGTTTTTTTAGCTGGTGCAGGTGTTGTGTCCATTTCCTCTTCCGAGTCTGCATTGAAACAAGAAATGCAAATTGTACACGCAGAAACCCAACACAGAACAAAGAAACAGAGCAAATGCCACGTCACACACGTCAGTATTAAGGCCCTAAACACTCATTTGTGCTTTGACAAATAGTAAAGACATACAGTGATACCTCTGCTCACGAACATAATTGGTTCCCAGAAAGTGTGTGTAAGGCGAAAAGTTCGTCTTCCGAACATTTATTTCCCATAAGAAACCATTAAAATGAGAATAATCCGTTCCCAGGTCCCCATAAAACATAATTTTCTACTAAATAAGCCTTAAAACTACACAAAAATATACCTTATTTTATGTATAATAAATGTGCTATTGTATTGTAATTAAAGAAGTAAACTGTACTGTATAATAAAGTCGTTTTATTTACCTTTGTGATGGTAGTTGATGGCTTGATGGAATGGAGTGGGAGGAGGACGGAGGGAGGGACTTACTGTTTGGAAGGAGTGTTTGGAAACGCCTACTGTTTGGAAACACCCTTAGCCACACACGCACCCTTAATAGCTTCCTTGTTCTTAAGGATGGGAGCAATGGTAGACTTAGCGTACTGGTACTGGGACGCTGAGTCACACAAACACACACCTCGTTCGTGTTTTTCAATGATCTCCGCCTGTGGTGGGGTCTTTTTCAGTCCCATAATAGCAAAAGTACACTCAATATGGTCCAAAATGTCTAGCAAACACAAACCACTTCCGCATTCAAAGAAAGGGGGTGACGAACTGTGACGCCGTGAGCGTGCGTCAGCTTCTCGTGGCCGCCACCGTGGCGCTGTTCGACCGCGTGGTTTGATTCGTCCACCGAAAACTAGTTCGTCAGCAGAGACTATATGCTCGCAAATTTAATGTTCTTGAGGCGAAAAGTTCGTGAGCTTAAGCGTTCGTCAGCGGAGGTTTTACTGTATTTACTTTTTTTTTTCCCAAGTGAACACCAATTTTTGGTCAAGTCTAACCTGCCAGTACCAAATTTTTTTGGTTTAAGATGAGCTTAAAACACATTTTGCACCCAAAATTTAAAGTATAAAATACTAAAAGACAATAAATTAAAAACCAAAATCTTACAAGACCTAATTTGATGAGTCAGTTGGTGTTTCCTTAAAACACTGACACCTGTAGCAGCAATGAGGTGAGTAAACATTTCTCCTGACACACAAATGCACATCACTATCATCATCAGTATCCTTAAACTGTTTGTCTTTAGCAGAACCCAGTGCAAGGTCTGCCCAGCTTTGCCTTAAGTGTTCAGTTACAAGCAATAATCAGTGTTCTGTGAATCATTCATAGTAGCTCGAGTGTTTTATTTTCTCTCTTACTGTCTGTCTTCCTTTCAGCTTTTTCCCCTTTTACTCGGGAGTCGCCACAGCGAATCATCTGATTCGCACGTTTTTGATTTGGCAGAGGTTTTTACATCAGATACCCTTCCTGTCACAACCCTTTTAGCAAGGGACAGAAACACACTGACGACTTTGCAGCCTACTCTTTACGAAAGTCAGCAATGGTTCTCTTACATACCTCTCACCATAGACAGTGAGAGACAGGGCCCGCCTTTGATAACCCAGTTAGCTGCACTGGGGGGTGGGGGGGGGGACAGTGACAACCTTGTGGAGAGTGGGACTCGAACCCCCAACCTTTGGATTAGCGATCCAGCCCCCTATACCACTAGACCAGGGGTGGCGAACACATGGCTCTCGAGCCGCATGCGACTCTTGATCAATAAGAATGTGGCTCTTTGCCTCTTATCATATTTCTATATACTGTGGCTCTTGGCCTCTTTTCCTGTTTTTTTTTTTTTTTAATCTTAAAACACACTTAAATCCTTCAGAGATTATTAAAAACAAAAATAATATTTAAAAATAATTTTGACAGGTTGGGTGTTTATGTCACGTTTGACACATAAGTGACCACCAATCATCTGAGTGGATGACGTCTAATGCTGGGAAATTAAGTAAACATTTTCTTTGCATGCAGACTTACCCTCTTTGTAAAAATGACAAAATGCAAAGCAAAACGAAAATATGAAGATGAACTTAAGACATTTCTGGGAGAATGGGAAGATGCTTATTTTTTTATTGAACGGAATGGCAAATCACTGTTTATTATGCAGTACCACGATATCACATTTCAAGGATTCAAATCTTCAGCGTCATTTTAGCAATTCCATGCTAATATTGACACGGAGTTCCCCAAAGGTAAAAAAAACACCTGACTCAACATGATTGTGTGTATATTTCAATATTCATCAATTTATATTATACAGCCCACATCTATGTATCTGAAGTGTGTTTAGTAGTTGTGGGTGTCCGAGCAAGGGAGAAAGAGAGAGGTGTGTGTGTGTCTGTCTTGGCAGGTCAGCACATGGTGTGGCTCTTTAACTCTCACAGTTAAAAAGTTTGGCTCTGTGTCTAACTTATTCTCCACCCCTGCACTAGATGAAACTTTCAAATATAAAATTAATGTACCATCATCGTCGTCGTCATCATCGTCAGTGTCCTGCGTCTTCGCAGGAGTAGCTTTAGTTTTTACAGTTGTCGCCTTAGTGGGTTTAGCAGGGGTAGCTTTTTTGGGTGGCTCCTCCTCTGCAGAGGAAAATATTTGTAACATTAAAAACATGACTTTAATGACAACCCCCTCCTCCCACATGAACCAGTCAATTCAGTTTAAACTATTATACAGTCAGTCGTGTACCAGACTCATCATCATCATCGTCGTCGTCGTCGTCATCCTCCTCCTTCTTCTTCTTTGCAGGCGTTGCCTTGACAGGCATGGCCTTAGCTGATTTGGCAGGGACAGCTTTTTTGGGTGGCTCTTCCTCTGTAGAGGAAAAAATAGGCACATTAAAACTTTGAATCTAATCACAGCACACATGACACCAAGCCAGGGTGTCAGTTCAATCTAAACGAGTATACATTAGGACATGTACCAGATTCTTCTTCTTCGTCGTCGTCATCGTCATCATCGTCGTCAGACTCCGCAGCTGCTGTCTTAGCAGGTGCTGCTTTAGCAGCTGCAGTTTTACCAGTTTTCGCTGGAGGAGTGTCATCTTCTGTTAGCAGGTGAAAAGCGGGAAAATGTAAAGGATTTACAAGACATACAATTCCTTGTTTAAGTGCAATTAACTGATCAGAAGCATGTTCCAAGAGTACAATCAGAATTCAAAATAAACATTTAATGCCTTAGTATTACAGTATTTACTATACATTAGGTTTATTACTATGTCAATAAATATGGGGGAGGGGGTTGGCACTATTTAAAAAAATGATAAAAAATATGCCTAGATCCCAATGTAAAAAAAAAAAACGATGCAAATGGTTTGCCTTAAAGAAATACATTTAAAAAAGAAAACATCAGATAACAATGTGGGCTTATTCAATCTTTCATGCACTAAATCACAAATTCAATTCAATATTCCACCCCAAGCATTCAAACAAAAAAAAAATAAAATAAACATTTGCTGCAACACCACTACTTTAAAAGATTCTATGCAGAAACCCTTAAACAACTTGACAAGGAACCGCTTACAATAAAATAAAATCTATCACCTCAACCAAAAATAATAAGACTAATTTCAGTGAAGATTAACTCTCCAAACTTTGGTTTCCTAACCGACTCTGGGCGAGGGCAGAGTACACCCTGGACAGCTCGCCAGGCCATCACAGGGCAGAAACATGCTGACGGCGATGCAGCTAGTTTTGTCAAAAATCAGCAATAGTTCTCTACAGCCTCATACCACAGACAGTGAAAAACATGGCTGACCTTTGATAACCCAATTAGCTAACCTGGGGGGGGGGAGACGACACAGCAGTCACCACCCGTGGTGAGTGGGGTTTGAACCCCCAACCTTGGGATCAGTGATCCAGCACCTTACCAGACCACCACTGCCCTATGGGTAATTATGATTCAAGAAATTATGCAAATAATCTTGAAAGTGTACAAAATGCCACTAGAGGAATTAATGACATGTTTTTACTTTTTGCACTTTGTAATATTGGATCATGCTTCTGATTCATGTTAGTGTACAGTTTAAAAGCGCTAAAGTTCATCTCACAGATAATATTTAAAAACACTTTAGTCCATAAATCATTTCCCCCCCACAAAGATCCAACACACTGCAACTGCAGAAAAAATAATAAAGAACCCTCATGCACAACTCACCTGACTCCTCCTCATCATCATCATTCTCCTCCTCACTTTCTTGCTTAGCAAGAGCTTTTCCATTCTTCACTGCCTTTGCTGGAGCTTTGTTCTTTTTGGCTGCAGCTTTGGGTGGTGGAGCCTAAAAAAAAGTATTAATTTTCTCTATTAAAAATTATCTGCTGCTTAACATGTGCATTAATGAGTTAGACCATCATGATCCAGAGTTCTGCCAAGTCACAACTCACTTCCTCATCATCCTCACTGTCCTCCTCACTGGACTCCTCAACTTCCTTTGGAGGTGGAGGAGCCTTTTTCTTCAAAGGTGCATCTTTCACTTGTTTTTTCGCCGCCTACAAATACAGCATTAATACATACATTTTACATCATGTACCAATAGGTACAGTTATGGAATAAACTGGGCCAGTTTTTTTTACAGAACTTAAATTTGTCAGAAATTACAAAATATATTTAGATAGACAGCCCAGTTAATTTATACGAAAATCTAAACTTTATAACGTATACTTAGATATTTCTGGCACACGTGCATAACTGAAAACTTAATACTAAAATTAAAAAAAAATTAAAAACGTAAAGTACAAAAAAAATCGCCTGGAGTTCAGACTAAATCACCTACGTCATAAAACCCGCGCACTTTATAGCCACACATTTCAAATCCTTCTAAACATGAATCCACACAAAATACTTGACATTTCATTTTTTTTAAATACTCTATACATACAAGTAAATCTTACAAACATTTAATAAGTAAACCAAATAAAAATATACAAAAGAGAGTTATAATAACTCTGAAATAAGTTAAATTAAAATGCACGCGCACAAAGGCCACGTGTGATCAGGGCCAAACCCACGTGGGCTTGTGACACGCATGGCATAGCATGCTAAGCTAAACAGCACGCGACTGCAACAAAATAAAAAAAATAAATAAAAACACGTCAGACATTAAGAGTTAAAGAGGAACAAAAAGGAAATAATTTTATTATAACACCCGACGTTACACCATATTAACAAGAGCACACGAATGATCGGAGCTTTAAAATAAACGTGACACTGATGGAATGAACGGCGAGAGACTCGTGAAGAGGTTCGCTAACGAAGCTAAACTGAAACGCTTCCGAACACTACCATTAAAAACACCGATGTATATAATAATTAAGTAACGGTGGAAGGGTTAAATTACACCGAGATATACAACATACAAGCCAGATAAACATCAACGCGACGTTTAATCGGCTGTGTTTTTTACTAGCATATCTTACTTGACTTCAATAGCTAATCTCTTTATTAAAATGCGCATTCTACTTGCATTCTTTTTATTGCATGAAAAAACACCTGAACAGAGAAGCCATGAAGGCCCAGTATCGGCCATTTTAAGTTTAGAAAGCTCAGATTTGTGGAGAATCTCTAATGGCGGCTCACTCCCTACTCTAACACACTACATTGTGTCTGAGTTACGAACCTATGCACACTATGTAGGAGCACTATGTATCCAACACGCAGCCATTTAATACTCAGCCCTCAGTGGCTCTCAACATGGCCAAGGCCGCTCAAATCTGAAGCCACCATTTTAAACGTGTTTATATGCATATATACGCGACTAATTCAATACATTTTAAAAATTTAACACTGATTAACACATTTTACATTCGTGTAATAGCTCTATCAATAAATTAGATTAAACTTGGCAGGAAATCAAACGTAAATGCGAATGCAATATTTTAAATTTTAACCATAACAATAAAACAACAGAAGATGACTTACCTTCGCGAGTTTCACCATGGCTGGGAAGTGTTTCACTGAAACACGATGAGAATTTATTAAAACTAATCTCTTTTTTCGCAGGTCACTCACACGTGGTTCACTTCAACAGCCTGGTGACTCGGTTAAAGTGGTAGAAAGACTCACTGCAACTCGGTGAAGCACCTCTATACGTCTCCTCCCACTCACCATGAGCAGCTCGAGAAACTAGCGAAAACTGGTAGGGGGTAGTTGTGGGAAATGTAGTTTTTAGAACATTACTTTTACTAATTAGTGAGTAAAATAACAACAGTGTAGCATCTTATACGCATGGGAAATACGCAAATACTAATTTTTACACAGCACGTATTGTTATATAATATATTTTTCAATTATCTTTACTGAAAAGTCTAAAATGCAATTCCAGTGAACTACATATCCCGATGGACAACGGTCCACACCAACATGCCAGCTTCGGATCCGGGCCTCTCATCAGAAAGTCGACTTATGACGTTTAGTAACTCGCAAGTCGGAATTGCCTCGTTTTGGGAATTTGAGAATTTAACATACAGTACTATACAGTACTGGGAGGAAAAATCTCACGGTTGTTTCACAATGTATACTTCTGATGTAATTGTAATGGGATGAAAATTACTAACACGAGGTGAAAATATGTGTAATTATCATGTGCTATAAGTATTTAATTAATATATATATATATTTAATTTATATATATATATATATATATATATATATATATATATATATATACACACACACACACACACACACACACACACACACACATATATATATATATATATATATATATATATATATATATATATATATATATATTGCAGCCATGAGAGGGGGGGCAATAACCAGTCTCTCCCCCTTATGCCGGTCCCAAGCCAGGATAAATGCAGAGGGTTGCGACAGGAAGGGCATCAGACGTAAAACTTCTGCCACATTTCCCATGCAAATGATCAAAACAAAATTCATACCGGATCGGTCGAGGCCCGGGTTAACAACGACCGCCATCAGTGCTGTCAACCAACAGGGTGCTGATGGAAATTGGACTACTGTTGGTCGAAGACGTCAAAAAAGGAAAGACGGGAGGCGTGTCCGTAGGCAGAGAGAGAAGAGGAAATGCGTGAGCCTAGGACTGAGAGTAGGGACTTTGAATGTTGGAACTATGCAAGGAAAAGATAGAAAGCTGGCTGACATGATGCAGAGGAGGAAGGTAGACATACTGTGTGTTCAGGAGACCAGGTGGCAAGGTAGCAAGGCTAGAAGCTTAGGAGCAGGGTTTAAGCTGTTTTATCACGGTGTGGATGGGAAGAGAAATGGAGTAGGAGTCATCTTGAAGGAGTGGTTTGTCAGGAATGTTGTAGAAGTGAAAAGAGTGTCAGACAGAGTGATGAGTCTCAAGTTAGAAATTGAAGGCATGATGGTCAATGTTGTTAGTGCTTATGCCCCACAGGCAGGATGTGAGCTAGAAGAGAAGGAGAGATTCTGGAGTGAGTTAGATGAAGTGATGCAGAGTACCCCCAGAGGTGAAAGAGTGGTCATTGGGGCAGACTTCAATGGACATGTTGGTGCAGGCAACAGAGGGGACGAGGAAGTGATGGGCAGGTTTGGTATCCAGGACAGGAACACAGAAGGACAGATGTTGATCGATTTTGCAAAAAAGATGGAAATGGCTGTGGTGAATACTTTCTTCAAGAAGAAACCGAAGCATAGGGTGACTTATGAAAGCGGAGGTAGGAGCACACAGGTCGACTACATCTTGTGTAGGCGATGTAATTTGAAGGAAGTCAGTGACTGCAAAGTAGTAGTGGGTGAGAGTGTTGCCAAACAGCATAGGATGGTGGTGTGCAGGATGACGCTGATGGTGAGGAAGGTGAAAAAGGCAAAGGCAGAGCAGAAGACAAAGTGGTGGAAGCTGAAAAAGGAGGAGTGTTGTGTTGTCTTCAAGGAGGAGTTGAAACAGGCTTTGGGTGGTCAGGAAGTGCTTCCAGGTGACTGGACAACCATAGCCAATGTGATCAGGGAGACCGGTAGGAGAGTACTTGGTGTGTCCTCTGGAAGGACAGTAGATAAGGAAACTTGGTGGTGGAATGAGGAAGTGCAGGAGTGTGTACAAAAGAAGAGGTTAGCTAAGAAGAAGTGGGACACAGAGAGGACCGAAGAGAGTAAACAGGAGTACAGGGAGACACAGCGTAAGGTGAAGGTAGGTGTATGATTTATACAGGTTAGCACAGCAGAGAAATAGAGATGGTTAAGACGTGCAGCAAGTTAGTGATAAAGGACAGAGAGGGAAATGTATTGACTGATGACAGAAGTGTGCTGGGAAGATGGAAAGAGTACTTTGAAGAGCTGATGAATGAGGAAAATGAGAGAGCAAAAAGAGCAGAAGGGGTGACCGTTGAGGACCAGGAAGCAGCAAAGATTAGTAAGGGTGAAGTGAGGAGGGCATTGAAGAGGATGAAGAATGGAAAGGCAGTTGGTCCTGATGACATACCGGTTGAGGTATGGAAGTGTCTCGGGGAGGTAGCAGTAGATTTTCTGACAAGAATATTCAACAAGGTCTTAGAAAGTGAGCAGATGCCGGAGGAATGGAGGAGAAGTGTGCTTGTGCCCATTTTTAAGAACAAGGGAGATGTACAGAGTTGTGGCAACTACAGAGGGATAAAGTTGATGAGCCATACAATGAAGTTATGGGAAAGAATAGTGGAAGCTAGACTAAGGGCAGAGGTCAGCATTTGTGAACAACAGTTTGGTTTCATGCCAAGAGCACCACAGATGCAGTGTTTGCTTTGAGGATTTTCAGGAGAAGCACTCAAACACACACACACACACATTTACTAGTGAACATCCAGGGACAGGACATTGAGAGAGTGGACAGTTTCAAGTACCTGGGTGTTCACCTTAACAACAAACTGGACTGGTCCCACAACACCAACGCCCTGTACAAGAAGGGCCAGAGTCGCCTCCACCTTCTGAGGAGACTCAGGTCCTTCGGAGTATGCAGACCTCTGCTCAGGACATTTTATGACTCTGTGGTAGCCTCTGCAATCCTCTACGCTGCCATCTGCTGGGCCCCGGGCAGCACAGAGCGGGACAGAAAGAGACTGAACAAGCTGGTCAGGAGGGCCAGCTCTGTCCTCGGCTGCCCACTGGACTCTGTGGAGGAGGTGAGTGAGAGGAGGATGGTAGCAAAGCTCACATCCATCCTGTCCAACAGCTCTCACCCACTGCACCAGACTGTAGAGGAGCTAAGCAGCTCCTTCAGTGTACGACTGAGGCATCCTCAGTGCAGGAAGGAGCGCTACCGCAGGTCGTTCATTCCCACCGCTATCAGACTGTACAACGCCACTTTGTAACTGTCTGTGAAAATACCGGTTATGTGCAATAAAAACCCCGTGCACTTTAATCAACCACATCTACCCCACTGACTGTGAACCATATCAACCCATCTACTCTGCACTCAGATACATTACACTTTAATATAGGCCAATCTATAAAGTTGCTCCATTCTTTTCTTTTATTGTTTAGTAATTTATACTATTTATGTATCTATTTATTTATTTACTTATATAATATATGTATGTGTGTATGTTCGTACTTGTATCTATTTTTGCACCCCCTACTGATAGTACCTCAAGAGCCTGTAACAGTGAATTTCTCCATTGTGAGATTAATAAAGCTGTATCTTATCTCTTATCTTATCTTATCTTATGTTAATAGAGAAGTACAGAAAAGGTCAGAAGGAGCTGCATTGTGCCTTTGTGGATCTGGAGAAAGCATATGACAGGGTGCCGAGAGAAGAACTGTGGTATTGTACGAGGAACAAGTGGAGGAAAATCTAGAGAGGTGGAGGTATGCCCTGGAAAGGAGGGGAATGAAGGTTAGTCTCAGTAAGACAGAATACATGTGTGTGAAAGACGAGGACCCAAGAGGAACGGTGAAGTTACAGGGGGCAGAGATAAAGAAGGTGGAGGATTTTAAGTACTTAGCCTCAACAATCCAGAGCAATGGAGAGTGTGGAAAAGAGGTGAAGAAGCGCGTGCAGGCAGGTTGGAATGGATGGAGAAAAGTGTCCAGTGTGATGTGTGATAGGAGAGTATCGGCAAGAATGAAGGGAAAAGTGTACAAGACGGTGATGAGGCCAGCAATGTTGTATGGTTTAGAGACAGTAGCCCTGGGGAAAAGACAGGAGTCAGAGTTGGAGGTAGCAGAGATGAAAATGTTGAGGTTCTCTTTGTGAGTAACGAGGATGGATAGGATCAGGAATGAGTACATCAGAGGGACAGCACATGTTAGATGTTTTGGAGACAAAGTCAGAGAAGCTAGATTGAGATGGTTTGGACATGTACAGAGGAGGGATAGTGAGTATATTGGTAGTAGGATGTTGAGGTTGAAACTACCAGGCAGAAGGCCCAGAGGAAGACCAAAGAGAAGATTTATGGATGTGGTGAAGGCGGACATGAAGGTCATTGGAGTAAGAGTAGAAGATGCAGAGGATAGGGTGAGATGGAGGCAGATCATTTTTGCTATGGCGACCCCTGAAGGGAACAGCCGAAAGGAAAAGAAGAAAGAATATATATATATATATATATATATATATATATATACACACACACACACACACACACACACACACACACACACACACACACACACACACACACACACACAAGAAAGCATATGACATGGTGCCGAGAGAGGAACTGACTGTGATATTGCATGAGGAAGTCTGGAGTGGCAGAGAAGTATGTTACAGTGGTGCAGGACATATATGAGAGATGTAAGACAATGGTGAGGTGTGCTGTTCGTGTAACAGAAGAGTTCAAGGTAGAGGTGGGACTACATCAAGGGTCAGCTGTGAGTCCCTTCTTGTTTGCGATGGTGATGGACAGGTTGACAGACGAGGTTAGACAAGATTCCCCATGGACTATGATGTTTGCAGATGACATTGTGATCTGTCGTGAGAGCAGAGAACAAGTGCAGGAAAATCTAGAGAAGTGGAGGTATGCCCTGGAAAGGAGAGGAACGAAGGTTGGCCTCAGTAAGACAGAATACATGTGAGTGAACGAGAAGGACCCAAGAGGAACGGTGAGGTTACTGGGAGCAGAGATAAAGAAGATGGAGGATTTTAAGTACTTAGGCTGAATAGTCTAGAGCTATGGAGAGTGTGGAAAAGAGGTGAAGAAGCATGTGCAGGCTGTTTGGAATGGTTGGAGAAAAGTGTCTGGTGTGATGTATGATAGGAAGGTATCGGCAAGAATTCAGGTATACACACACACACACACACACACACACACACACACACACACACACACAGAAAGATTCTTCTATAATCACCTGAAGAGAGAGGATGGTTTCACCACCCCTCGAAACAGATCTGTAGTGATAAATGGAGTTTCAATAGAAAGTCTTTGTCCTGTCCTTTTATTTTTGTTATTTGCTCTACCGAAAAGTATTGAGCACTCTCCTACGGAAGGATCTACTCAGAAAATCCTATATACAGTAGATATGTGTGTGTGTGTGTGTTACAGCGCATAATTTTTCATTCATTCTTCTGAACCACTTAATCCTAAGTAGGGTGACTGGTCGGCCGGTTGGGGTACCCCCTGGACAGCCCACCTAGCCATCACAGGGTGAACAGTCACACAACTATTCACATTCATGCTCACACCTAAGGGTGATTGGGAAAAGCCAGTTAACCTACTGTACATGTTTTTGGACTATGAGAGGAAACCAGAGTAAACCCACGCAAACATGGAGAGAACATAAATTTTTTATTCTTAAATTCACTTCATTCATTCATCCTCTTAGATGCTTGATCCTAATTATGCTTGCAGGGACTAGGGTGCCTATCTCAGCTGACTGTGGGCGAAGGTGGGGTACGCCCTGAACAGCTCGCCAAACTGAGTGTTTGGCAGTTGGGGTGTCAAAAACAGGGAGGCGTGCTGTTTTTATACTGTTGGAGGAAACTTGATTACCCCGGAGGACACCCACACATGCACAGGGAGAACATGCAAACTCCATACAGAAACGACCGAGTCTGGGAATTGAACCCAAGCCTTCTTTCTGTGAGGCAGACGTGCTATCCACTGCAACACTGTTCAGTTCAGTTCATTTTCTGTAACCGCTTAATCCTAATTAGGGTCGCGGGGAGGCTGGCGCCCATCCCAGCCAACTTCGGGCGAGGGCAGAGTACACCCCTGGACAGCTCGCCAGGCCATCACAGGGTGGAAACACGCCGACGGCTTTGCAGCCTACTCTTGTCGAAAGTCAGCAATGGTTCTTTTTACATGCCTCACACCATAGACAGTGAGAGACATGGCCGGCCTTTGATAACCCAGTTAGCTGCACTGGGGGGACAGTGACAACCTTGTGGAGAATGGGACTTGAACCCCCAACCTTTGGATCAACGATCCAGTGCCCTATACCACTAGACCACCACTGCCCACTGTGCCGCAGTAATTCTGAAATGTAAAATTTCATATAAAAAAGTATGAAGTGGAAAAAAAAAAACCCATATGATCACAAGCTATTTATCTCAATGTAACTAATGAAGTATATTTCCTCCTTCAATGGTTTTGTTTGACTTGTAAAACAGGGGTACCACAGCCATGAACTTTTTCTTCTTGAATAAAACAATAATATTCACGAATGTAGAACAATCTCTCCTCTCAATCACTAATATTCCAAACTACGTTATCCAGTAGGGTTGTGGGGAAGCTGCAGCCTATTGTAGTGAACTCTGCTCGATAGAAGGGTACATTCTGAATAACTCGCTAAAACATCTCAGGACGAACACACTCACACAGTTAGCTTAACATGAATGTCTTTGGACTGTGGGAGGAATCCATTACAAGCACAGTAAAAAACATGCAAACACCACACAGAAACACCTGAGCTTCACAACCAGAACCTTCTTCCTGCAAGGTGGAGTTGACAACCAAAACACCAGGGGTCACGAACACGGTGCCCACAGGCACCACGTTGCCCACAACAACAACATGAATCCCTTGCAGGCAACAATATTTCTCTCAAATGTTTACTCTAGAATTCGCTCAAGTGACACTCTGTGTTACAATCATTCCTTCTTTCGTTCATTCATTTTCTGAGCCACTACATACTAATGATATCTCAGCGAACTCTGGGCGAGGGTGGGGTTCGCGCTGGACAGCTCGCCAGGCCATCGCAGGGAGTGTTACAGTCAATGGACATGTAAATGCTAAAAATATCCAACAGCAAGAACTCACCAATATTCTACTTCAATTCTACTACAATATTCTACTGCTATATTCATAGAGTTCACGGGATTACACAACTACAAATGTGATATGTTATTGTGTATTGACATCAGATTTAGATGAATTAACACTTGTTTTGAACACCGAGTTTCACTGTATTCTGAAGATGTGCGTTCTCTAACAGAAATGACTGCCAAACACTCACATTGGCTAGTGGCTGCAGATGCCGAGATTTTGCTACTACTACTACTACTACTACTACTACTACTATCTCATGCCAGCACCGAGCCCACCAGTGTCACCATACCCCTTCATCTTTTATGGTCTTGGCTAAAATCTTGAATGTCCTCCACCTCAACTGATTTATTAAAGGTCTTGACAAAGAACATAATTTCAACTCAGCAGTGATGGATCGAACTCATGGGCTCTCGTGGGTTGGTCATCTCCATAGCTCAGGACACATCCCAGTCAGTTATCTGGCCTGGAGATCATCTCAAATGGAACAAAATACCAATTCAGGTTCCCTCATGCCAAAGATGAAAAGAATAATTCTTTCCGTAACCGTTTAATCCTAATTAGGGTCCCAGGGAGGCTGGCACCCGTCCCAGCTGACTCCGGGCAAGGGCAGAGGACACTCTGGATAGCATGCCAGGCCATCGCAGGGTGGCAACACGCTGACGGCTATGCAACTACTCGTCGAAAGTCAGCAATGGTTCTTTTACATGAACCTCACACCGTAAACAGTGAGAGACATGGCTGGCCTTTGATAACCCAGTTAGCTGCACTGGGGGTGAAAAGGATTATCCAGATTGTTATCAGAGACAGGGAAACCGGCATGTGATGGCACAGAGATGCATCAGTGCCGGTAGCATGGGTGAGTTTTGTTTGTGAAAGTGCCATTGACATGCTGGTATATTGTAGAATTTTAAAAAGACATATGTTGTCATTAATCTCTTCCCAGAAAGTCCATGATTATCACAGGTTTCATTCAAGCTACAACAGAACAGTTCTCTCGTGTGGTTGACTGGGTAGCTACCAGCTCAGAAGAAACCACAATCTGTTTCGCAAGTCTTGTATCAAGCAAGAAGTCACAATTCCAGCAGCTAAATGGCAAAAATATTACTTTCCTCAGTACCTAAACAATTAATAGTGTAATTAAAAGGAACGGTGATGTAACACAATGATAAACATATTGCCTTCCCAACTGTTAGGTGTGTTCCAGGCATGAAGTTTTATGTTTTATTAAAGCAAATACGGGCAGTGGTGGCCTAATGGTATAGAACACTGGATCACTGATCCAAAGGTTGGGGGTTCGAGTCCCACTCAGTACTCACTCCCATACCCACATACATACATACACTGTATGTAAAGAGTCCCACAAGGCGGTCACTGTCCCCGCAGTGCAGCTAACTGGGTTATCAAAGGCCGGCCATGTCTCTCACTGTCTACGGTGAGAAGCATGTAATAGAACCATCGCTGACTTTCGACAAGAGTAGGCCGCAAAGCCGTCAGCATGTTTCCTTCCTGTGACGGCCTGACAAGCTGTCCAGGGTGTACTCTGATGATGAAGATGGGCACCAGCCTCCCTGCGACCCTAATTAGGATTAAGTGGTTACAGAAAATGAACTGAAAAACAAATATGCTTGTCAATAATACAAAAAAACACTTTCTTTGTCAGAAAAAAAATACATTTGTTTGAATTATCAAATTAAACTTAATTTGAAATATCACCATTTTTCAAGTTTGTTTTTAATTTTATTAATTTGTCATTTATTATAAGGCGTGTCACAGATTACCGTAATGACAATGGTGATGGTAATACTAATGATACATATTGTTGTTGATAACTGTAGTGCTCATATTACTGACATTTTTTCTTTTGCCATTTGTTTAGTTTGTTTTAAAATGTAAGCAAATAAACTTTATTAATACACACATATAAAACATTACAGTACATATTCATAAATAAGCACTGCCACACCAAATAAACATTTTTTAATGACACATAATTTACACCTTGCCATGGCGCACAACATGCAGTCAAACTTCTTAAAAAAAAAAAAAAGATACAAATCTGCTTTTCATTGTCAGGAAGAAACATCATGGGGGTAAACAATGGGTAGAGTTTAAAAATATAGAGCATGGATTTGAACATTTTGAGATTTATACATGGGTTTTAACATCTCACTTAAATCCTCATGCAAACCCACACCTTCAGAAATCAGGTGCAATGCAAAAACTTTTTTTTTTCCCCTCCTCCCAATAGAGATAGAGGACAGACAGAGTACATGATAAATGGAACACTCAGTGACCAGAAATTCAGCTGTAACTGAATCTGTTCAAGCGTCCAGCACTTTTATGAGACTTTACATTTATAACTGTGCTTTGTTAGTTTAGTCTTAGAAACGCATCTAATAGTTTGGTTTTGTGTCTCCCAATAATCCTGTCAACACTCAAGCTTGGTCTGGCTCTTGCTTGTTCTCTCACACTCGCACAGAGCGTTTAATAAGTGTTTACAGTCTTAAGTTATCAAAAGGCAAAAGTTATGCTGCATTCTCAAGATCCTTATGAATATTTATAATCACCCAAGAAAAAGTCAATGTTTACTGTCCAAAGTTTTCATCTTCAATACAGCACTAAAGCAACAGGGCGTATGATGCAGTTAATGGACATCACCCAAAATATTTGGCTATATAACATTAAAAAAATTAGTAAAGGAATTACAAATACAGTGAAAGTGTATGGTTAAAACTTTGTGAGGTGGGTCTTAGTGCCTTAGGTCTGTGAAGCGGAAAGCAACAGCCAACCAAAAAAAAAAAAAAAAAAAAAAAGTAAAGTGTTGTGCATCTATCAGGAAGTGCCACAGTCAAGACTGCAATTGATACTAATGCCCATTACCAATTAACAGCATTACCCTCACAGTGCCAGAACTAAAAAACATCCAAAAAACTGATCGACTCGCCCTCTGATTACATTTAGAGTGAATAAAGGAGTTGACCTGTAAGTTGGTGGGTTTAGAAAAGAAGTGGTCTTTGAGGAGGTCTGGGAGTGGGCATGTTTAAAAGTAATAAAAGCATAATCTTTGAATGTAAAGTATCTTGTTCACGAGTCAACATGAAGCACGTTCTCATACAGGTCTTTATTTTATACACTTTTAATGGAATAGTACTCAGATCTGATTTATTCTCCTAACCCTTCCTCAGTCACCCCAACCATTACCGAATCATTTCCTTCATTCACCGCTCCACTCCACCATGAATCCCTTATTTTTTACCCTCATTCATTTCTCCCCAAAAACAATTCACTCATTCAAGCCTTATTTTGCCACTTTGCTCCAACCATCACTTCTTCAACAGACCTCATTGCTCTTATTTTCCTGTCCCAGGCCACTCCACTATTCATTCCCATCCTTCCTCCAGTCCTCTCGGCTCAATTTCTCCACCAGGTGGCATGGTGGCACAGATCGATATCTGTAGTGTTTTATTTGGTTCTGCTTTAGGGATCCAGTTAGCTGTGAATGCTAGTTTAATGAGCAGGTTGTGGCACAACTGAGTCAATATAATATCAAATGTGGGGAGGTAATAATTAACTGAGAAGTCATACCAAAAATAAATTAATCTTAGTACACACACACACACACACACACTACATAAGTACAATGGGAAGGAGGAATGCAAGAAAGGGGGAAAAAAAGTAAAAAAACCTGTTGTACTGTAAAATAAGAACAGTCCATGTGTGAATTACGAAGAAAAACATACAAAAACAGAACATTGGCAAAACACAAAAAGGTATAGAGACTCCATCCCAAATGATACCGTCTCCCTCTCTCTCACACACGGTTAAACAGAATCACAAATTCATCTGCATTTTCTTGAGGACAATCAACTAGCATTTGGGATAGCGCCACCGCTCTTATGGGATTTCAACCCCTTAATGTCTCCCATTCAGTATCAGTAGTTTATGCAGGTTGCTTGATAATGTTATAAAACTTGTCAATCATAATCATCAGGCACACAACAAGTAATCACAAGAAAAATTCATTGACTATGCATACAGCAGACATGAAATACATGACAAGTTTTAAAGTGACATGTACACAAAATCCCTTATAAAAGATATGCAGGTTAATACAATGCTGAAGTCGCATCAGCCACATTAACTCCAGCAAACCCCAACTTGGATGCAAAACCTGAGTAAAGAAAGGATTTCATGTACACATCAAGTCATCGTCGTCAGCAACCTTTCCATCAAAGTCATTTAAGGGTTCAGTATGGAGTCATTTTAGTGCCAAAGATAGCCGCCACTAAAATCTATACCTATTAAACTATAATAAAATCCCAAAATTATTAATTTCTCATACCTCAGCAATTTAGCAACAAAATATATTTTTATTTTCTATAGAACACAATTGCTATCAGTTCACAGTTGTATTTGCTGTTGTGGGATCCACGTTTCAGCTTTGGTTGTCCATTTCCTTCCCAGCCTCTCCTTCCTTTCACCAAAAAAAAAACAACAACCCAACATATATACAGCGGACATGGCAGCACAGCCCTGTGCATGGGCATTTCCAAATGTTATTAACGACTCATTGCTGAACACTTTTACCAGTGGTGCAGATAACCAAAGTTTGAATCTGCATGTTACCTTCACTGATTTAAAAAACTCGTTATGATGCCAAAAAACTATAAAGCATGTATTCTTCCATCATCTGTAAGCCTTTTGGTTGACTAAAGGTAATTAAATTCAGAATTATACAATTTTAAATATGAAAAACTGATGAAACATAAGCGTTTAAGAAGATTCAAGTCATCCAATGTTAGAAAAAGTCACCGTGGTATCGTGATCTACTGGCCTACACTTCCAAGGCCGCAGATTCACAAGGATACTGTCCGTCTAGATCTGGGTGTGAAGAAAAAGCTGAGGTGATAGATGTGCAATTGCCTGATCCTGTAAGCAAATTAGGTGAACAAGCTTTATCGCTTGCAGACTTGTACAAACAGAACAATAAATCACAAATATTTATGATAAAAAACAAATGTATACTTATCAAAAATAAAGAGTGATATGGAAAGATTTGTCATAATTGTAATAATATTTGTAGTCTCATTATTTTCCTACACTTGCTCACTATATTTTCATAACCTGCTAGTTAAATCAATACTGGAGGGGGGGAGGGGGGGGAGAAGAGATAATCATTCACCAAACCACTTCATCATACTAGGGTTATGGGAAGGCTGGCACCCTCCTTGAGCCAACTCTGGGCAAAGGCCAGACACACCCTAAATAGCTTGCCAATATATTGCAGGGCCTGCGCATACTCAAAACATACACACACAACCCACCACCACCTTCACCACCACCCCTATATACCTTGGGGCCAATTGCAACAACCAATCAGACAAGCGTGGGACTAAAACCCAGGTACTTCATTTTGTATGTTTACTTTCATACATTTGGCACAAAATGACTCCGTCTGTGTTAATGTTTGAGTGATAAGGTATTAGTGATGACAGTGATACCACAAAGTATTGCAACCTTACGACCAAAAAAACCAACAAAAAAACAAAACAAAACAAACAAAAAAAGTAACACCCGCAGTGACTCAAGTCTCATGGATGCAGCTAGCGCGCAGTTGATTTCGGAGTTCAGCAGGTTAGGTTAGTAAATAAAAACGTACGCTTAGGTGCTACTTTAAAAGATTCTTATTCAGGTGTGCAAACTCTGAATATTTTTAAGACTCAAAGCTATGGTTTAACATGGAGAGCGAAGCATTTGTAGCGACATCTGATTGATGGAATCCATGTCAGTCCGAATGACACTGAATTCTGAAGCCTCGCTCTCACAGAGCTGGAATTACTTCCCATGGTAGATGACTTTTTGCCTTTTTGTGTGTGTGTAGGTGGGGGTGTCAACTGGCAATTATGCCATAAGTGTTCTAGGCACTTCTTTTAGAATATATAAGAGTCGGGGAGCTACACTGAGAGCAGGGAGAACGTGGATTACATTCAAGGAAAGTTTGGCCATGTTGAAAATTACAGTGGGTCAAGTGCCGGATCAGTTTAACCAATTGAACTGTGAAAGCATCCATGAGGCATATGACAACCAATCGGATGTTACTGTAGCTTTCTATGAAGGTAAAATGTACATTTAGCAGGGACTGCTTCGTATGCATTGCAGATTCACACATTTCTCAGGCAAGTGCATATTTCCTCCGCTCAAACTGTTGAGAGACCGCTTACAAAATCAGAACGCTCTTATAATGGCCACTTTCATCCAGCCACAGCTCTCACATATCAATCCACGGTGTGAGAATTTCACTTTGATGAAATAAAACAATTATATAAGGCTGAGAAATCTATACAGATGTCAGCTAAACAGGGAAAAATGTTGCGTATGCCTTCTATAGGCACAAATAGTTGCAGATATGTGTGGGGTTTTATTTTCTTGTAGCAATACTGCAGTGTTGCAGCTGCATAAATTAAAAAATAAAAAGCGGGTCTTGGTTATCGCCGATCACCCTGCCTTTCTCTTAACAGTCTTTAGGCCTTTGTTTCTTGCAAGACAAAAGTAACACGACACACTCTTGGCAACAGACGGAGCAGTCGGCAGGTCGGTGTGGTTTTGCATTGCAGTGCGGTTTGAATACAAAAGAAACACAAGGAGCAGTGCGTCTTCAATCAAAGCCTCGGAGGCTCGCCCCAAAGCACTACATCCACACCTAAGACTCCAGTGAATCTGCTAAAAAAAACAAAAAACAAGCTGAAGCTCAATGAGAAGTTATGACATTGTAGGAGACATTCAAAGTAATGTTGAATTATATGAGATGTGGCAACCCAAACTTAAAGGGATTATATTTATTGAACATGTCAAAATAGCTTAAAATAATTACTTACTTATCTTTCTTTTGTTTTAGAGCCTAATACTGGATGAGGATTTCTTTGCAACAGTGCTAAATAGTTTTGATTATTTGATTTTTATTATTCAATTAATAGGTCACCAAAAAACAATACTAATTAAAAGCACTTTACCTTCTTGAGGAGGATCGACATTAATGTCCTCTGTCTCAGTGTCTTCCTTCATCTCCTCATCCTCCTCTTCATCCTCATCCTCCTCAAGCTCTCTGGCGATCAGCTGCCGGGCCAGTTTAATGTTTAGTCCTTCATTATAATGCATCTTCCTCATCATCTCAAACTGCTTCTTTTTGGCTGAGGAAACACGAACAGACAAAAACAAATGATTGAGCACTAGATAATGTAAGTGTAATTCTGTTCTAGTTTCTTTTTTGATGAGAGTAAAATCAATCACAGGAGCCTCATTTCATTTTCATAATCCTTCTTATGGGTGTCCAAGAGAGATTAACTTCACAATTAACATTCCTGCTGTTGGATATTAACATGGTTCAGCGACACACCAGTGGGGGATTATATTTAAGGAACACAACCTATCCTCCACCATCGATCTTTGTCTCCCCAGCTGGTTGCCAGTCTATCATCGTCTCCACATGTCTATCAATTTTTCCCCACTCTCAGACTGTCAGTCTCTTCTACTGTCGATCAATCATTTTTTGACTGTTCATCTCCGTGTTTGCTCCGCTGTCTCTCTAATCATTTCTCCCTCAATCTGTGTTAGTTCTGCGGCACCCGAACCTCTGACACAATCTCCTGCATCAGTATAAAACCATCTTTAGATTTATAACAATGTTGTTGTACAATACTGTAGTAACAGGAGAAAGGAGACCCTATAACATACCTTGTTCCTCTGGACTCAGCTGCTCTTCCTCCTCACTGCTCTCCTCGTCGTCCTCTCTCATACAGCGAGGACCTGAACCTTCAGCCGCTGCTAATCTGCACACAGTAAGGGTGGAACGCTCATTCATAAACATGCATGCACAGAACTGACAGAGCCATACATAAATACACACGTGATTTGACAGTATGTATATATACATATATACACACGCACACAAAGAAAGAGAGCCGCCGACACACAATTTAAGGTTGTATAGATGCTTGCAAAAGTATTCACTGCCTGCATTTTTCCTCTTTTGTTGCCTTACAGCCTGTAATCAAACTGATATTTTTCTTGGATTTTATGTATAGGACCTACACAGAATAGTCAACACTGGCAAAATGAGAAAAATGATTAAAAAAAAAGTATAAAATTATTTCTAATTAGTAATATATACAAAAAGTGGGTGTGGTCCTAAGTATCCACCCATTTGCTATGAAACCCCTAGTTACTACTATACGCTGATACTACCTTCAGAAGTCACAAATTAGTTAAATAAGGTCACCCTGTGTGCAAATCTCAGATTGTATGAGATAAATGCCACTGCGTCCATAAAAAATAAAGTATATTTAGAGTTCACTAAAATGCATGCTGGAGACTCTCCAACATTTGTAAGAATGTCCTCTGATCACATGAGAAAACCCAAGACGTATCATCCTAAGAACAGAATCCATACAGTGAAGCATGGGGGTGGCAGTATCATGCTGTCGGGATGTTTTTCATCACCAGGGACTGAGAAAACGATGAGAATTAAGGGACTAGTGGATGGTGCTGAATACAGATAAACCCTTGAGGAAGAGATATTCTCAAGGAAGATGGAACAGATTTGTTTTGAGGAATGGGCAAAAATGCCATACACTAGATATTTGACCAAACTGTAACTCATCACCTTGCTTGAATACAGAATGCATGAGTATCGATTTCCAGCAAATATGACAACCTTAAAGTCCTTAGCATTATGCAATTGATGGTGTGAATTTTTTTTTTTTGTAATTATACTTACTTCTTGGAAAGGTCATCCACAGTGAGGGCTGCATTACCTTCTGAATCACTGTGCACTTCATCATCATCATCATCTTCACCGACCATGCTGGGGAGAAAAAAAAAAAACCCCGAACAAACCAAGAGTAGAAATATGTTATCATCCCTACTATACTCAGCCAATGGGAGCCCACTTTATGATGTAAATATTATTTGTGAGGAATGAATGCTGTATATTACTACCAAGATTAAAATCTCTCTGGAACTCAGCAGGTTGTTAACAAGTTTTTTTGCCTTTAAAAACAGACTTTTGAGCTGTAACTGGAGCACTGTGATGCCACTGAGTAACTTCACAAATTCATACAATATATTCCATTTTTAATTGCATTTTCACATGAAACATTTAGTCAAACAACTGGTTCTCTAAGGCATTGAGAAACTCATTTTAAATAACGTATTTTCAGTTTGCAGTATTAAGGTATAAGGGCACAGAAGTCTCTAAATTGAATTTTATGCATATCCACCCACAACTGCAGCAATTTAAAAAAAATCCCCAAAAAATAAAAAGACTTAAAACGAGATTGATGTGTCACCGATTACTGATGCATTGATATTTATTGACTTTAGATAAGAGAGAAAAGTTGATCATGTCATGTATTATCAATAGGCATAGAGTAACTAATTAGTAATAAACTATTTTAGAGTATAGAAGACCATTCATTCTGTCCATGTTACATAATTACTTTTTCAGTTGTCACGCTGACGATGCTGATTGGACAATTTGATGTTCAATTACTTTTAATCTAGTGGTTTCACTCTCCTTAATTTACATAATTTCTCCAATATATTTTGTCTTTCTAGATTGCTATTACAATACTACTGTTATCTTTTGTACTTTGGCATTTTGACTTTCTTTTGCTCCCATTACTACTTAAACATCCATACTCATTTAATGTAAGATTTTGAATGTACTCAATTGCACTGTGTGTGTGTATAACTATGTGTGTGTATGTGTAAACAAACGCTCCCCGACTTACGTTTATCCGTTTTTTTTGCTTTTACGGGGTTTAAAAAAAAAAAAAAAAAAAGAGTTAAATTTTGAGTTTAGACGCACAGTACCTACGTAGTACGCTGACGTAATAACAATGACGCTGCGTCCATTGTTTACAAACGAGCCTGAACATGCCCCTCCTTTTTCCGTTCAGTTTTTTTTATATATTATACATATATACACACAGAGATGAATTAACTATCTGCTCAGATCGGCACAATCTATCATGCATACTCAGTTAAGCAAAGAGAGTTGTAAAATGAATGAAAACCCAAGAAAGAGAACTCTCTGCTCTGCTGATTCATATCAGTGATTCACATCAGTGCAGGCTGAGTACTTAGAGTTCAACGGCGCCCTTAAAAGACTGGAAGTCCGTATAACCCGCGCTTTGTTTCAAGCAAGTAAACTACTTTCAGCAAGTGCACTACTTTTGGTATTGAGCGCCTCACATATTGTAAGCGTTGATTGGCTGTTTTAAGCTTCATGTAAAGAGAATCGGCTCAGCTTCATGTCATGTGACCATCGGAACCATTTACAAGCAGAAAGATCGCATCATGGAGAATGTTACAGGTTATATTTGATACTGTATTATATATTTTATGAGTGAATTTGATCAAAATTTATCAATTTTAAATTATTTTGCTTGAATTTAATTTATTTGAAATTAATGTTGATATTATTTGATATATTTGACATTATTTTACAATTTTATGTTTATAATAATTGATTTAGGGGTGTTTTAGGAGATATGGTAATGGTATTTATGGATGTAGACTCCTGAGTAAAAAAGGGAAAAAAGCCGAAAGCAAGACAGACAGACAGTACAGTATGAGCGTCATACGTCACACGTCATACATCATACGTCACTGTAACAACTTACGTTCACTTTCAACTTACATTCAGCCGTCTGGAACCAATTAAAAACATAAGTCGGGGAGCGTCTGTATATTAGCTGTTTTATGCTCACCGGTTATAGGGTGTACTCGGTTCATCGATTTTCATCAGACCATAGTCTTTATCAGCTGGGTGATATGTAGCCAGTATGTTCATCTCGTCCCATTTCTGTGACTTCTTTCTGAAACAAGGTGTCCAAATACGGCAAAATCATTAACACTCATGCAAAATGAACATTCCCTCTGAGAAATGAGTGCCCTGTCCCACTTTAAAACTTTCATAATGAATTGTGCGATCAATAAAACCCAGTAAATATCCAACTTATAGTAAAGTGATAATCTCAGATTGAAATACAAGTTTACAATTAACTCTGGATATTATGAGCACAGGTGAATGAATGAATCATTCCCAAATAATTTTGTCATTCTGAACAGGTCTTTAAAGTGAATGAATCAGTCACTGCCATGCAATCATTTTTGGTCCTGCATCAATTAGAATAATCATTAAAACATGCTACAAAAGGTCTATATTAGACATAATGTGTGAAAACTGACATGATCATACTATAACCTGCACCTCTCAAATTATTTAGTGGTGATCGAAATCCGTTTAATATTTCAACAAAACCATGTTTGAATCGGAGGATCTGTTTGGATAAAGCAAAAACTGGCTCAACCATTAATCATCAGTTCAACTTCTAAATTAAAAAAGAAAATCTTTCAATCACAAGGAGATTCCCTCACTCTTCTTTCACCAATCCAGCACTGGGATTAGCTGAACCTTCAGTCAAATTAGTGGATCTTGGTCTGTCAGTGCATCAATGTTTAAATCAATGAATTTATCTTTTTTCATTAAATAACTTGATGGTAGAATTAGTGATCCAAACATCCAGTTTTGCTCCAGACTCAATCAGTTGATTCAGTGAGCTTTATGGGAGATATTTTGCATTTATGTAGTCTGAACTGCAGATTTCTATCTTTTCAGTGGTCTTGATATTTTAGAAAAAAAAAAATCAAAAAAAAAAAAAAAAAATCACAGTAATAGTTTTAATACAAATAATTTGTAAATGCTCAGACACCTAGTAGTTATTCTGCAGCCACAAGTCATGCATGAGCTCACAACCTAGAAGATATTTGTTATATGTGATGGAAATTATTCCACTCATTCTTATCCTCTGGCATGTAAGAACTACAGCATTTTTATTACCATATTCAAATTCTTGATTAAATTTTTTTTTACTTCCTACTATAAAATACTTTACAGAAGAGCCAGTTAGCACAGAGATAGCTGAATCCTGTTCAATTTTGTAGTGCGATTAAAAATGTACTTGGTGAAAAAACCCCAGCAAGTTCTTACTAATTAAAAAAAAAACACTCTTATGAATTCGTACTTTTTTTTTTAAGGGGCATGGCTGTACAAACCTGAACGAAACTTAGACAATTCCAGGCCTGAAAAAGCCTGAATAGAGCAAGATGTAAACAGAGACATGGTCTGTGTTCCAAGCTCTTCATTCGTTACAAATTGAATAAACAATGCGCTACTGGTAAACTGGTAATGGTAAACAATAAACTAATGGTAAAATGTGCTGTTGCACTATTATAACACATAATTGTGGGTGGTTTTGGACTTGGTCCATTATACAAAATCAAATCCAGCGGTGGTATTGGGAGATGGATTGAGTAGGAAGGTTCATCCCAGGTTTTCTTTGAAGGATTAAAAATAAACAACAAAATCAGCCATGTCCTCATCCTCACAAGATCTGCTGCTTGACTGCATAAAGAAGCCCTGAGGAGTTCTTCCCCCTCCTTTTATGCTCAAATTATTCTGGTGTGGATATAGAAGACTTCATCATCTCCTGAGATTGAGACACACCAAGAGGCAGTGTGCCCTACATTCCTTCAAACAGGAAAGATCAGTTTAAAACTACTGTCACATGCAGTATTGAATGAGGTAGAAATAATATTTTAAAATTACCCCAATAAAACATCAAAAATGCCAAGGTGTCCGAGGCTTACATTATAAGAGGGGCACGGGACCTCTAAGGACTGAATCAACTTTAGTCCTGGAGGAATGAAATGAACCCCCACCCCATGTTTTCAGACTGCTGTCTGGAGTGAAAGCAAAAAGGATAATACCGAGTTTTCTTTCCACTGCCTTTCACCGAGTTCCATTTCTTCATTTTAATTGTGTCCTTTTTTTAGTTAATTATCCGTTTAACGAGTTCATGTTCCGTGTGTCTATTAAGGATTGGTGTTGCTTTGCCCAGCAAAAGTTTGTCTGCTTGTCAAGTGTTTATTTATATTCTGTGCGTATCTGAGAGGACATAAACTCAGCTCTATTGTAGCGAGTTTGTATTCATAATAAATAAATATATTTTTTAATTGCTTTCCATCCTAGTATTCAACTCGGACATGAACATGGGACAATCACTAAGTCATGTTTTATGCCTATGTGACAATACATTCAATATTTTGTGACAAATAAACAACTATAATCTTGCAATTACATTATGCCCTTGTTGTATTTCTCGTAAACAGAAAAGAAAATCCAATCCAAGGCATGTGGTGGTTCAGTGCTTAAGGTTCTGGATCAGTGAACTGAAGGTTTGGGGTTCAAGTCCCAGTACTATGAGACTGCCACTGTTGGCCGCTTGAACAATTCCTTTAGCCCTCAATTGCGCAATTCTATGAAAAAATATATATATGTATGCAAGTTGCTCTGGATAAGGACATCTGCAAATGGCATAAATGTAAATATACAACCAGGCTGTGATAAAACAAAACAGGCTTCAAGAGTGGCATGGGATCCAAAATTTAAAAGTGATTTTTACATTGATTCCTATTTTAAAGTATAATACTTTGGACCCCACACATTTACAACATAAAATTTTAGTGTATCCATCTAGCCACTCAATGCTCTTTTCATTATCAGGCCATTCCACCTGATTACTGGATGAATCTCCAAATCAATAAATATCCACACCATATTTTCACTGGCACAGTCTACTCCACAGAGGTGCACTTGTAGAAAGCGGAACTGCGAGCTATAAACACTTTATACACAAGTAGCTATTCACTAATAGGGCAGCTTTAAACACTTACTGCTATTTTCACTATATTTATTCCTTTGTTCCATTATGAGTACTATAAACAAACAAACATACACACACACACACACACACACACACACACGGACACACACACACACACACACAGTATATATACAGTGGTATCTCACATTACGAAATTAATCCATTACAGAAGTGGTTTTGTAACCTGAGCCGCATTTTACATGTAAAAGGCCTGATTTGTTCCAAGGCCCCCAACACTACCCCCAAACCCTTTAAAAATTATAAAGGTATACCTTTTAAGGCCTCCTTCTGCTTCAATATCGTACCGATGGTAGACGGGTTTGGCCATATTCCTTTGCGATATCACTCAACTACATGCCACGAGCCCGCTTCTTTTCACTGGCAACGGGAATCACATGCACGTGTGTGTGTGTGTGTGTGTGTGTGTGTGTGTGTGCGCGCGCATGTTGACCATGTCTTCTTAGCAGAGTTATAATCTTACAAATGTTTATGCAAGGATAAAAGCCTGAGCCAAAGAAAAAAAAAAAGTTGCAATAAGCACACTCGAAAAACTCACGAAACAACAGTAACTATGACCTTTACGTGTGCTAGAACTCCGTGATGAACAATGGGTCGAAGGCACACGAAAAGCATCATGGGTATTATGGAGATGCAGCTCCCTCTTAGATAATTGGAGGCCAGCGGGGCAGGATGTTGGGAGAGAGCCAATGGGAGAGCAACTCGTGCATTGTTTGAATTTTTGAGATGGTGTGTTTCATAACATGAATTTTTTTCGTATCCAGAGACGGGAATTTTGGGTAAATACGTTTCGTAACCTGAGGCACCACTGTACGTGTGTGCATTTTTTATATATATATAAAATAAAAAATACATATGTGAGGCGCTCCACCGAACGTAGGCACTTGTTGCACGGACTACTTTCGAGAAAATGCCCAAAAAAGTAAAAATGGTCATTTTTTTTTTAATCGAAATTCGGATTTTTGCATAAACTATTAAAACAAGTATTCAACTATCATTTGCTCAAGTGAAATCGACTAAAACTCACAAAGAAAGTCTTTATTTCCATTTTTCTGACGAATACCCTCATAAAACTAGATAAAAACAGTAGCAAACTTACTGGTTTTCATTGCAATTATTCACTGAGTTCAGTACAAGACACACTATAGTCCATACACCAGAAGAACGGTCGTGAAGTCATCTCTCCATTTCGGATACTGTTTTGATATTAAAATGCCGTTTCAGTGAATAAAATAAAGGTTATAAATACGATATACACAAACAATGCAGGCTAGTCGCTAAGGAAGATCTGAAACGAGCACACTGATTGATCAGCTGGGGCTTGCACATGCTCAGTGCCTGCCACACATTAACTTCTGGTTTACTTCCTGACTCTAGTATACCGCATGCAGAACTTATCTCCGACTTTCTCTTCAATAACAGTACGCAAGTTTATTTATAAGAATGTGAATACACAATTTCTGGAAAAGGAGAGTGAAATGCCATCTGTGATGTCTAGCAGCATTAGTATAGATGCTAAATTTGACGCTAGAATTTGGCTTTGAAGATTATTTCTCTCTCTCTCTCTCTCACACACACACACACACACACACACAGTGCAAACTTGTGTTAAATGAGCAGCATCCAGATGAACTAGTGCAATTTGAATGGAAGAAAATATATGAAGAGAGTGGCGAAAATGAGTGCAGAAGGTGTGATAGATGCACAAATGAGCAGTCACCCACTGCTTGCAGTCTGTCTGTGTGTATGATACCTCAGGTCTGCTGGAATATTAAGACATGATTCCATTGCAATTCAGTCAAAGAAAATCCCATATGCTCAGTATTATGTACTTTAGAAACTTAATGAGTATTGTACGGGTATTGATATTTTTCTCTGCATGTAAAATTCAATTATGGAATTTTTTTGATAATTTGATTTATGTGTAATCTTGTCTGGACTGGACATGCTGGATTGTGGGTTGTTTAGTTTTGTACGAAAATTCGTCAAGACCTGAAAAATACTTAAATGTTTTATACCTTTTACATATAAACAAACTGAGGATGACTATGCCAGCTGTGTTGATGAAGATTTTTATGTTGATGAAGAAGAGGCATCTGTTAATAAAAGTGTGATGACTGGTGTTTGTGAAGACGTGATTTTATCTGCTGAACAGGATCTAGATGATGATAATGCTGAGGGCAGAGTTGATGAAGCTTACTTGTATAAAGAGATCAGAGAGTTTTGTTATATGGTTATCTTATATATAGTTTTCTTAATTTCAGTGTGATTGTTCAAACCGGACAGTGATCCCCCCCCAAATCAGTATCATTTGAAGGCATTTGAACCTTTATATAATGGTCAAAAAATACATACTGATCTTATTGGAATAAACAGAAAAGAAAAGGAAAAAAAAAAGTTTTTTTTGTTAATGTTTGGGGCTTATCACAGTGACTGATGGGTTTAAAAAGGACCTGTCAGATTAAAATGAGGATGATTTCTCTCATCTCTTCCGAGACATATTTTCTAAAAGTTTATATGGCTGAAGTGCAGAAAAATGTTTGGTTGCTAAGGACTTATGATCTTGGAAGAAGTGCAATCTTTGTGCTCATTTTTCTCTAAAAGGTCTTTTGAAATTTTCAGTTGAATGCTGACAAGAAATGGCATAGCTCGCTCAGTTTTCAAGGTATTGACAAACTTCGTGTTGCATTTTGCAGCTTTGGGCCTCCTCCATCTGACTGTGTAAAAATCTCATTTTTGGACCCAAGAGCCTACTTTCGGTGGAGTGGCTCATACACACACACACACACACACACACACACACACACACACACACATACACACACAGACACAGACATACATACACACACACAGACACACACACACACACACACCACCCTACCCATGAACAATCATGTTACAAACAGGTCGAAGGTTAAAGTAAAATGAAATTGAAGATCAAGTAGAAATAGAATATGTAGAATAGTAGAATATGGCCAAAACCCGTCCATCATTGGTACGATATTGAAGCAGAAAGAGGCCTTAAAAGGTATACTTTTATAATTTTTAAAGGGTTTAGGGGGGGTAGTATCGGGGGCCTTGGAACGAATCAGGCCTTTTACATGTAAGTTGCTACTCAACTTGCGAAAAAAAAATCAGGTTACGAAACCACTTCTGGAAGAAATTAATTTTGTAAGGTGAGGTATGACTGTCTATGCATGATGGGGCAGTGGTGGCCTGGTGGTAAAGGGCACTGGATCGCTGATCCTAAGGTTGGGGTTTCGAGTCCCACTCTCCACAAGATTGTCACTGTTCCCCCCAGTGCAGCTAACTGGGTTATTAAAGGCCAGCTGTGTCTCTCACTGTCTATGGTGTGAGGTTCATGTAAAAGAACCATTGCTGACTTTCATAAAGAATAGCTGCATAGCCATCGGTGTTTCTGGCCCTTGCTAAAGGGTTGTGTCAGGAAGGGCATCCAACGTAAAACCCTATACCAAATCAAACACGTGAATCTGATTATTCGCTGTGGCGACCCCTGAAAAAGGGGAAAATCCGAAAGGAAAACAAGATATAGAGGCATTGTGGGCATAGTGGCTAGCACCTCCACCTCACAGCAAGAAGGTCGTGGGTTTGATTCCCACGTTTCTGTGTGAAGTTTGCATGTTCTCCTCATACTTCTGTGGGTTTCCTCCGGGTACCCCTCCAACAGTCCAAAAGCATGCGCAATAGATCAATTGGCTGTTCCAAATCGTCCCTAGATGCGAGTGTCAATAGTTATGTGAGTGTTGGCCCTGTGATGGCCTGGTGAGCTGCACAGGGTTTACCCCACCCTCGCCCAGAGTCGGTCGAGAAACTGAATGAATGCAGATATGATCACAACACTAGGTGTGCATATACTCACGTACACACAGGAGTAAGCAAATGGTTCCAGAAAGATATTGTATCCGATTTCATATTATTTCCAAGTGATATGACTGTATTTCATATTTGTGATGACATGGGAAGTGAATGAGTCCATTTAGGTGCACCTGGTCAGTAAAGTAATTCGTCTTAATTTTGTCTAATCTTCTGTAGCTAGGCTAGTTAACTAGCCATTCCAACATGAACTTGTTTTACGAATTTGTCGTGGCCGAGCCGCTTCCCAAGCTCTTAAAATTGACCAGTTATTATTATTTTTAATTATATGGCCAGTTTGGAATGATTTACACGAAATAATCCCACCATAAACAATCGACACCGACCATGAGTCAGCTAGGACTCAATCCGCGCGATTAGCCACAGCTAAAGCGGCACTTTATGACGGTTCCATCCCAAATTACTGTGTACTCCCTGCATATGCGCACTACACACCGCTTTAGGAACGACGGTTGGTGCCCTACATAAACAAAAATCGACATATTTGGGATTAAGCCTCGATTTTTGACAGGTTATGGTTACTCACTGTTGATCATCTTCAGTAAAGCTGGATCCAGTCGGTTCCGGATTCTCGAACGGAACTTCACTGAAAGGTTTGGTGGTGGCTTTATTTTTTAAAATGCCTTTAATAGGCCGCGGAGCTGCCATTCCCCCTCACAGCCCTTCTTCAACCCCTCACCGGCGCTCAAAACTCTTCAAAAACGCCCTTTCAGATCAAGTATGACTCTCAGTTGGCTTTCTTTGAGGAAACTAAAAACCAGGCCAGCGCCTGAAGAGCCGGATAATTCCGATTTGAGACCGAAATCTTAAACTTAATACACTCATCAGACTTCACCCCCGTCACACATTCCTTTCGCTCGCATTTCAAGCGCACCGTTACGGCGGCCGGAAGTAGCTTTCCGACCTCAGTCAAAAGCTGCGTTTTAATCAATCAGTGGACTCGATATACAACTGGGGGCGTGCACGACAAGGTTACGAGCGCGTACATGATTGAAGCCTCGGGGTCGCCATATTTGTACTCCCAAGTAACTGACAAATCAAGCCACATTCATTCATTCATAAGCCGAAAGGAAAAGAAGATTTTCTGAACCGTGTATTCCTAATTAGGATCAGACACTGCAGAAGTTGAACAACATACAGTAATGAAAAACAGTAACTGCCTTATATGACACTC
>CM045737.1:33667347-33707347 GCA_024760905.1 Plotosus lineatus | reverse complement strand
ATACAGTAACAACTTACGTTTTTTTACCTTACGTTTTGCCGTCCGGAACAAAACAAAAACGTAAATGGGGAGCGTCTGTATAATCAAAAGATTGCACTGTTTTTAAAACATTGTCCTACTACAGAGCATATATCAGTAAAGAAATCAGTTATTCAAAGAAAAACACACTGAAGAAGAGGAACAAATCCTGGTTATGACCAAATGATTCATTGTAGTCCTGAGATGCTGATCGATCACATGGACAGCTTGTCAGGCCATTGCAGGACAAAAACACACTGACAATGGCAGTCCAATGTCCTACTCTTTTGAAATTACAGCAATGGTTCTTTTACATTCCCCTCACCACAGACAGTGACAGACATGGCTTGCCTTTGATAGCCAAATTCACTACACTAGGGGTGTATAATCTTAATTGGTATAATACAAAACAAAATCTTTATATTACCCATTAAATAATCTGTGTTTTTTTCATCCACTGCATTGAGCTGAGCTTTATTCCACACATAATGAGCATTCTGGAGAAAAAATGTAAAACTGTTAAAGAATGGGTACAGAAACTAGATGTATTATAGCATTCGGTATATTAGGATTTTTATAACAATGGTTATATTTATTCTTATTTTCTCTTTCTCTTCTGTCATGATCAACATTTCAGTCTTACTCAGAACAAAACTTTGTATATTACCCCTTATTCATTAAAGCTTATTCATGAAAATGTCTGCAAATACACTTAATACTCTGATTCATCTGTACCCGATTCATCACACATTGTACGCATCTGATTCATTAAGCTTTGGTTTATTAGCATCTGATTCTTCTGCCTCTGATTCATGAATGTGTCAAATGTGCTTGACTGTTCGATTCATCTTCATCTGATTAATGCAACTGTCCGATTCACATGGCTATAAACTGTGTTTAATCTGCATCTGATTTACAGAACTGTCTGATTCCACTGTATTTGATTCATCAAAGGTTGATTCATTAAAGTCATAATCATTCAGCTGTGTCATAAAACCCAGATTAATCTGTCTATTTCATATGCATCTGTTAATTTTTGTCTATCAGTATAAATGCATGAAATTGTTTTGATTTGTCTGTGTCTGCTAAGTATAACTATCAGTCTTAATAAAAATATTTAATTCACTGTGATTTAAAACTGCATTTGATTGACACCGTCTTATTTGTCTGAATCTGATTCCTGATGCATAACCTATGCAAATTTGTATCAGCTTCAGCTGGCATCAGTTCCACCCACTTACTCTTATTTATATTCTATTTTAGTTCAACAAGTTTTAAATTACATTTGGCACTACATAGATTTGATAAAAAAGAGCAATCACGTCTTTTTAAAAATATAGAAATGTGCATTGTTTTAACCAAGGACAGAAAATGTTAAATAAAAAGTTTTACCTTTTTGTTTTTCAACCACTCGTTGATCAAGTTGGTGTTGTCTTGTCTATCACCAAATGAAGTATTATATTCAGGATCTGGAGTTCCTTTGGGGAACATGTACTGTCTCCCTCCACCTAAAATTACCTGAAGCATAAATACATATATTTCTGTCACAGCTACACAATTCAGCTTGAACGGTGTGTCTGGCTTCCTCTCACATGTGCTTAGCTTTTCAAAGCATCCTTCCATCCATCCATCCATCCATCCCTCATCCACTCCATCTACATCACTTATCAGTCAGGGTTGCAGGAGAAGCTGGAGCCAATCCCAGCTCACAGATTGGTTTTCTCTGTGTTCGCTCTGTATTAGCCCATCCACAATCATTTTTATATCTACGGAAAATTTTGTGTCGATTGACTTTATCTGCATGCGCAGCACTGAATCAGATGCAAAGTCTCTGGATTACTGATCAGGGGTATTATACCTATTTTCTATACCATGCTTCCACTGTTGGGCCTTTGAGAATGTCACTGAATGTCAGTTGCATAAAATGTTTAATGTAAACTGAAATTGAGAAGAGTGTCCAGCAAATATTTTTAGATCACTGTTCTTTTTTTTATTTAACCACTTAATCCTAATTACAGTCGAGGGGAGGCTGGCACCCAACTCTGGGCAAGGGCAGAGTACACCCTGGACAGCTTGCCAGGGCATTACAGAGCAGAAACATACTGATGGTAACTCAATGGCCTACTCTTTGTGAACATCCCGTCAAATACGGTAAATGTGAAATACAGGGATCCCTCACTTTCTGTGGTTCATTGGGACCGAGATCCCCCCGCAACCACCAAATTCTGCGAAATAGGATCAACCCCCTCACCCCCCCCCCCCCCCCGCTGACTGACGTATACATACATACATGTATATATTTATATATATCAATCAATACATATTTGATGTTATAATGCTTATAACAATTAAACATTCAAAAATAATGCACAAGATGTAAATAAAATATAAATACACACACACACACACATGCAGATGCGCACCTCACAAAAGTGTAAGTTGTTTTGATGGGAGGTTTTGGGTTGTTTGTTTGTGTTGGTTTAGGGTTTTTTTTTGTTGCATAATTGACCTTGTTTTTGTGGCATTTTCCTTATTTTTTCCCCCTATTCTTCCTTAATGTCCTTATTTTTAATTCGATGAATATTAAAAAAACCCCGCAATGCACGGAAGCTGCATGAATTGAAGCAGAAGTAACGAGGGATCCTTGTATTATTAGACTATTGGAGGAAACTAGAGCATCCCTAAAATAACCCCACCCAGTATGTCTCCTGCAAAGTTTGATTCAAAAGCCTTCTTGCTGTGAGGCCACAGTGCTATTCACTGTGCTGGCCATTGAAAAAATGATCATGCATTGATGTTATTAATAAACTGTCTGATTCATACATGTAAAAATGACTGAATATAGAGTTAATAATGTTCAACTATCAGTGGACTTACATTAATGTCGGTGTTGTGAACGAGTTGGTATGCAATGTCTTTGCAGCCTTCGTCCACAGCAGAAGCAGGCATTGCAGCATCACTGTACCAGTCTCTGTCCACAATATGGGCATAAGCTGCGGACGGAGATGCATGTTGAACCCGGGTGGTGGTCACAATACCCACAGACTTCCCTGGAGAAAAACACAGGGAAAATAATCTGCTTTACAGCGAACATCTGGAAGATCACAAATGTTACAGTAAAAAATGAAAAATAAGTGATCAAATGGAAAGTAAAAGAAAGTGGGGTGAATAAATGGAGTGAAAATAAATGGGTAAACTGATAAAATAAAAATAATCTAAAACAGAATTTTAGTGAATTATATTAAATAATGACATGTTTTTAGATTTATTAAAAATAAATTTGGGTGGCACTGTAGTATTGTGCGTTACGACGGTAGCATCACATGTCTGGCTCACAGCAAGAAGGTTATGGGTTTGAGGCCTTTCTCTTTTAAGGTACCCTCTGTGCTTGAGTGACTTCCTCCTGGTACTCCGGTTTCCTTCCATAGTCCATTGATATGGACATTAGGCTGAGTGGCTTCTCCAAATTGTCCCTAAGTGTGAATGTCTCTCTCTCTCACCCTCCTTTTTCTCCCCAATTCAATCATATCCAATTCCCACCCAGTAAGTATTGCCTTCCCTATCACACAACCACCAGGGACGTCAGGGATGGCTGAAAGCATGCAAACGCCCCCTCTGTGACATGCAATGCGAGCCACCCACCTCTTTTCGAACTGCGGTGCATGAGCATTTGGTTACAGTCTAACACACTCAGAGGGAAAGTGCTAGCCGCCCCTTATTCAAATGAGCTGCCTGTGACTGACTGGGGATTGCTGTGAGTGACAAGGAAGTGTGCATATGCCACCTGCCTCCCACCCATGAGAACTCCACCAATTCGATTCCATGGACTCCCGGTCACAGTTGGCTCTGGCATTAAACCGGATTCGAACTTGCAATATCCTAGGTGGTTTGTGTGTGTTTTCCCTGCGATGACCTGGCAAGCTGTTCAGGGTGTATCCCGTTTAGTCCCAGTGCCAGCTGGGATCCCTGACAGGATTAAACACTAATGAGTGTGAATGAAAAGAAACTTCATTTTTTGAAGTTGTTGAGTACTTCAGGCATTTTGCTTTCCATGAGCCGGTCTCTATAAGTGTAAATCTGTCCAGCACTACAGTATGCTTGTGATGCATGATGTAAAGGTAAAGTTTGTTTGGGCTTTTTACACCCGAGGCGAGTGGCCCAGGGCAGTTGTGGGGCGCAGGATCGCTGATCCTAAGATTGGGGGTTTGAATCCCACTCTCCACAAAGGGTGTCACTGTCCCCCCAGTGCAGCTAACTGATCAAAGGCTGGCCATGTCTCTCACTGTCTATGGTGTGAGACATGTAAAGGAAACATTGCTGACTTTTGACGCGAGTAGCTGCAGAGCCGTCAGCGTGTTTCTAATCGGGAGTCGGAGTCCCTTGAGGCAGTTCATTCTGGCAATTCCTGCAGCGGCACTGAAACCCAGTCATATCGGCTTGTGCCTTTCCATTGGATCCTTTCTTGTGCCAAGAGGGGGGGACTTGCTGCTTGGGTAACAGCCTGTTCTCCATACGTCCTACCCAGGCTCTGCGCACTGTAGAGTATTACCAGCCGGGATACCAGCCAGAGCGCAGCTCCATAGTCCTTCGAGACTGACAGAGGCCTACTACTACTACTACTACTACTACCAAGTGGCCCATCAGGCCGGTGCTTATTCCCGGTTTCCGTAGCTTGAAACGACCAGGAGTTCAACTTCTTTTGGATGGGATGCTAGCTCATCACAGGTTACCTTCCCAGTATATTTTTACTGGTAGCCATTTATACTGCAGGGTGAACAGAACCACACTTGTGGTTAAGACCTTGCTCAGGGGTCTTAGCGCAGTGGGGGGTCTCACTGGGATTTAAACACACAACCTCCCTATCATAAGCCGAGCACCCTCACCATGACACCACCTATGCATGATGCAAACAAAAGTTTATTAGTAATTCAAAAAAGTATGAAAGTGTTGCACCAAATAAAGAGTGAGATGGGCACCAGCCTCCTCGCGACCTTAAATAGGATGAAATGACTTAGAAAATGAATAAATGAAGATTTTACAATTCTACAAAGAGTGAATAAACAAAACCAAAGTGCAACAATGCTAGTGTAGTCGGATGTTGTGGTCTTCGCCATTTACTGAACAGCATTCAGTTATTAAAAAGGATTTTAGCCTGAATCTTTTTTTCAAAGTCAACATTTAAGAAGCAGCTTTTTCCTTCATGCATCCTACTGAACTAATAAGAATGTGCACGTGACATTACCAGCAGATGTCAGCAAATACTCTAGTGGTTAGATTTTCAAGTGGTGGTCCTTCACCCTGTTCTTGGAGCTGTACCTTGCTGAAGGCTTAAACTCCAACCCAAAGTTCTATCTGAGCATCTTATCATTGACTTAAGTTTTCGAGGAATCAGCCCGGTTTCTTTATGAGCTAAAAGAGCTGTGTTAGATTTCAGTTGGAGGTAACACCTGCCGGAAAGTAGATCTCCATAAACAAGTTTGGTGTCCACTGATAGAAACGAGTCTTATCTGTCTACAGAGCTGCAAATTTACATCATGAAGTTTATATGGGCAATTTCATAACAGCACGTTCCAGCCAGTGACATGCACTTACACGTGTCTGGTTTATCTCAATGACGAATCAGCATTTTATTAACTAATTTAATTTTTATGTTGGTAAAATACCTGGCAAGTAGCCTGATTGGCCAAATCAGTCGGTTCACCTGATGTCCTTCTGCTCATGCATTTAGCCTGAAACTTGTGTTGTGAAACTGCTGCTTGTGAAACTGCAGCTCTGCAGTTCGACCCATCTAATTGAAAGTTCAGGGGTACCACAGGATGCTTCTGTGGAGCGTGTACGTGCTCTTTGTGGATTTTCTCTATGTACTCTACTTTCCTCCCACAGTCCAAAAACATGTACATTAGGTTAACTGACTTGTGTACCGTACCTCCGGACATTGCTGGCTGAGATAGGCTCATGTGAATGGTTGTTTTTCCTCTTTGTTATCCTTGTGATCGTTTCAGGAACTGTTCAGGATGTACCCACAAATCACCCATACTTGTTTCAATTTCCCCCTTGATTTTGATGGATACACGGTATAGATAATGAACTGAATTTATTTTAGTAGTTCTAATTATGGAATTAAACTTGCATTCTAGATTGTATTTTAATCTGCTTAATCCAGGTGTCTCTTCTTCTTCTCCTTTCAGCTGTTCCCTTCAGGGGTCGCCACAGCGAATCATCTGCCGCCATCTCACCCTATTCTTTGCATCTTCTTCTCTTACACCAACGACCTTCATGTCCTCCTTCAACACATCCATGAATCATTTCTTTGGTCTTCCTCTGGGCCTTCTGGCTGGTAGTTCCAACCTCAGCATCCTAATACCAACATACTCACTATCCCTCCTCTGTACATGTCCAAACCATCTCAATTTAGCCTCTCTGACTTTGTCTCCAAAACGTCTTACATGTGCTGTCCCTCTGATGTGCTCATTCTGAAGTCTATGTGCATTACCTGCTGCTCGGGCACGGTGGAGGACTGATTTGACCTCATTACCACTGGTAGTGCTGCACCGACCCCTCAAAGCTGCAGCATTGAGACCCAGGGTTCCATAATTTGCTTTGACACCACACAGATATGCTGTGGCTGTACCAGCACTGTCTGGCATCTGTCTATCCACATTGTAGGTCTGCACAGAACAGGATGCAAAAATAAACATTTCGCAGGTGGCTATGTGGATTTACATTACTTCAAATTAAGAAATAGATCAAAATGGTTTGATATAAATTAACTCAACAGACTGTGTATAAAAATAAAAATAACCTCATTGTTTAGCATGTAAACTAAAATGAATGTATTCCAAAAGTGATCTGAATTAAAATGCATTGAAATGACTCCCTATAGAAAACCTATTGACTGAACTGGTATCAAACAACTAATTTACTGAATTGATGTGACCGGAACTGATTTAATTAATAGAACTGAATTAATGAGCTGAATGAAACTGGCTTGTTGAACTGAATTGAATTAATGTCTGTGAACCTTGGATAAAGCGAGGTAAGGGAACATGTCCATGGTTAACTGAGTGTCCTCTCCATTGTTACCAGCAAGCTGCCCTTTCATAATCCGAGCGGCGGTCACTGTCGAAACTCCCATGCCTAAAAAAACAGTCACACACACACACACACACACACATACACACACACACACACACACACTATTTAATTTAATGCTTACTTAATATTTACTGTATATTGTGTATCAAGTATACAGTATCTATAAAAAATAAGATCATTGATTACTGCGGTGCATTTTCATGTCAAGTAAAAATATCACTGCCTTGATCAGAATCGAGAACTGGTGCAGATAGCATTAAAGCAGTCGTTGCTAATTAGCATACGTACTGAGTGAGTGTGTGTGTGTGTGTGTGTGTGTGTGTGTGAGATGTGTGTGAGAGATATGATCATCAGTCTCAGTCATACACTTCTAAAAAAGATTAATTCTAAACTTTAAATTCATGGATGCACAGTTTATTTCCTGAGAGCCATCTATCTGTGTCTGTTTATTTTTCTTTTTTCCTTCTTTCATTTGATCCTTTTTTTCTGTAACTCACCATCGCCAAGGAAGAGGATGAGATTTTTGGCTTTGTGAACATTTGGCTTCAGAGACAAAGCCGTGATGAGAGCTTCCCTTCCCTTTCTGTTCCAAAACTTTGGATCCTTTTCTTCAGCTTGTAAACACAAGCGCGTGCATGCACACACACACACACACACACACACACACACACACACACACACACACACACACACACACACACACACACACACACACACACACACACACACACACACACACACACACACACATTTATTTTCTATTTTATTTTATACTTTAAGTTTTACAGCCCCTGAAATCCTAGCTAGATGTATGCATTAAATTACAATAAGGAGATGGGGATGTCCCAGTTAAAAAATATTTGGTTTTAAATCAAATTTTCTACAGCTATTTTCAACATTACTTTTTGTTGAGAACTAATTCCTTAAAATGATATTTACTTATAGCTACCTTTATTAGATGTAGAAACACCACACAAATATTGAAAATTAAGGAAAGCTTACCTGGAACTTTCGAAAAACAGGCATTGATCAAAACTAAAATGAATATTCCAGATTTCAGAGTGTGTTGGAGAACCATGATGTGGATGATACGATAAGAGAGCACTCATACACACATACACACGGATCTGTCTCTTTATAGCTTCACTGTAGACCAAAGGTCATCCATGATTGCGATCTTGAAAACGGACAGTACAAAATTATTTGAACTATTTTCTCCCAGAAGTGTTTGGTTTCTCAGTTCATTTTCTGTAACTGCTTAATCCTAATTAGGGTCATGGGGAGGCTGGTGCCTCTCAGCCGACTCCGGGCGAGGGCAGTACACCCCCTGGACATCTCGCCAGACCATCACAGGGTGGAAACACACTGACGGCTTTGCAGCTACTCTTGTCGAAAGTCAGTAATGGTTCTTTTACATGAACCTCTCACCATAGACACTGAGACATGGCTGGCCTTTGATAACCCAGTTAGCTGCACTGGGGAGACAGTGACAACCTTGTGGAGAGTGGGACTCAAACCCCCAACCTTAGGATCAGTGATCCTGCACCCTTTACCAATAGGCCACCACTGCCACGTTTTAGGTTTCTATTGAACTTAAAGAATCTCTTTTTAAAAAAGAATTTTTATTTATTTATTTTCTGAGGACTATATAAAAAAATTAATAAAAACATAGTCACCATCATCATCATCATCATCATCATCATCATCATCATCATCATCATCATCCGCTTAATCTGGGGTTGAGTCACAGGGCAGCAGCCTAAGCAAAGAGGTCCAGACGTCCCTCTCCCCAGCCACTTACTCAAGCTCTTATGGGGGGACACCAAGGAATTCTGAGATCAGCTGAGAGACATAATCCCTCAATTGTGTTCTAGGTTGACCCGGGATCTCTTCCCAGTTGAAATTGCCTGAAACACCACACCAGGGAGAAATTCGTGAAGCATTCTAACCGGATGCCTGAGCCACCTCAACTGCTCCTCCTAATGTGGAGGAGCTGCAGTTCTACTCCGAGCTTCTCCCGAATTGGCTGAGCTTCTCACCCTATCTGTATCCTCGCAAAGGAGCTAATTTCAGCCACCTGTGTACCCCTTCTTGAATCACCATGTTATGGTGGTGGATGGGTTTGCGTATCCTAATAACCCTAGGAGCTGTGTTATCATTGGTGTTATGCCCCTGGTAGGGTCACCAAAGGCAAACAGGTCCTAGGTGAAGGGAAGCACGTTTCAAAAGACCCCATATGGATAAATATAAAAGGACACGGTGTCCCGGGGGACCGCACCCCCCCAAAGCCGGGAATGAGGGAGAAGCTCAAAGGTGAGTGTCTGGTGGTGAATTCTTCTGCTCATGGATCCCAGCAGGGCCCTGCTCAAAAAGGAGTCAAGGATCTGTGCTTCCATGGACCCACCACTAGTGGGACTGGCTATCAAGGTTGGATGCGTTGTGAGTTGGGTGGCAGGCAAAGGCATGAGTTCTATTGGAACCTAACCTCAGCTACTGAATCTGACTTCTGGGACATGGAATGTCACATATTTATTAATTTTTAAAATTACAACGTAAAATAGTTTTTAGTCATGGTATTCCTGCTGGATCATATACGTACACTGACCTGAATCTTATGTATTATGAGGTTTTTTTTTATTTTTTATTTTTTTTGCTCCTTGTGGATATGTTGCTTTTCTTTGATGTATTCAACTTCAATCAGCTCCCATTCTTAAATTTGTAAAGTTGGAAAAAATGTATACATTATAGATGAATAAGAAATCTCCAGGCAAAGGTAGCGTACACCCTGAACAGATTAAAAGTCCAGTGGAGAGCAACATATAGACACAACCCATTAACACAATCCATCACATTAAGACTTAGAGGCATCACATTCAGACTTCGAGGCATCGACAATATCCAAGTTGCCTCATATGCATATCCTTGGACTATCGGAGGAAACTGGAGTACCCCGTGGAACACCACGTAAACATGGAGAGAACATGCACACTACACACAAAAGCCCTCGCCATGTGTGGGACCCTAACTGAGAACCTTCTTGCTGTGAAGCAGAAGTGCTAACTGCTCCACCACTATGCTGCCCTCCAAAGTCAGCCATATTATGTTAGTAGTGTTACAGAGGATAAAAATATGAAAAGCAAAATGTTATTACATTTGTGAATACAGTATACAGAGGTGGTCATGTTTTTTTTTTTATGAATAAAAATTATTCTTTAATAAAATACTACATTTTAATTAATTATGAAATTAAAGTAGGGCAGTGGTGGCCTGGCGGTAACAGTCACTGATCCTAAGTTTGGGGGTTCAAGCCCCACTCTCAGTGGGTTGTCACTGTCCTCCCAGTGCAGCTAACTGGGTTATCAAAGGCCGGCCATGTTTCTTACTGTCTATGGTGTGAGGTTCATGTAAAAGAACCACTGCTGACTTTTGACATAATGATTGCATAGCCATCAGTGTTTTTCTTCCCTGCGATGGCCTTGCGAGCTGTCCAGGGTGTACTCTGACCTTGCCCGGAGTCAGCGGGGATGGGCGCCAGCCTCTCCGCGATCCTTTTAGGATTAAGCGGTTACAGAAAATGAATGAATAAATGAAATTAAAGTCAAAAGGAAACGTCACTAAAGAAAAAAGGTGTAGTCAGACATGGTATCAGATTACACTCTGATCCTTACACACTGAAGTTACTGATGGTAATTTACATTGAGCTCTTCAGGAAAGAACGAAGGGCTGTTGGCGTGCATTAGCTAAAACTAATTACCGAACATCCATAAAAACTAGCTGGTACAATAATAAGCTGATAGTTTATCTGAATGGTAATAGCTGGCACAACACAAACTCTTGTAATAAGTGCAACATGTACAGAGTTGCAGATAGATTAGCATTTCACATTTGTTATGGATTTAAATAAAATTCAAATTCTTAAAACCAAACTTAAGTGCAGAAATAAAGATAGTACTGTACTTTATATCATTAAGCCTATGCGAAGTGATGTTTAATCTTGTTAGTTTTTATACTATTATTATTAATTTCTTTTATTAAACTCCATTTCTCTATTGTGTATCTGTACAGATCTATAATATTGCATCACTACCAAAGCTGACACATTTTAGTGAAGATTTCATTTTGGTTCTTCATTCATACATTCAGTTTCTGAACTGTTTAATCCTTAGGATTGCTGGGAGGCTGGTGCCTATCTCAATCGACTCTGGGCGAGGGCAGGGTTCACCTTGGACAGCTCATCAGGCCATCATAGGGCAGATAAATGCTGATGGTAATGCAGCCTACTCATGATGAAAGTCAGCCATGCTTTTTTTTTCTTTCTTTCTGCATCTCACCACAAACAATGAAAGACATGGCTCGCCTTTAATAACTACGTTCGCTGCACTAGATGGATATAATTGAGACCCCATTGACAGTGAGGCTTAAACCCCCAACCATTTAAGTTCTTAAATTTGTTTAAAAAAGTATAATGATAGTATTTATTACACACACACACACACACACACACACACACACACACACTCACACACACACACACACACACAAACACACACACACACACACACACACACACACACACACACACACACACACACACACACTGTTGCATTACTATTTTTCTGCAGCATCAGGTGACTGCAGATGAGTGACATGAGGAACTTTGCAAATATACTTTCTGGTTAAAGGTTAATCAGGTTACTGCTCTGGGGGAACACAAAAAAGCAAACACAGAGAACATGGTGATTGTATTCTGAGGAAGTAAATATGAAGAGACTTATGTTGTGCAGGATTGATGATACTTCACTGCTTGTATTCTGTCTCAAATTAACCTCCAACACAGCAGTGAAGACGCATAACTTATTTCTAGTCAAATCAGCTGGTTCATTTACATTACAAATAATAACTCAGCTTTAGAGGGGCAGTGGTGGTCTAGTGGTATAAGGCGCTGGATCGCTGATCCAAAGTTTGGGGGTTCGAGTCCCACTCTGCACAAGGTTGTCACTGTCCCCCCCCAGTGGAACTAACTGGGTTATCAAAGGCCGGCCATGTCTTGTCACTGTCTATGGTGTAAGGCATGTAAAAGAACCATTGCTGACTTTCGACAAGAGTAGGCTGCAAAGCCGTCAGCGTGTTTCCGCCCTGTGATGGCCTGGCGAGCTGTCCAGGGTGTACTCTGCCCTTGCCCGAAGTTGGCTGGGATGGGCACCAGCCTCCCCGTGACCCAAATTAGGATTAAGCGGGTACAGAAAATGAACTGATGAACTGAACTCAGCTTTAGAGAGCAATCTAGGTGAGCCATCCCAAAAATACCCTAAAGGTCCCTGTGAGGCCACATAAAGGCATAACAGAGGCTGTTTATATTTTACTCTAGATAGCTTTATGACTGTAATTTGTATCAACATTTTTTGCAGTCAGGCAGCACAGTGGTGTAGTGGTTAGCATATTTACCTCAAAGCAAGAAGGTCCTGCATTTGAGTCTTGGGCTCTGTGAGGATGTTTCTGTGTGGAGTTTGCATGTACTCCTCGTGCTGGTGTGAATTTACTCCATGTATTCCAGTTTCCTTCTACAGTCCAAAGACATGTAAATTAGGCTAATTGTCTGTTCCAAATTGCCACTAGATGTGAGTGTAACTGGTTTTGTGTGTGTGTGTGTGTGTGTGTGTGTGTGTGTGTGTGTGTGTGTGTGTCAAACTGTTTAGGGTGTAAACTGCTTTACTCCAGTATTCCAGCCGACCCACGACAATAATTGGTTAAAGTGGTTCAGCAAATGTGTCCAAATGGGTCGAGACGTTACAAATCATTAAACATTTGCTTACCTCAACATAATAAATTCAGGGCAGGATGAAATCGGGAGGGTACATTAAAGAAACATATGGCCACATTTATTTAAAGAAATGCAGATAAGAGTGAGTAGTTCTGCAGATGACCTATTAACAATGCACAAATTACTGAAAACAGATGCAGTTCACAGGCAGTGGTGGCCTAGTGGTATAGGCGCTGGATCACTGATCCTCAGGTTGGGGGTTCAGGCCCCACTCACCATAGGTTTTCACTGTCCCTCCCCAGTGCAGCTAACTGGGTTAGCAAAGGCCTTCCATGTCTCTCACTGTCTATGGTGTGAGGTTCATGGAAAAGAACCATTGCTGGCTTTCGACAAGAGTACAGTACATGTCAGCGTATTTCTGCCTTGCGATGGCCTGGCGAGCTGTCCAGGGTGTACTCTGCCATCACCCAGAGTCAGCTAGGATGAGTGCCAGCCTCCCCGCGACCCTAAATAGGATTGAGCGGTTACAGAAAATGAACTGAACGGAACAGATACAGTTAATTTCTTAAGGAGAACTTCAGTCTCCTGATATTAGCGCAAATTAGCAGAGGAAAAACAACAGGTACAGAATAACCTGCCTTGGCAGTTGAGCTGTTCTGATAACACTCTTCGTTTATATTTTATATAAAACAGAAAAGTAAAAGTGGATAAAAGTATGTGTCTTAATCCTGAGCATTCACTAGAACATTCTTGAGTGCACAGTGGAACATTTGCAGGTACACAAATTCATAATAGTATAGTATCATATAATTTTAATAGAAAGTACTAAATATATTCAATTTGACTTTTCAGTGAATCTCATAAATAGTTCTGACAATAGTGTTTTTTTGTTGGTTTTTTTTTACACCAACGGGGTTTGTGCATGCTGGAAACATAAATAAATCTGTCCCTACAACTATAAATGTTAAACCTATAATGAATTTAGAAATGCATTTTAAGTTTAAGCTGAAAGTTTAAAGCTTAAAGCTTAAAGATGTATAAGCTTAAAGTTGTAAATGTAAAGTTTATATTTGCACTTATATATTTCTGCAAAGTTTCTTTATTTACAAAAGATCTATTCAAAATTAATCTGAAATTTATTTAAAATTGAGTCAGTTAGTTGGGAATTATGAGACCACTATTACGGTTACAATGTGGGCATTATGGGTAGGCATTTTGCAGAAAGTATTAAAAGGACAAGATTGGAATTCTGATGCAACTAAATAAACCTAAAGTGAACTTGGAAAATAGCTGCAGTATTCACACACACACACACACACACACACACACACACACACACACACACACACACACACACACACACACACACAAACAGAATTATTAGGTAGGTCACAGTGGACTTTATAATATTGTAAAATGAGTACAGTGATGTAACCAATTCTAGCCTATTAAACCTGCAGTTACTGATCCAGTATCTTCAACATTCTTTCTATACTTTAATATAGAAATAATAAAAAAGGCAAGTAATTGAACTTTGTTATTGCATTTTCTTATTGTATATGTGCAGACATAGACATGTATACTGTATACTTATATTTAGGTTTTTGTGTATATATATATATATATATATATATATATATATATATATATATATATATATATATATATATATATATATATATATATATATATATATATATATATATACACACTAATATATGTATGTATGTATACATGGTAGGTAGGTAAAGTCTGTTGGGTTTTTACACTCGAGCCTAGTGGCTCATCAGGCCGGTACTTATCCCCGGTTTCTGTAGCGTGAAGCGACTAGGAGTTCAACTCCTCCTGGATGGGACGCTAGTCCATCGCATGTTACCTTCCCAGTATATTTTTACTGGTACACATTTATACTGCTGGGTGAACCAGGGGTCTTAGCACAGTGAGAGTCTCAGTGAGATTCAAACTCACAACCTCCCGATCATGAGCGCAGCACCCTAACCACTACACCACCAGCCCCACAGGTATGTATACTAGTACATGAATCCATAATATACAAGTATTCATCCACTACAGAAAATATAGTAAACTCCTAGGACAGTTAAGGACGTGTCTTATGAGAACAACGAGAAATGCTAATAAACTCTTGCCATATAATTTTGAACACGCTCAATCCCCCCATCTTATAGGTAATTGTCGTCAGCGTGTTTCTGTCCCTTGTTAAAGGGTTGTGTCAGGAAGGGCATCCAACGTAAAACCCTATGCCAAATCAAGTGTGCAAATCAGATGATTCGCTGTGGCGACCCCTGAAAAGGGTAAAAAGCCGAAAGGAAACTACTACTACTAATACTACTACTACTACTACTACTACTACTACTACTACTACTACTACTACTACTACTACTACTACTCATAGGTAATTGCCATTATCAGGTCCATCTGTTGTATGCTTCCCTATGTTCACATACCCATGGCTGTGTTATGATAGATATAGGAATTTCATACACTTTTCATACGATAAAACACTTTGAGAAGCTTTATATTGACCAGTCCTTGAGGGTTTTTTTTGGGAAGTAGAATTGGTACCTTCATATTATCAAACATGTGGCTTTAAGGTTATGGCTAATCACTATATAATACTGCGTAGAATAATATTTGTATATGAAAATATATATTTTATATTTTCTTCTCATATAAGAAAAAACAACACCAAGTAACATTCATACAAAATGTAAAAAATGTAATTAAAAAAAAATTGTGTTCAGTGTACATTATACAGTACAGTATTTGTAAATATAAACTCTACAGAAATCCTAAGGAAATACAGGAGGAAAAAAATTGCAAAAATGTCTGCATAGAAAATGATTTCAGTTAATGCAAACAAAAACATAATATAATTATTAAAAAAGATAATGGGTTGACTATATTTATATATAAAAAGGTAACCATAAATCATCAAAAAATGATTCCTGAGTTTTAAATAAAGTCTTCAATAAACAATCATCAACTTCCCCTTGCAAATTAATATCTGCTGGTGATTAATCTGCAGGGAAATTCACACTAGCATCTCGTTTTAATTACACACAATAATCCACTTAACAGTTAAAATCGGCTGTAAGTCAATGTAATGTACTTATCTAGCTAAGATCTGGCCAATGTTACATTTATTGTACAAGTAAAACCAATTTTTTTTTCATGTTTCATGTTGAACTGAAGAAATATCACATCATCAAGGTTCAACCTCATGCACTCCTTACAGATATGAGCTTTCACACTGCCGTTGGTGACTTCACCAAGAAGAAGTGAATGAGGGTGCACCGGGAGCACAGGGCCAGACTAACACTGTTACCTAAAGCCGCACCAAATTGCTGCAAAAGACAAGCTGAGCCACAAGGAAAGGGAGAACTTGGGGGCAGAGTTAAGCTCAGGGGGGCAGTCAGTATAGGGATGAAGGCAGGCGGCATACGCCATCACATGAGCTATATAATGTTGCTCTTTTACGCCATGCAAAAGATGCGCCATTGGACCTTTAGCGTAAATTGCCACATCTTCTCCTCCATGAGTCTCTGCATCTAAAGGTACAGCTGCTTGCTGCATGTATTCCTCATCAACTAGCAAAAGAAAAAGAGTAACAAAGATTATGCTTAACATCAGTAACACTTTACCTAACATAATTTACATATCAGTGCTGGTTAAAAAGAGATGATAGTAAAATATCAGTTCTGTAATTAGCATTTATTTAAATTTGTACTTTATTTATTTATCATATTTATTTATTTTTATTGATTGATTATTTGATTGCTGTGACTTATAGCTCAAAGAATTAAATGTTTGGTTATAAGGTATAATCAGTGACCTTAGATCACTATATATTTGAGAAACTTTGGTACCATGTAAATTGTCAGAAATTTTTGAAAAAATCTTGGAATGTGATACGTACATCAAAACAACTCATCAAGAACAATATGTCATCATATTATTGCACTCAATGACAATCTTCTGATAACTGCTATCACAGTTTGCCGTAGAGTATATGAAAGAGTTTATTGCCATCATCATTCTGTGTGACTTGCAATAAAATGACTGTTATCACATTAATCTCTTCTGCTTCAGTTAAATTACTCTGAACAACCACAATTCAAAGTAGTAATTGCAAGCTTGCAGTAAATTGTTTCCCCTTTAACTGTAGTACAGACAAGGCATGTGTTTCTACAAAAATTCCATTCCATTTTAGCTTTAAAACCCTTTTACAAACAGAAGCAGACTCTCTATAGTATCACATCATATGGAGCCTGATCAAATTAACTGTTTTACAAATGTTAATCTTCATTACCTCCATAAACCCAAAATTATAATGAAATGCTTATTAGTTCTTCTGAGTAGTAAGGAAATAAATGTCAGTTTAATAGATAGAAGTTTATATTTATTTGAATTGTTTGTTTTCTTTCAGCCCAATTTAGCTCCACAGATTATTTATTGCACCTAGTGGTCAGAATTGGAACTGCAACATTTAATAACGTTCATAAAACACTGAATTAAATTTACTAGATTTCTGCGAGCACATCACATATCAACTCATACAGTCAGTGTATGATGGAAATGACAGGCCAACGCTCTGTGTGCACAAACAGAAATAATGGTCCTGAAGGAACAGTACCCCTTTAACACTATTGCCTTGAACAGCTGGAAGCCAGATGGATTGTAGGTAGGGAAACAAATGTGGTATGACTATCAACTAAAATGTAGCATTTCTGCTCATAGTTGTTTGAAGAAAATGAAAGGACTCTTCTTTTGCACAAAAGTAAATAGCATCAAATACAATGCTACAGCTGACCTGCAATCCTTTCCTGAAAGATGAACGGCAACCCTAATGACTAGAGCAGACTGCTCTGAGACTTCTGAGAAAAGCTCCACCCTTCTACTATCGTGTTCACTGACTATATCTGCTGTGAACATCTGCAAGTACATCAACAAGTGCAAAACATTAGAAAAGGAGTGTCTAACTATCAAGTGGATGGTTTTTACTCTCTATTCTTACCCACTTGCCCTTTTACTCTTTGTTCCAGCCACACCCAACTTCAATCTCTGACCAGTAGAAAATCATGCAAATCTACAGCTTGGTCATGGGAAAGCTCTTAGTTGGGATATTGAGATTTGGTATCTAGAAAGTGGACCACCACTATATGGAACTTTTCTTACTGCTGAATGACTCTGAAAAGGCTTGAAACTTAATGGACCATCATGAAACCAAATATACCCAAACAACCATTACAGCACCACTAAAGATTTGTGCCAATGACAGAGGACCCATTGAAAACTTAGGGGTCATGCTTCATAGGAAACCCCTACCGCTTCATGTCTATGCTCTCCAGGAATTCATTTCCTTCCTCATCCTCAGACTTACCCTAATACAGTGCATAAAATAAACAGTTTAGGATGGATACTGGATTTATATATAATGTTGGTGTTTGCTGATGCTGTCTCAGACTCCATCTCATGGCATGATAGATATTTATACACAGTGCAAAACACTTAATTAATAAATACATTTTTAGAGGATGCTATTTCACTAACCTCAGTTGTAAAAGTCATGCTATTATTTCCATTTTGAAAGAAGTTCAGGCTTTTCTTTCTTTTTTTTTTACTCTAATAGTGTAACATTAACATTGCACACAGACACTTACAGTAATCCACTGCTGACACGTTCGCTCTCGTCCCATTAACATGCACATATCCGGGCCCATTAGCATACAGGATACTAGTGAATGGAAGTCTGTCATCTGCATTCTTTGGTGCCAAACCTTGACACACACACACACACACACACACACACACACACACACACACACACACACACACACACACACACACACACACACACACACACACACACAAAAATCAACATGATTATATCAATGATTCTGTATCCTACAAACTTAACTATCAGAAATAATATAAGCCACCCACCAAAAATAGGATTCCCCCGGGGTGTATTCCCTCCATATGTGAAGACATGTGAGTGATCTGCAGTGACGATGGTGAGAGTTTCAGACTCTGCGGTGAGCTGAGCTGCTCTTCGAACCGCACGATCAAACATCACTGTCTCCGTTAGAGCCAGTTTAGCAATTCCAGCATGATGACCATGATCAATCCTGCCCCTTACAGATAAAATAAACATCATGAGTATTCATTCATTCATTTTTTTTAACCACTTGGGCCTATTAGGGTGGCAGATCCTATCTCATTTGACTCTGGGTGAAGGTGGGTACACTCTGAGCAGCTCATCAGTCCATTGCAGGGCCAACACAAAGACACATCATTCACACTCACATCTGGAAGTAATGCAAAACAGTTAATTAGCCTTAGTGTATGTCTTTGGACTGAAGAAGGAAACGAGTATCTGCGGGAAACCCTCAATAACACGGAGAACATTGAAGCTCTACACACAGATGCTCTTGTTGAGCCTGTGACCGTGGGTTGGCTGTGTCACATAATAGAAAGTTCTATGTTGCTCGATGTACATTTAAATCTAATTTATGTTTGGTGCAATAATCAATGTGATTAATTTTATATCAAACTACTCATCTTCCACAAAGAGAAAAAATCCATTTGGGTTCTTCTTGAGAATCTGGATGGCTTTCTCTGTCATGTCTACAATGGAGGGATCACGTGTCCAGTTCCTGAATACTTCAAACTTCATATCCTTTGGTTCAAACAGCCCTGTGAGAGACAATGATTAGAAAGGCAGACCATAACGAGGCAAAATATCACACAGGTTTGGTTTCTTGAAGCCATGTGTCGTTGGTAAGTTATACCTTTACTTTAGGATATGTTTCAAAAATGTTCTTACCCAAGTATACCTTATGTTAGGTATACTTTTGTAAGGTTGGTCTGTAATGAATTACTGTAATTTTATCATTTTTTGTTATATCATACTGCAGTAAACAATACTGATAAGACAGCACACCGCTGAATCAGCATTTGCAGCATATCAAGCTAATCAAACTACTAAACTATAGGCACACTAATAATCAAGCAGATAGTTGCCTAGTAATAGTAATAGGAATACAGGGATCCCTCACTTTCCGCCGTTAATTGAGACCAAGATCCCCACAAGACAGCAAAGTAGGATCACCCCCCCCCCCCCCCAACACTGAACACTGGCTTTTGCTTTTGCCCCCTCACGGCTGCATTGCCCAACTGATGTATATGTGTATATAATATCAATAAATACATATTCAATGCTATAAATGCTTATAATAACAATTAAACATTAAAAAAAAATAATATAAGATGTAAATAAAATATAAATACACATACAGATGGTATTGCATGAGAAGATTACACACATACATACGCGCGTGTGCACACAGATGCAACAGTGTAAGTAGTTTTGATGGGAGATTTTGGGTTGATTTTTTGTTTTGTGTTGGTTTAGGTTTTTTTTTTTGTTGTTGCATAATTGACCTTGTTGTTTGTGGCATTTTCCTTAACTTTTCCCCTATTCTTCCTCAATTTCCTTATTTTTGAACTCGATGAATATTTATTTATTTATTTATTAAAAACCGCGATGCACTGAAGCCGCATGCATTGAACCGCAAAGTAGCGAGGGATCCCTATACAGTGATCATCAAAAAATTTTAAAAATAAGGAAATTAAGGAAAAATAGGGGAAAAGTTAAGCAAAATGCCGCAAAACAATGGCAGTTACGCAACCCCCCCCCCCCCACAAACAAACAAAAACAAAAACTAACCCAACAAAACTACTTGCATTTTTATGTGAGGTGCACATCTGAGTGTGTGTGTGCGCACGCGCACGTCTGTACGTGTGGATGTTTATATTTTATTTACATCTTATGCATTATTTTTGAACGTTTAATTGTTATTATAAGCATTGACAGCGTTGAATATATATTTATTGATATTATATACACACATACATGTTTACATTTACGTATACGTCAGTCAGGGGGGTTGATCCTACTTCGCGGAAATTGGCGGTTGCGGGGGAGTCTCGGTCCCCATTAACCGTGGAAAGTGAGGGATCCCTGTATATCATTTGTTCCTTGGAAATCATCTTCTGTAGACTAGAGTGCCTCATTTAACACCACAGTTTTTGCAATGGTTCAGTCTTTGCAGTCACGCAAAATCAATTATTCATATCACCGTCCCTTGCTAAAAAGGGTTGTTACAGGAAGGGCATCTGACGTAAAAACATCTGCCAAATCAAACGTGCAAATCAGATGATTTGCTGTGGTGACTCCCGAGTAAAAGGGAAAAAGCCGAAAGGAAGACAGACAGACCGTGATTTTTGTGATCTTCAAAGGATTTGTCCTATAAGACAGATTTTCTGAAGCACTCAGGTTGTGAGACATTGCATTTTAAGCATTTTATGAGAAGAACTGTATATACAGTTTCTGTCTATACAGCTTGTTCTTGATATTACTTTGATTAGCCTTTGATGTTCATGTTTTTTATGACTTTTTTGACTTATGAAATATTTATCACTGAACTTTTAACTGTTTACTGCATTATTAAACAGGCTATATCTGGATATAATATAATAATTTTGTTACTATTTCAATAATTTTGAAAAATAGAACTAAACTATGCTTTACAACATAACAACAGTTTAAAAACGTATTAATATAATATTCCACCCTTTAAGTAGAGTATCAGTTCACCAATCGGTACACACACACACACACGCACACACACACACACACACACACACACACACACACACACACACAAATAAATAAAAACAAGCAACGCTAGAATGTTATTTCTATCACCACAGATTACCTGACCAGGACGAACAGAAAAATAAATTACAAGCCAAGAACAAAATGATGATATGTGTGTTCAAATAACATCATATTACCCATCAGACAGTCTGTAGTGTTCACATTCACTGCTTTAAACTGCTCTTTGTTCCAAACATATTGAGCCCTTCTGTCCTAGAAAAAAACCCAGGAATTTTCATATTAGTACTCGTACAATTTATTTAACTTCTAAATGCTTATTTTATAAATCTATAATGAAATTTTAAATATGTTTATAAAATATTATTATACATTATTTCCTGTGGGAGTAGAGATGTTCGTCCCTGCCGCATCTTTCTAACCCTAATAGGTATATATAATACTTTAGGTATGTGCCTTAAAATCCATGATGTACATTTTGAGTGCAGTTGTAATTCATTTTGCGGGTAAAGGAGAGCATACAGTACATGCAGATTATGCTATTTGTTTCAATAAATGTTTTTAAATACTGCTTGCGCGTTTTATTTCAGGTGCTCTACTGCAAACCCCTTTCATTCTTTCAATCATTCATTCACGGAACTACTTTATCCTGGCTGTGGTGTGGTTTCAGCTAATTCCAAGTAGCATAATCTGCATGTACTGTATGTAGGAGGAAACTGGACTCCTCTGAGCAAACCCACACAAGCATGGGGGGGGAGGGACATGCAAACTCCACACAGAAACGCTTTTACTCCCAGCACCATTTTAAAGTGGACGTGTTAACCACTATGACATCATAATGCTTATAATAAAAAATCACTATACAATTTCACATGAAATTACCTTCCGATCATCCAACCAAGCCTCAATCAAGTTCCTGTTGTCCTCACGGTCACCTTTCCGTGATGATGATGATGGATATTCTGGATCCGGAGTGCCTTTGGGTGTCATGTACATCCGTCCACCTCCAAGAATAACCTAACGCACACAGAGTAAAGTAATGATTATAATATGCTAATAATGATTGATAATATTGACCCCACCTTATCCGTGTCCATTGTGGGTGGTAACTCGTGGTTCAAAACAATCAATATGCTATTTGTATGGTATTAATTAGTTCAGTTCAGTTCATTTTCTGTAACCATTTAATCCTAATTAGGGTCGCAGGGAGGCTGGCGCCCATCCCAGCCGACTCTGGGTGAGGGCAGAGTACACCCTGGACAGCTCGCCAGGCCATCGCAGGGCGGAAACACACTGACAGCTTTGCAACTACTCTTTGCGAAAGCCAGCAATGGTTCTTTTGCATTCCTCACACCATAGACAGTGAGAGACATGGCCAGCCTTTGATAACCCAGTTAGCTCCACTAGAGGGACAGTGACCACCTTGTGGAGAGTGGGACTCGAACCCCTAACCTTAGGATCAGCGAACCAGCACCCTATACCACTAGGCCACCAGTGCCTGGCTATTAATTAGTAACATACCTTAATCTAATACAAGCTCTCTTATGACTTATTTATGTTATAAATAAGCAATAACTGTTAATACATAATTATAACCCTTCCAAGGTGTGCCAGCTAGATAAATACATTTATTTCATAAAACAGATCAGATTGTGTTATTCTTCTTATGTACAGCATTTGGTCAAAGAGTACAATGTTGTGTTTTATTAATTAATAATAGAATACAAATTGACTGGTTTATAGTTATCATCTTCCTCCGCTTAATCCGTGGTCAGGTCGCGGGGGCAGCAGCCTAATCAATGAGGTCCAGACGTCCCTCTCCCCAGCTCCTTTGGGGGCACACTGAGGTGTTCCCTGACCAGCCGAGAGATATAATACCTCCAGCGTGTTTTTAGGTCAACCACGGGGTTTGTTCCCGGTTGGACAAGACCGAAACAATACACCAGGGAGGCGTTCAGGAGGCATTCTAACCAGATGCCTGAGCCACCTCAACTGGCTTCTCTCAGTGCAGAGTAGTATCAGCGGTTCTACTCCAAGCTCTCCCCAGATGGCTGAGCTTCTCACCCAATCTCTAAGGAAGAGCCTTGTCACCCGGCGAAGGAAGCTCATTTCAGCCGCTTGTATCAGCAGTCTTGTTCTTTCAGTCACTACCCAGAGCTCGTGACCATAAGTTAGGGTTGGAACGTAGATAGACAGGTAAATTGAGAGCTTTGCCTTGTGGCTCAGCTCTCTCTTCCCCACGACAAACAGCAGCGGCGGCTTTGATCCACCTCTCTATCTCCTGCTCCATCCTTCTTAACTTGTAAACAAGACCCCTCGGTACTTGAACTCTTCCACTTGGGGCAGGACCTCATTCCAGACCTGGAGGGTGCATTCCACTCTTTTCTGGTTGAGAACCATTGCCTTCGACTTGGAGGTGCTGATTCTCATTGGTCTATAGTTAGATGTAATATCCAAAAGGCAAATTCTTCTTGTCAACTGTGTTATAGCTACTAATAAATAGCAATTCCTTCACCAACCTCAAAGACTCTGTCTCTCTCTCTCTCTCTCTCTCTCTCTCTCTCATAGATGCGCGCACACACACACACACCCACACACACACACACACACACACACAAACACACACACACACACACACACACACACACACACACACTCACACTCTCTGCTTCATCATACTGAGCACAACACATACAGTTAATATTAATTTACCAATGTTGGATGTTGCTATTCAGTAACACCCACCAGCCATGTGGCAAATAGCTGTTGATATCAATCAGGTTGTGATGGCCTGGTAAGTTGTCCAGGGTGCACCCTGCTCTCGCCTGGAGTTATTATTTTGACCTTTAAAACTTGTACTTATTAACATATACTGTAAATTATTTAAAGATTACAATGTAGTGGGTGTCATGAAAGGAAAAGTGTACAAGACGGTGATGAGGCCGGCGATATTGTATGGTTTAGAAACAGTGGCCCTGGGGAAAAGACAGGAGGCTGAGCTGGCGGTAGCAGAGATGAAAATGTTGAGGTTCTCTTTGGGTGTAACGAGGATGGATAGGATCAGGAATGAGTACATCAGAGGGACAGTCCATGTTAGAGGTTTTGGAGACAAAGTCAGAGAGGCTAGATAGAGATAGTTTGGACATGTACAGAGGAGGGATAGTGAGTATATTGGTAATAGGATGCTAAGGTTGGAACCACCAGGCAGAAGGTCTAGAGGAAGACCAAAGAGAAGATTGATGGATGTGGTGAAAGAGGACATGAAGGTAGTTGGTGTAAGAGAAGAAGATACAGAGGATAGGGTGAGATGGAGGCGGATGGTTTGCTGTGGCGACCCCTGAAGGGAAAAGCCGAAAGGAAAAGAAGAAAATGTAGTGGGTGTCAGTGGTGTCAGTGGCATGTATCAATGGAAAAAGTGCCAAATAATTATGGTGTTGATGGGATGTTAGCCTTACATCTATGTCGATGTTGGTGATAAGTTGCGTAGAAATGTCCACACAGCCAGCTTCTTGGGCTTCAGATGGTAAATCAGCATCACTGTACCAGCTGCGGCTCACAGAATGGGCATATGCTGCTGCTGGAGATGCATGTTGGACTCGAGTGGTAGTCACAATGCCTACTGATTTACCTAATATCACGTGAAAAAAATAAGTACATCCATATTGGAACCAGAAAACACTTCACCCTTTTACATATATAGCTTATAGCTAGAGATCAAATAATATTCCTCTGTGGAGAAGTGAGTACACCCTGGGCCTCAGAAGATTGGATTGTCTCATTAAGGAAAATTAATTATTTTAATTAGCATTTTGCATAATTGTCCACTTGCTGAAATATTTGAATAATCCTCAGTCAGTTGTAAGATATTTGAGTATTTTCTTGCACGCCTTACCCTTTTCCTTTTGTGCTTTGTGTCATTATTTGGTTGAAAGGTCACCCTCAAATTCAATGGTCAGCTTTCACACAGAAAATCTTATTTTATCAAGAGTAGGCTGCATAGCCGTCAACATGTTTCCGCCCTGCGATGGCCTGGCGAGCTGTCCAGGGTGTACCCTGCCCTCACCCAGAGTCAGCTGAGATGGTCGCCAGCCTCCCTGTGACCCTAATTAGGGTTAAGCGGTTCAGAAAATGAATGAATGAATGAATGAGTTAGCCTTACAGTATCTTCAAGCACTCTTAAATATGATGCAAAATCCATCGTTGAATCAAGTACTGCAAACTCCCCAGTCTCTGGGACAGATCCATTACATTTCCATTCTTCACGTGTACACTGTGTCTGTGGCCAAACAAGTCAATCTATAATAGAGCATAAAGGCCTTGTTGCTTAATTTCCTGGCATGCCTTCCACGCAGAGCAAATTTGTCGAGTCTCTTTCTGATTGTAGACGTATACACATATCACACCAAAGGTTTCAACACCCACCTGCAGATCCTATGATTATTAGAAGTCCTTTTGGACTCATTTTTTTTCATCAAATAGGCTGCTTTTAAAGAGCAGTCAGTGCTGAATGACAAATGGGCAATTATTTGAAACACGTTCCACTTGTAGATATCTCCCACAGAAACCTAATCAAGCATGGGGACATGCTCACTCTGTCCATGGGGTATTACCAAGAACCTTCTTGCTGTGAGGCTAAAGTGCTGACCACCATTCCCTTGCATTTCCATGGTGGAAAATGAGTGGTTCCAAATGTCCAGTACGTGGGTTTGAGTAGTGATGGCAGTGGATAAAGCTCTGGGTTACTCATCAGAAGGTTGGGCGTTTCAAGCCAAGTACTGACAAGTTACCAGGGATAGGTTTTCGGATAAAGCCTTTAATCCTCGACTGCTCACTTGTAAGACTGACCTAAAAATGTCATATGCTCTGGATAAAGGCATTTGCTAAATGTATTTGCAATAATTATATCCTCAGCTGGGTGAGGGCATTTCTGTGTGCAGTTTACATGTTGTCTCTATGCATGTCTGGGTTTCCTCCAGGTGCTTTTTGTTTTCCCCCTACAGGCAAATATATGAATGACAATCCAGAAAATGTTCTGAACCCTTCCTGCTCTGATAGGTAAATGCATTGCTTTTGAGTTCAGTATGGGGTCTAAAATTTTTAAGTGTGTATTCTAATTTGAGAAGTTTTGGACAGATATCACAAATTTACAGCAAGTGATAGTACTTACAGTGCTAGTCAGGAACCTCAAATACTAAGGTTCCTACTCATGTGATAATTTTAGCTGTTCTGGACCAAACACACGCACACACACACACACACACACACACACACACACACACACACACACACACACACACACACACACACACACAAACACACACACACACAGGGAATTTATTTAACAAACACATGATATAAAAGAACATTTTCCTGTTTTCTGGAAAATACTTGAGACAGTGAGGTTATTCTCCACACAGTGCTGAATTGGCATATTTGGACATGTTTCACACTTGTTCAAATACACAAATAGGCCACTGTGAGGGACTGTGCCCATACACTCAGACCTCACACACACACACACACACACACACACACACACACACACACACACACACACACACACACACACACACACACACACACACAGTTTTATGGCTACACTTACTGTGCCTTGGAAGGAATTATGAAATAACAGTGTGGTGTTGTTAGTTGGCAGGTTTAAAAGTTTGATGCTAGGAAAGTGTGTATGTATGTGTGTGTGTGTGTGTGTGTGTGTGAGAGAGAGAACGTGTGTATGTAATTGAAGAGTTCAAGTGCCAATCTGGAGAAAATAAAACCACCACAGGCTTGTTTTGTACAAAACCATAATAAATTTGCTAAAATCCCAGTATATTTGTATTTTTTTTTCAGAAACTTAAATCATGTCTCATTTTCTGCAGATGTAAAACTTCATTTTAAAAAATCAGGCTTATGAAGTTAGTGCTCTCATCCCATAATCACTGCATTCACTACTTGCAAAATTGTCATTTACTTCTCACAAATAATGTATTGAAACATGCAAAAGTATCACAGCTTAGAAATCTCACACTGTTTAATCCTAATTAGGGTTACGGGAGGCCGGCACTCATCCGAGCTGACTCTGGGCGAGGGCAGAGTAGACCCTGGACAGCTCGCCAGGCCATCGCAGAGCAGAAACACGCTGACGGCTTTGCAGCCTACGCTTGTCGAAAGTCAGTAATGGTTCTTTTACATGATCCTCACACCATAGACAGTGAGAGACATGACCGGCCTTTGATAAGCCAGTTAGCTGCACTGGGGGGGGGGGGGGGGGGGGGACAGTGGAAATAAAAATCTATAACAAAACAAAATAAAAAAAAATAAAAAAAACATAAAATTTGAAGAATTTGCCCATGATCAGCTGTCCTCATCTGACGATATGTTAGAATAGATGGCACACTACTGTCGTACATGGACATCACACTAGTCAGGCAATGTGGAAAGTAATCAAGATGTATCTCTCTCTCTCTCTCTCTCTCTCTCTCTCTATATATATATATATATATATATATTTAAATGTACCCATGATGAACACTCAGACCAATTATAAATACAGGTACAGTACAAATCTATTCTGCACTCATTTGAAAAAGTTCGGAGACATTTTTTGGAACAAAGTCAAGGCTGTCATCTCAGGGGCGGAAAAATAGAAGCGTGTGAAAGGATAAATAATAGGAGGGTGTGCAATGTCCACAGCGGTTCTCCCACGGGTTGTGTCCGGAGTTGGATGTTTTATTTAATTAAATTGTGGATTTTGATATTTTAGCTACCTGAGGTTGATAAAATGATAACAATCAAGATACAGTCAGCCCCCTACTTACGAAGATCCCTAGGTACGAAATCCCCGGGTTACGAAGATCATTTTCCTAAGTTTCCGTCCCCGGGATACGAAAACAACCCCCTCTTATGAAAAGAAATTCAAAAGTCAAATGCGCCAATCAAAATTTCACGCGATGCGCGAGTTACTCTCTCATTGGCTGTCTCGCAACATCCCGCCTCGTTGGCCTGCCATTGGCTAGGAGAGATGACGCACAACCAGAAGGAGACCTTAAAGCAGAAATACAGTGAGGACCTCGGATTTTTCAAGAGACAGAAGGAAGTTTAACTCTTTAGTTTTTAGTTTAGTTTTTAAGTTGTTTAATTCAGTAAATGTTTAATAAATGTGGGTGCATTTGAGCTCATCTGGAATTCTGATCCCACAAGGAATCAAGTTAAAGTTGAGTTTGGACCTCCTTGTTAAGCATGGAATGCGCTTTGTCTTGTGGGTGCGGCACGTAGCGCGCGCGCGCGAGAGAGAGAGATAGAGAGATAGACAGGTGTGTGTGTGTGTGTGTGTGTGTGTGTGTGTGTGTGTGTGTGTGTGTGTGTGTTAATAAAAATGTTTAATAATGGTTTAATTAATAAATATGTTAATAAAATGGTTTAATATGTTAATAAAATGTTTAAATTTGTTTAATAAATAATTTTCTTTTACTTTTAACACATATTTCATACAAAATTGGTGTACTTTTATCATTTTTAAAGGGTTTATGGGGTTTATCCAGTCCAAAGACTGGATCCTTGGAACGAATTAGGCGTTTAACATGTAACATGCGACCCCTACTGACGAAATCCCCGCACTACGAAAAAGCCTCTGGAATGGATTAATTTCATAGGTAGGGGGCCGACATCAGTTAAATACACTTCTTGAGACATAGCCCAAACAAAATAGGGAAAGCCATGGGAGTGGGAGTATCAGCAAGGATACAGGCAATAATAATACCTCAACACCTGATGGCTGAGGGGTTCTGACAATATTTTTTGTAATTATAGCAGCAAATTAGCAGAGCCTAGCAAAGCACTGTCTCGGTATTTACAGCTTCGGAAACTCATCTAGAGTTCTAGTGTATGAAAAACAACATGCTCTACAATGGCATTTTTAAACTCATGTAATGTTTCGGTGTATACCACGTGAAAACAAAAGAAAGCTAAAATTTTTCATGATTAATTTTCCCATTTTTTATTGTGACTTCATTATTTTCATTCAAGCAGTATGCATTTAATAAACTCTTTTAATCCCCAGACAGTGGACCAATCAGATCATGCCATCCCCATTTAGTATATACCAATTAATCATACAGTATTATACATTATTTTGTATATATTTTCTATGAATAATAATAAATATTATTCTTGCCAATCATTGTAAATCCTTTCAAGAAATCAGACAAAAATGTTTAATCAATCAATTAATTAATTAAATTTGTTGACTTATATATTGATTTATTTATTATTTTTCATTTTGCCCCAGAAAACTAGAATACTGGTGTTGTCTACTTTTGATCCTGAACTATTCAGAGGTTTTAGCTTTTTTCCTTGCAAAATGTTTGTGGTAAAATGGAGCTGATTAAAGCACAAGTAACTTATACACCACTTATTACTTACGACAGGCTAAAAACATTGGTGCCCTTTCAGGGACAACTGTTAATCATTGTTTAATGGTCCTTATCTTATATAATTAAACATCTTGTGCATAAGAAGCCATAAAGATCGGACGTAATCACACATCAGAATGTGGCCTTTGTCCCGCATTGTTTACTGTTACCCGTAGTAACATCACCTTTTTATCAGCCTACTCTCACAACATCAGTTTTTTTTCTAACAATTTAGGCAGTTGACCTTTTCCTCATTCTGACCCACAGACTTTAAGCCACTTCCTAGTTTAACACTACCGCTCCCTTTAATACTCTTTCTTCACTTGTACTAACCTTATTATAACACTGCCTCCAACTCTAACCCTGCCTTTCACATGAGCCATGATCACTACTTTAACCCACTGCTCAGGCTAACCACCAATCACTCAAATCCACAGCTCATGCTAACCTATTCCCTCGTTTTTTTCAACTGTTGATGCTGTGCATCACTCAAAGAGAATATGTATTCGATCAGATTTTATTTACATCCTCAATTGTATACTGATGTGTCTAAACTGTCAAATACTATATGAAGCCCACTTCACACGGTAAAGTTGACCCATCCATAATTGTTAAGATTGTTTATGTCTAGGCCTTGATCAAGCACACTGGTCTGAAATACAGCTTAGATTGATAGCACGGTGTTTAGCATGTCTGCCTCACAGCAAGAAACGTCTTGAGTTTGAGTCCCAGGCTCAACGATATTTGCATATTCTCCCTGAGCTTGTGTGGGTTTCCTCTGGGGACTCTAGTTTCCTCCAACAATTCAAAGACAAACTCATTTGGATGATTATCTGTTCCATATTTCCCCTAGGGTTGACTATAAGTGAATGGCTGTGTTGGTGTTGACCCAGCAATACACTGTAGAGCTGTTCAGGGTATACCCCGCCTAAGATGGGCTCCAGCCTAGCCACAGGTTCGGCAAATGAATGAACAGCTGGAATTGTTCAGGCAGAACCTGGAAGGTTGTGGAAAGCATTAAAAAAAAAAAAAATTTAATTCCTCCAAAAAGTCAGGAATGTTGACCACTCGCACCACAACATGAGTTGGACTGGACAACTGAAGCAGGTAGGTTGTGGGTACATTGGGAGCTGACTCCATCTCGGTCTGGGATAGTTTGAGACTGAATGCATGTTTTTTAGGTTTTGTTCAGCAAGAAATAAACAAATAAATAAATAAAATATCTGCTAGTTATCAAAAAAACATATAGTATTAAGAATACTAACAGTCTTTATTTCACACATATATTATCATCTTAAAAGTATTAGCCTAATTAATATCACAAAATGTGTTTACTTATAATTTAGCCAAGGAAAAAAGGCGCTCACTGCTTCAAGTGTGTGTGTGTGTGTGTGTGTGTGTGTGTGTGTGTGTGTGTGTGTGTGTGTGTGTGTGTGTGTGTGTGTGTGTGTGTTTTACTGCTTCAGTTAGTTTAAATGAAGACCCTTATTTCCCCTTGAGTGATAATATAGACCATAATATGTAGGCAGCTGCACAGTTGCAGCCCAAATAAACTGTTCAAATGATGGAAATACTGCTGTAAAGATTGTGTTTTGTGAAATAGTTATATAAATTATGGACCATAATATGAAACAATAGACATTTTATATTATGAGTTGATAGATTCATCATATTGCACAACCCTAATACACAAAGTATTTTCCATTATCTAAATGTAGATTAGCACACATGATCTGCAATCTAAAAAAACCATCAATCTTTAAAATCTTAAGGAAATCCTATTCTTCTATGCACTTCAACTTCTTGAACTTGCACAACTTTATGTTAATATGTAAGATACCTTGTAATTTAGCACGGTGCAGGACAGAATAAACTTCATTTCCAAAGGTCGTATTGCACTCATAGGGGATGGCGCTTGCACTTAGACCCACCGTTTTAGAATTTGCTTTAACACCACAGTGGTATGCTGTAGCTGTGCTCGCACTGTCCGCTACTTGTTTATCCACACTGTAGGTCTGCACACATCACAAATATCAGTATTAAGCAGATCTTAGTAAAATAGTTTTTCTGAAACAGGTATTTCAATTCACTATTTAATTTTATGATTAAACTATTCTGTTTTGCTGGAAACCATCAATGTAGAAAGGGAAGATTGGTGTATTCAATGAGCATGAGGCTAAAGCTCCTGTTTTCAGTAAAAACAGACAACACAAATATACTATAATTCACCATTTAGGTATAAATAAGCAAATACTTTAGAGCCTATGACTGGATCAAAAATTTGCAAAATCTTTTACAAAGCATTGAGTAAATTCTCATTTACTAAACAATCGTTGGCAGACTTATCTTGACGCCATGTAAAATATGTTAGTGTGTTTCAGAAGGGTTAAATTATTGGCCTGCATCAAGCAAATGTAAGAAGATTCTTGAAATTACTAGAATTTTGTTAATCCCTGCCAAAAACATGATTAAAACATATAAGAAAAATGCTGAACTGTAAAATTCACAGAAAAAAATAATATTTGTGATGATAATTTTGACAATGATTATGTGAAATTCATCCTAAAATGATCCTGGAATAAAAATGATGAAGGTGATAAAGTGAGGATGAAGTAATAATAAATATGTAGTGCTGATAACACAGTAGAACTAGTAACAGAGTTGTTAATGATGATAATGAAGGTAGACAATGCAGTAATGATGATGATGATGATGATGATGATGATGATGATGATGATGATGATTATAGCGTAATGGATTTTTTAACCTTTGAGAGGGCAAGGTAAGGAAACATATCCATGGCGAGGACAGTATCCTCCCCTGACCCTCCATCCATTTGTCCTCTCAGAATTCGAGCAGCTGAGACAGTAGATACACCCATTCCTGTCCAACAAAACAATGACACAGTGATGTATAATTAATACTCATATAAGAAACTATATATTAAAATAGGCTTTTTATTTGAAAGATTCAATTATAGAATTAAAATATAAACAGTTCATTTGTAATGAGCATCTCTTTAGAATTTATATAAATGTGAGTGGTGGGCATTTATTAATTAAAATTGTATTAATTGATTCCCAACCTTCTATTCACTTCATTTCGTAGCATGTCTCTTGGCTGCACTGCTTCTAGTACATGTGGATGTTAGATTTTTTTTTTTTGTCCAATCAGATTTCAGCTTTTTTGTGCTGTCATGTCAATCTAACCTGCCCCAGGTCTTCAAAATCAGCAGTGCTGGCCACTGTCACTATTAGCATCACTATTTCAGCAACGGTTCTTTAACCAACCAGATTTCAGATTCACCTCACAGGGCCAGCTAGCAGGCTTACAATAACGTCAGTGTTTTATCATCCTCCAATTGGTTGGACATGGCAAAACAAGGTCAACAGTCTGTAGTGATCTCTATCCAGAATTTTTTCGAACTTAAGAAGGATAAATTTACTTGGTGGTGACAATTTTAAAAATCCATGTTTAGGGCAGACTTTTCCAGAAATGCTAGACATCATAGGGAAAGTTTGAGGAAGTGGAGGAAAAATTTATCCTTTATTACTTTTGGCTGAGTGCCAAATTTTCTTGGAACTTTCAGTGATAAAAGAAAGTTATGTAATGCTCAGAGTTGCTACCAGAAATGTGTAAAATGCCTTTCTCGCTCTCTGCAATGTCATGCCCCGTTCTATTGTGTTTTGGCATAATACTGATGGTTTGTTTAATTGATTCCATTAGTCTATGGTTGGTCAAAGCTTCATATTTTTCAAGACACCATTAAGGAAAAAAATCATCTGGGCCTACATTTTGCAGAAACCTCTTTTTGTACTGACATACTTGCAGGGATAGAAAGCCTCGCTCTGGGTAGAATCCATATATTGGACAGAAGCCAGTTTTGGACAGAAGCCTGATGTTGGTAAAAGCTTCCTTCTGGGAAAAGCACTATGATGGGCAGAATTTCAAAGTTGTCTAAAGCTCCATATTGAGCAAAACCCATATTGGGGAGATACTTCCTTCTTGGACAAGCCTCAAAATACAGAAGACAGATCCTCCTCATTGGGCAGCACATAGAATTCCTAATGCTGTCCAAAGCTGCCAGCCAATCAGCAATAACTAGATCAGAGGTCTTCATTTATGAATTGGTTTTAGAATACATGATATGAAAGAATTTAAAGGCCCCAACTTCTCTGCTTTGCTAAACTTTTCAGTTGTTCTAACACCGTCCCTAGCCTAACTTTAAACATTATTACCTACCATCGCCAAGAAAGAGAATGATGTTTTTGGCCTTGTTAATCCGTGGTTGGAGTTTAATTGCATTATCCAGCATTTTCTTTGCTTGTTCATTCCAGTAGGAAGGATCAGCTTCCCTAAGAGCTTTTTAAAAGAAAAGTGGAATAAAAAATGTCAAACACAGAACTACAACAATTTTAAAAAATCTGTTTATGTGCAGAGCTGTTCAGGGTGTAACCCACCTTTGCCCAGAGTTGGCTTAGATAGGTTTCAGCCTTCCTGCTACCCTAGGATTAAGTGATTCGGTAAATGAGTCGGAGAGTGAGTCAGTGTTTATACGCAGCATTCGCTGCAGACATTTCTCTGAATTAACTTTTGCTTGGGAAATTAAAAAGCAGTGGAATGAGCACAGTACAGTCATTCTTGATCTTAATGAAACTGGGATTCATTCCTCATCAACATCTTATTCCAGTTAAACTCTTTTTGTGAAAATGTTAATCGTTTTTAATTGGCTTCAGGGTCATTCCATAACATTTCAACCAGTGGTCCCCACCTGACCTCCTCAGATTTCTTTGATTTTTTTACATACTTAAAGTACATTATACAAGGGAAGATCCAAAATTGTAATGTTTAATTGTAAATACAGTAGCTACAAAAGAACCCTAAAATTGTGATCAAAATATGGACTTTAAATTTTCGACCATTTTCAAGCTTCCAGAACTATTGGTCTGGTACCTTCCGAGTCGGAGGACGACTCTTGGCAACCATCTTCATGGAGGTTTTCTTGGCAAGGATAGTGCAGTGGTTTGCCATTGCCTTCTGCACGATGCGAACCAATGGGCAAGTTAGAACAGCCAATTAACCTACTGTGCATGTTTTTGGACCGTGGGAGGAAATCCACGTGAGCACGGGCAGAACATGCAAACTCCACACAGAAACACCCAGGCCGAGAATCGAACTCCGACCTTCTTGCTGTGAGGTGGACGTGCATTACGCCACCGTGCTGCCTATTACTATTGAACTCCTAAATACAGTATGAGAAAATATTTAGTTTTAATTATTATGTTACAGAAAACGACAAAGTTAAAATTTAATTCTAAAATGCCACTTCTGGCCACTTGTCGGTTTTACACAAAAAGTAGTAGTCCTGTTCATTCGAATTTTACGTGTTATGCAGTACTGTACGTGGCTGCCTAGTGAATTTATCTGTGTAAAATGAATGTCCTATGTTATATTATGTGTGTTATATGAACAACTGATAATCAAAAATATCTGTCCGACCTTTGGATTCTAAGGTAAGCATGTTGTTTAGGTGTTATCACAAAATAAAAGATATTGTGAAATTACAGGATTGAGGCTAAATGTTGACAACAAACAATTCTCAATTATTTTCTGTGGCGCCCTCCTAGGAAGAAAAAAACATTTCATGCCCCCCCCCCCCACCGCCCCACGAGCAACTGTAAGTAGTATTATTTGGCTATAAAACTATGAGTACACCTCTGCATAACACTGTATCCTTATTAACATTAAAAACAAAAATAAAGAAATATAGTTCAACTTACAATAAAGAAAAACTTCATTAACATTGTTTTTTAATGTCTAATTGAAAAGAAAGTGCATTTTTTTGACTGCACTTCATATCATTTGCTCGTACGAAAAAAGCGCGCCACCATAGCAACAATGAGAGCGCCACTGCCAACTAGTAGAGCGGAGGTGCAATTACACTTAATTCTCATACACAGTTCCAGAAAAGCATCTTCCCCAGGGTCATACACACTCCCCTCGGCATCACATCACGCCCCCCACCCCGAGTTTTCACGCTCATATTTTAGCTATATCACAGAATATTTACTAATTACAGAACTTTTGTAACAACAAATACATAAGTTTCAAGAAATAATAAGTGCCCCCATACATAACATTGATGTAGAGGTATAGGCATTGATCTACTGTAACAGCCACATATCACATCAGAACTTTATAACCACAATGTTCTCAAAAAAACCATAAATAAAGCAGAACTAGAAAGGCAGCAGGGATAATAGTGTGGAGAAACCAAACAAAAGGGTTGGATGATGAAATATTTGGAAGTGTTTCTAGCGCAAATTTGGCTTAATATTTCATAAAGTGTCACTTTAAGTACAGCAATATTTGTGATATAGAAAACACTAAAATAGTACAATTTTAAGTTATATTTACAAATTCATGAAAGATTGTAAGGTGTGTTCATGATAACAGTGTTTGGGGTCGGTGGAAGGTGTGTGTGTGTGTGGGTGTGTGTGTGTGTGTGTGTGTGTGTGTGTGTGTGAACAAATATAGTGTACATCCCAGTCTTTAGTGTGCTTTTATTTTCGCTTTACATTCTTTTATGCAAATGAAGAGTTGGTTTGCTAAAACAGATAGGTCCAATTGTTCAATGAAAAAAAAAACTTTTTCAGTAACTTATTTTAAAGTTACTTACATTTTTTCTTTTTTTGGAACGATAATGGATTTTTTTGTATTTAAAAAAAAAACTACTGGAATAGTTTTTTGTAAAGTTACTTTCAAAAGGTTTTTCTTATAATTAAAACAATTGGACGTACAGTATCTGTTTATGCAAGCCAACTCTTCAAGTGTTTTTGTGCTAACAGTTCTTGCATTCCGTTTTATGGTTGGCCAGCAATGGAGCCCACAGATCTAGAAAAGAATCTGCTTGTCAGTCTATTTGTGTGGGATCTTATTGTTCTGAACCATTTGCCAGCAGCTCAAACATGAGTTCTTGATGCTCCTTGTTTTTTTTATTCCTTTTCTCATCTGGCTTAGATGGTATCCAGTTTAGGGAGCTCCAATGTGCTTGGCTTTCATCAGAAGATACAGTTCTTCCCGCTCAGAGGTCCTGTAAAAGTTCAGCAGCAGTTACTGTGGGAGCTGGGTCGATTTCAACTTCCTGAGGAAGGAAAGTCTTTGTTTGGTATTTTTGACTATGTCTGAGGTGTTGGAGGACAATGACAGGTCTCTTGACTTAGTGACTCCAAGGAACTCTAGATTGTCCATGCTTTCCATTGTTTCTCCATGTATAAACGAGAGGTGCTTTGTTGTAGATATTTTTGAGTTGTACAGGATAATTTAGTTTTGAAGATGGTTGACAGCTGACAGATATTTTTTGTGGGGTGAGTTGGTTTGCTTGAATGCGGGTGTTAAAAACTCACCCGCTCTCTGTGAGTTGTTTTAATAACTAACTGGACAATACTTATGTGAGATTTCTTCAACACCTTGTGGACATTCATTTGTACAACTGACAATGTAAAGTCTGTGTTTTGTCTGGGCCGTGATTCAAGCTCCTCCAAACGATTTAGCACTTCAGTTAATGTGTGAAAATAATCTTTTTCTGTTACTGACTCAAACCTTGTGTATCTTTTTGCATGTCTCTGATTCTCTGATTCTATAGCTCCTTATTACGCTCCCTTTGTCCCTCCTTTTGATTTCTTGTCTATTTCCCCATCTATCTCTCGCTCTCTCTCTCTCTCTCTCTCTCTCCTCTTACTCTCTGTCTTCTCTTTCCATCTAATTGTATATCATTTTCTCTCCTTGCCTGTCACTCTGTGTTGAGCATCAGTGCTTTGACTAATTCCTCTAACCAATATGCATTTAAGTGGGAAATAAAAATGAATTGCATTTTTCCTGAATGACGTACTGGTGGTTGAACACATTGTAAATGAGACATAAAGATAGACAGAGACAGCGAGAGAGAGAGAGAGAGAGAGAGAGAGAGAGAGAGCGAGAGAGAGACAACAAGAGAGAGAGAGACAGACAGCAAGAGAGAACGAGAGACAGAGAGAGAGCGAGACGGAGAGAGAGAGAGAGAGAGAGAGAGAGAGAGAGAGAGAGGAGACAGAAAAATGTTTAACACAATAGTGGGAAAAACAGATGAGGGAACTTCAGCCAGCAGATATACACATCATTAGACTTCTTTATTAGCATTAAGAGATTTGGTTACACAGGATTGTCTGAAAAAATAGAAAATAGAGACTGAGTAAAAGAACACACACACACACACACACACACACACACACACACACACACACACACACATCTTTGTGGGAACATTCACTGTCATAAGGCATCCCCTAGCCCTTTACTCTAACCCTAACCATCACAACTAAGTGCCGAGCCCCAGATTTTACCTTAAATCTAATCTAAACTTAATTCTAACTTGTAAACTAACATCACGATAGGGGCAGTGGTGGTCTAGTGGTATAGGGTGCTGGATCGCTGATCCAAAAAGGTTGGGGGTTCGAGTCCCACTTTCCACAAGGTTGTCACTGTCCCCCCCAGTGCAGCTAACTGGGTTATCAAAGGCGAGCCATGTCTGTCACTGTCTATGGTGAGAGGCATGTAAAAGAACCATTGCTTTTCATAAAGAGTAGCTGCAAAGTCGTCAGCGTGTTTCTGTCCCTTGCTAAAAGGGTTGTGACAGGAAGGGCATCCGACGTAAAAGTAAACCTATGCCAAATCAAACGTGCGAATCAGATGATTTGCTGTGGCGACTCCTGAGTAAAAAAGGGAAAAAGCTGAAAGGAAGACAGACAGACAAACTAACATCACGACAACTCCTGTCGACAAAACCCTTTAAAGAACTACGGAACAGCCAAAATTTCCTAAGTCTTTTGGATTAAACATATTCCAGTCCTCGAAATATGTAGAAAGAACTGGCACACACATGCACACACACACACACACACACACACACACACGCGCGCGCACACACACACACACACACACACATGCACACACGCACACACACACACGCACACACACACATGCACACACACACACACACACACACACACACACACACACACACACACACACACACACACACACACACACACGGAAAATCCAGCAACTCATAAAAGTGAAATATGAGCTTCTCCTTTAGTGAGGCCCCACATGAAGTGTTGAACCCAAACTCTTGCGCAGACACGCCTGCTTAATACACTTTTTTTTTTTAACAATACCACATTACTGTCTACTCTCTCTCTCTCTCTCTCTCTCTCTCTCTCTCTCTCTCTCTCTGGATGTGTTAAGGGTACATGTAAGTGTGAATCTGTTTATTATGAATTAATATGACGACCGAATACAATGTAATGTTTACGGACATCACAGAAAACATGGTAAGTACATCACTATATAGATATACAGATTAAGAGAGGGATTAATAAAAGGATAAATACTGTTAAATAAACAGACTGACTGAGAGAGGTAGAAAGGCACATGCAGTTACGGATAAAAAGATGAAGAAATAATAAAAAGAAAGATAGAAATGTGGAAAATAAGCAAAGAACAACAACAACAAAAAAAAAACAACAGATAAACAAAATCCTAACCCTATGAGAATGTCAAAGATAGATAAATATTCAGAAACACAGTACACACACTGAGACAGACAGACAGACAGACAGACAGACAGACAGATAGACAGATAGATAGATAGATATAGATAGACAGACAGACAGACAGACATACAGACAGACAGACAGAGAGATAGATAGAGAGAGATGATAATGTTCTTACCTGCAGTGTGAGCATGAGTCTGATGGAGAAGTTGTAGGCTGATGGAGCTATACAGCAGGAGCAGGAAGTCGAGTTGCTGTTTCATCATGGCCTGATCTCCAAATAAATTCCCTCAGTCTGTTTGACCCAAACCCCAGTCTTCTCCTCTACAGACTAAACCCCTGTCTCCTCCTGTTCAAACCAATCCTCTGTCTCCTACTGTTCAAACCAAACCCATGTCTCCTCCTGTCCAGATTAAACCTC
>CM045737.1:33574847-33662347 GCA_024760905.1 Plotosus lineatus | reverse complement strand
TGCCCCCCCCCCCCCCCCCCCCCCAGTGCAGCTAACTGGGTTATCAAAGGTCGGCCAGGTCTCTCACTGGCTATGGTGAGAGGCTGTAAATGGAACTTTGCTGACTTTTGAGAAGAGTAGCTGCATGGCCGTCAGCGTGTTTCTGCCCTGCAATGTACCTTTGCCAGATTAGGCTGAGATGGGCGCCAGTCTCCCCACAACTCTAATTAGCATTAAGCAGTTCAGAAAGTGATTGAATAAATAGTAGTAGGGGCAGTGGTGGCCTAGTGGTATAGGGCGCTGGATCGCTGATCCAAAGGTTGGGGGTTCGAGTCCCACTCTCCACAAGGTTGTCACTGTCCCCCCCAGTGCAGCTAACCGGGCTATCAAAGGCCGGCCCTGTCTCTCTCTCTCTGTCTATGGTGTGAGGCATGTAAATGAACCATTGCTGACTTTTGACAAGAGTAGCTGCAAAGCCGTCAGCGTGTTTCTGACCTGCGATGGCCTGGCGAGCTGTCCAGGGTGTACTCTGCCCTCACCTGGAGTCATCTGAGATGGGTGCCAGCCTCCCTGCGACCCTAATTAGGATTAAGCGGTTACAGAAAATGAACTGAATATATGAATAACTAAATAGTAGTAATATTAGTAATAATAGGAACTGAAGCTCGTAGGATTTGAATTCACAGAAACATTTTCTATGTCATGTTCAGGAACACATGAGCCAAGTAGTAATAATGCTCAGGCCAGCAATAATAATGAAATATAAAATACAAAAACAATTTCGACAAAATAAAAAAAAGATCTGGAACACTGCAGAAAACCACAGCACTGGATGAAGAAATGTAGAAAGCGTTCAGTCATGAAGAAAAACAGATGAACAGTTTAGCAGCTTATACAGAAAGACAGAGAGAGAGAGAGAGAGAGAGAGAGAGAGAGAGAGAGAGAGAGAGAGAGAGACAACAACACAGAGGCCGAGAGAGAGGGATGAATTTTAATTCAACTGAACTGGTGAAATTGTATCAAACACTGAGACAAGCAGAAATAGTCATAGCAAAAGAGAAGAGAAAAGAGAGAAATAGAAAGAAATAGAGACAAAGAGAAACAATGAAGGGAGAGACAGACAATGAGACATACACAAGGACAAACAGAGATGGAATTCAAGCATTAAGACAGACTGACAGAGCCATAGGCGCATAAAGAGAAAAAAAGAAAAATCCAGAGGGAATAACACAAATAAGGGAAAAAGAGAGAGAGAGAGAGAGAGAGAGAGAGAGAGAGAGAGAGAGAGAGAGATAGAAACACGGAAAACAAAGGGACGAACACAGAGCCAGACACAAGTAAAGGGGGATTAACACACTGATTTGAACTTTACACTGTAACTACCAGCGTGGGGGGAATAGAAAAAAAAATACAATGAGATGATGTCATGTTAATAAAAAGCCAAAAAGAAAATAAAACAACAGGCAACATACAAATAAAACATTAAAAAAAAAAGAAACAGCAGAAAAGAAGAAATGAAACAGATTGATTTTATGCAAGAAAATAATCGAAACACAGGATAAGTTCAAATTTATAAAAGAAAAACACTTATCATTGCAATGCACGCAACACCATCAATATGCGATCAATCTGAATTGAAACTGACTTTCGGAGTGAAGTTTTGTTTCTGATGTTTATCCACCATGTTAAAAGTCGCATTTAAAATCCTCACATGTGGTTCGAGTTACTTAGTACGAAACCATGATGTCCCGGACCCTGTAACACACTCACACACACACACACACACACAGACACGCGTGCACACACACACACACACACACACACACACGCGTGCACACACACACACACACACACACACACACAAACACACACACACACACACACACACAATCCTTATTAGATTCAGGACACTTTGATGATGAAGCATGTGGCACAGTCCTGGAGGAATGAAGCACAGTATCATTTATCTATCATGATTTTTATTATTTATTTTAGTGTTTCTGAAATTCCTTTATGAACATTAACAGAAAATCTGCTTGTGCAACTTGACCCATGTGGAACGCACACAAACCCTTGAAGCTCAGAGGTACAAGTCCCCCCCCCAAAACCTCAACGTCACAACTTAACTAACTTAAAAGTAGTGATGCAGAATCTGACCTTTCCTCATGTTGTAATAAACCTCATAAACACTGCAGGAGTGAGAAAAATTGCCTCTCTTCGGGCAATTTTTAAATCATGCTTAACAAGGGCATATTTAAAGGAGAAAAAAAAAAAAAATCCAACATTCTCCAAAATGATGTGGCATCGCTTTGGAAAAACATCTGTGGCAAAGGTTAAGTTCAGTTTTTGTAGATTTCAATCCTCATGAATGAAGTTTTAAACTTTGAAAAGAAAAATTCAAATAAACTCAATTCAGTTTTATTTGTATAACACCCCTTTCAGTTAACATTGTCCCAAAGCAGCTTTAAATAATAAAAACAAATTTGGTAAATAATTTTTTTCTATAATATTTACACATCCCTGATGAGCGAGCCTGTGGCAACAGTGGAAAGGACAAACTCAAAAGGAGATGGATTAACACATCTGTCATACCCACACGAGCACAAACAGAACATGAAAAGTTCATAGTAAAACACTAGAGTGTGGGATTCAAACCCAGGATCTTCTTGCTGTGAAGTGGACGCTTTAACTACTATGTTGAGTAGTTGATATACAGTATGTAAAATTATCCTAAATTATATTCATAAATTATAATCAGAGCAGTGGTGGCCTGGTGGTATAGGGCGCTGGATCGATGATTCTAAGGTTGGGGGTTCGAATCCCACGCTCCACAAGGTTGTCACTGTCCCCCCCCCCCCTCCAGTGCAGCTAACTGGGTTATCAAAGGCCAGCCATGTGTCTCACTATCTATGGTGAGAGGTTCATGAAAAAGAACCATTACTGACTTTCGTGAAAGAGTAGCTGCAAAGCCGTCAGCGTGTTTTTGCCCCCTGCTAAAAAAGGGTTGTGTCAGGAAGGGCATCCGACATAAAAACCTATGCCAAATCAAACATGCGAGTCAGATGATTCGCTGTGGCGACCCCTTAAAAAGGGAAAAAAATATAATCATAATCATTTATAAATTATAATCTCTTGGAACTGGAATTTTGTTTGGGTGAAAAAAGCCCATTCCATTGAATTCTTCAGGCGGCTCTGAGAACATTACCTGAATGATGATGATCTATAAATACAGTGATATACAGCACTTTCTTACCAGAAGCAGAATGAAACTGATTTTTTTGATTTGTTCAGTTTCGTTTGCTTTCATACTTATGTAATCAGGGATTAAAAACAAACAATCAAAAAAAAACATTTAAAAACATTTTAATACTTTATACTTAGATTAAATGTGAATGGCTGGTTGTGGTGTGCCTGATTAAAACATTTTTTTCTTACGTTATAGCTGCAATAGACAATCTCTCTCTCTCTCTCTCTCTCTCTCTCTCTCTCTCTCTGACTCACACACGCACACGCATGCGCGCGCACACACACACACACACACACACACACACACACACACACACACACACACAATAAATGCAACAATATTTGAATGAACCCTCGCCCAGAGTCAGTCTCAGATGGGTGCCAGCCTCCTTGTGACCTTAATTTGGATTAAGCGGTTCAGAAAATGAATGAATATTTTTCCTAATTCCTACTATCTTTATCTATCTATCTATCTATCTATCTATCTGTTGTCTGTCCGTCCGTCTGCTCGCCCACCCGCCTGTCTTAAAAACTGAATTAAAAAGAAAGAAAGAAAAGAGAAAATTGAAAATAAGAAGATGAATAATAATAAAAAAACAACAATGCAGCAAAGATGTTCACGCTACCCATACTGCAAAAAACACAGGTTAGTAGGAAAAGCAGTTAAAAGGGGCAGTGGTGGTCTAGTGGTATAGGGTGCTGGATCGCTGAGCCAAAGGTTGTGGGTTCAAGTCCCACTCTCCACAAGGTTGTCACTGTCCCCCCAGTGCAGCTAACTGGGTTATCAAAGGCAGGCCATGTCTGTCACTGTCTATGGTGAGAGGCATGTAAAAGAACCATTGCTGACTTTCGTAAAGAGTAGCTGCAAAGTCGTCAGCGTGTTTCCGTCCCTTACTAAAAAGGGTTGTGACAGGAAGGGCATCCGACGTAAAAACCTCTGCCAAATCAAATGTGCGAATCAGATGATTCGCTGTGGCGACTCCCGAGTAAAAGGGAAAAAGCCGAAAGGAAGACAGACAGTAGGAAAAGCAGTTAAACACTTTATTATATATCAATTAAAACAACATTAAATGCTTCATGGCATATTAATGTTCTTTAAACAGGGCCATGGTAAAGGTTGTCATGGATAAATTATACCGATGAAGAATGTCAAAGTGGAATATTTTGATATGCATTCTATAAGTCTGATTTTTACTTTTTTTCTTAGACTGGGTTGTAATAGAAACATCAAAATATCGGAAAGAAACAGTAGAGAAGAAATCCAGACTCCATAGAAAACCCCCCAAAAATGTTTTTTCACAAGAGCGGAGACATGGTTTTACACAAGTCTAAACAAAATAAAATTCCAGCAGTGTGCAGCTTTGCTTCAGCAGGGGAACAATGAATCACTGACATGCAGGAAGGAAAACAACGAAAAGGAGGGAACTGCCATGTTTGTATTTCTTTGTATGGTGGATAAACTATGAATGGTGCATGATCGAGCCCCCACACATAGACGTGCAAAACCAAACTGTGCTGACATCATTTCGGGTTAAAATATAAATTCCTTCTCAGGACTTTTGACCCTCTTGGCCCTCCAGAGAACATTCAGATGGTGACAACACATAAAAATAAACTTATAATCACTCATTGTCTGTCTTGCTGCTATAACAACCAAATTATCCTCAAGGGATTAATAAAGTCATCAATCTATCTCTTTATTTCTTTGAGGATAATGTAAGTTTGTCAAACAGCATGGATTATGTAGCAAGTGGACCCTATATAGGTCATTCATCTCATTAATCTTCTGAACCTTTTAATCCTAATTTGGATCATGGGGAGGCTGGTGCCCATCTCAGCTGACTCTGGGCAAGAGTACACCTTGGACAACTTGTCAGGCCATCACAGGGCAGAAACACACTGACGGCTATGCAGCCTACTTTTGATGAAAAACAGCAATGGTTCTTTTACAGCCTCACACCATAGACCAAGGGGATCGACAACCCAAAATGTTCAAAAAGTCATACTGGACCAAAAAACTAAAAAACAAATCTGTCTGGAGCCGCAAAAAATAAAACCCTCATATAAGCGTTATATGAAAGCAACACAGGCTGTAAGTGTATATTAGCCTTCTATCAAAATGACTAAGTAGGCTACAAATACATAATGAGCATTCATGATTAAATGTTTATTTTCCCTGCAGCGCATCCTGGAGAGAATGACACCATGTGACTACTCTGTTGTACGATATTTTGTGCTTTAAATTTAACTTCCATTACTATATTAATGGGGGACAGTGGTGGTCTAGTGGTATAGGGCGCTGGATCGCTGATCCTAAGGTTGGGGGTTCAAGTCCCACTCTCCACAAGGTTGTCACTGTGCCTCCCAGTGCAGCTAACTGGGTTATCAAAGGCCAGCCATGTCTCTCACTGTCTATGGTGAGAGGCATGTAAAAGAACCATTGCTGACTGTCGTAAAGAGTAGGCTGCAAAGCCGTCGGCGTGTTTCCGCCCTGCGATGGCCTGGCAAGCTGTCCAGGGTGTACTCCGCCCTCGCCCAAAGTTGGCTGGGATGGGCACCAGCCTCCCCGCGACCCAAATTAGGATTAAGCGGTTACAGAAAATGAACTGATACTATATTAATATACAGTATTGTGTTTTGTTGTATTGATGAAATTATAGAAATTCAATAAAGAAATCAGCGGCCCATCAGAGTTTACATATTGTACCTGTACAACAGCGCTGTCTGTTCAATGTCAATCACATCACATGACTCATCACAGGCGATTGAGTACAAAGACTGTTTCTCCCTACTGCTGATTGGTTGCGGATGATGTGTACGCCTCTTTGTTCCTCCTTCCCAGACAAGTTATCAACGTGATTGCGTGAATTGCGAAGTAAATTTTTTTAATGTGTTTTTAATGATTATTTATGCCGTGTGTCACTCAAACGCCCTGCATCTTCTTTAGCTTCTGGTAAGGATCCTAAGCATTTTATTTAGTCATAAATATTATCACAGTACAAATTAAAAAGTTTTCAATTAATCATTACTACATTTGACTACATTATTTTTATACTTCCGGATTAGCGGCAAACTCAGAATTACTGGCACATGGTTCAAATTCAGCCAATGGCTAAGAGCTTTTGCTTCTCCCTCCTGCTGATTGGTTGCAGATGATGCATACACCTCTTTATTCTCTTTCATGCACATGTCATCAACGTGACTGCTTGAATTGTGAATTCATGTTTTTTATTGTGTTTTTAATGATTATTATACCCTATGATAACACTGAAATGCCCTGCATCTTCTGTAGCTTCTGGTAAGGAGCCTAAAACGCTTTATTCATTAAGAAATATTACCACAGTGCAATTAAAAAGCTTTCACTGAATCATTACTACACTTTACTGCATTATTACTGTATTAATGAGTAAGACTGTCTATAGAATGTGTTTAAGAAGCATATTTTAGTGCATGTGATATCATACATAGGGTTTTAAAACCGTGTCAATAATTTGCGGATTTTCATGATCAGCGGGAAGTGCTGGAACCGAACCATCGTGAAAAATGGGGGCCTACTGTATGCTGGAGCTGAATTAATGTTATTGATTTGCTGATTGGTGATGTTGCCTGCATTTTAATGGCCCTTTCCTTCACTGTCTTCGCGGAGAGGCATGTCTTTAATTTTCTGTATCATCTCTGTTTTCTTTTTGAGGTCTGAAAATGGGTGCTCTGAAATTTAAATGAATGAATCCCTCATGCAATCACCATTTGTGTACCATCTCCATGCCTTTTTTGGGGCCGGTGGTGTAGTGGTTAGAGTGCTGGGCACATGATCAGGAGGTTGTGAGTTCAAATCCCACTGAGACCCCCACTGTGCTAAGACCCCTGGGCAAGGTCTCAACCACAAGTGTGCCTCTGTTCACCCAGCAGTATAAATGGGTACCAGTAAAAATACACTGTGTAGGTAACCTGTGATGGACTAGTGTCCCATCCAGGAGGAGTTGAACTCCTGGTTGCTTCATGCTATGGAAACTGGGGATAAGCACCAGCCTGATGAGCCACTTGGCTTGTGTGTAAAAACCCAACAGACTTACCTTTTCCCATGCTTTATTATCTCTCGGGCTGCAACAAAACTAGCAGCAGTAGTGGAGTTTGGAGATGCAAGCCACTTCTTAAATCTATCTTTGCACTCCTCTAATTTCTCCAGTATTACGACAATTGCACTTTTTCTCTCAATCCCAACTGGGTGGTGGCTGCAAATGTAGCATGTCTTCCCTAGAAATGTCTTTCCAAATTACTCTTTTTGTTATTTGAAAGCTTCTCAATACAAAGCAAGCATACAGGCAATCCTTTTGCATTGGCAATGAAAGCAAATGATTTGGTCCATTATTCCTTGAATCCTCTGTTCTCATCAGCTATCTTTCTCTTTTTTCCTTTGGGATCCATGGCCCATGACACACCCCTGGTATGTTTACAACAGCAACCTGCCTGGCAATGCGTCCCGCTGAACCGTGTGTCACAGGCTATGACACAAATCTTTGTTGACAGAAATGTTGAAATGTAGGACTAATATTTTTTTAAACTAATTTTTAAAATCTTGGAAAATGTTAAGAATGCTTGTCAGGATTGTCCTCCTTCAGAAATCATATAAAAAACCCTCAAAAATACTCTCCAGCTTTTTCCATTTTCATACATTTTTGAAAAAGCTACAGGGAGCCATGAAAGAGCTGTATGCAGCTTTTTTAGCTTCTGACCCCTGCCATAGACAGTGAAAGGCATTTCTGCCCTTTGATGGCCCAGTTAGATGCATTGATGGGACAGTGACAACATGTTGAGAGTCAGACTCTCTTATTAAAGGATTTATATTTGGCAGACGCTCTTATCCATAGCAACTTACAATTTTTTTATACAACTGAGCGCTAAGAGCCTTGCTCAAGGGCCCAACAGTGGTGATAGCTTGGGATTGAACCACTGAAGTTCAAATCAGCAACCCATTTCCTTCACCACTAAGCCGCCACTGCCCCGTACAAACGGCTTTGTGTTAGATTATTCAGGCTCACTCAGGGTCAAAGGTAACTACAGAATCTGCATTGAATGCCCATTTATGGTTTTCTTTGGTTATTGGTGTTTCAACCAATGGTACTCATTGAGTTATAAGCACTCAAAGTCCTATGACCTTTTTACTTTCACCATGGGGTCATTGAAGGTCAAAGGTAATAGACTCATTTGAAAGTCCATATATGTTTTTTTAATTATTGTTCTTAAGTAACATCATGTCCAATGACATTTAATTTGAACTTTAAACATTCTATCTCCAAGAATACATAACCTTGCTCTCACTTTTATCTTTCAACTTTCACCTATATATTTAGGTTGATAATGTTTCCACCACGTTTGGTGAAATTCCATATACAGGTAGAGTCAAGATTTTGTTGTAAGTCTTATCGCAGTGCTAACAAATCCTTTTTAAATCCCTGGATGCAGAATTTAATTTGGATAATCTTCAAAATCAAAAATCTAACGCCCCACTCTGGTAGATTTGAATGAGAATCTAAGCATAACCTTTTATGTAGTCCAAATCAGCAAAAATTACAATACCTTAAAATATATTACAAAGCTCTATTTTCAGGCAGAGGTACTAAATACTTTAAAAAACAAAATCACAATTTTCCATTTTTAATTTACCAAAACACAAACTCCTATGTAAGAAAATTACAGTTTAAGCTCTGACTATTATAAATTACATTGAGAGTCCATCACTTTTGTCTTTTTATATTTGTAAATACTGGCACAAGCCCGGATAAATGCAGAGTTGCGTCAGGAAGGGCATCCGGCGTAAAACAAATGCCAAATAAAACATGTGAGTCATATCAAGAAAATTCATACCCGATAGGTCGAGGCCCGGGTTAACAACGACCTCCATCATTGCTGTTAATCAACAGGGTGCTGGTGGAAATTGGACTACTGTTGGTCGAAGACGTCGAAAGAGAGGTGGGAGGCGTGTCCGTAGGCAGAGAGAGAAGAGGAAAGGCAGGAGTCTAGAACTGAAAGTATGGACTTTGAATGTTGGAACTATGACAGGAAAAGGTAGAGAGCTAGCTGACATGATGCAGAGGAGGGAGGAAGGTGGACATACTGTGTGTTCAGGAGACCAGGTGGAAAGGTAGCAAGGCGAGAAGCTTAGGAGCAGGGTTTAAGCTGTTTTTTCATGGTGTGGATGGGAAGAGAAATGGAGTAGGAGTCATCTTGAAGGAGGACTTTGTCAGGAATGTTGTAGAAGTGAAAAGAGTGTCAGACAGAGTGATGAGTCTCAAGTTAGAAATTGAAGGCATGATGTTCAATGTTGTTAGTGCTTATGCCCCACAGGCAGGATGTGAGCAAGAACAGAAGGAGAGATTCTGGAGTGAGTTAGATGAAGTGATGCAGAATACCCCCAAAGATGAAAGAGTAGTCATTGGGGCAGACTTCAATTGACATGTTGGTGCAGGAAACAGAGGGGACGAGGAAGTGATGGGCAGGTTTGGTATCCAGGACAGGAACGCAGAAGGACAGATGTTGGTAGATTTTGCAAAAAGGATGGAAATGGCTGTGGTAAATACTTTCTTCCAGAAGAAACAGGAGCATAGGGTGACTTATAAAAGCGGAGGTAGGAGCACACAGGTCGACTACATCTTGTGTAGGCGATGTAATTTGAAGGAAGTCAGTGACTGCAAAGTAGTAGTGGATGAGAGTGTTGCCAAACAGCATAGGATGGTGGTGTGCAGGATGATGCTGATGGTGAGGAAGGTGAAGAAGGCAAAGGCAGAGCAGAAGACAAAGTGGTGGAAGCTGAAAAAGGAAGAGTGTTGTGTTGTCTTCAAGGAGGAGTTGAAACAGGCTTTGGGTGGTCAGGAAGTGCTTCCAGATGACTGGACAACTACAGCTAATGTGATCAGGGAGACAGGTAGGGGAATACTTGGTGTGTCATCTGGAAGGAGAGGAGATAAGGAGACTTGGTGGTGGAATGAGGAAGTGCAGGAGTGTGTACAAAAGAAGAGGTTAGCTAAGAAGAAGTGGGACATAGAGAGGACCGAAGAGAGTAAACAGGAGTACAGGGAGACAGCGTAAGGCGAAGGTAGCGGTGTCAAAGGCCAAACAGAGGGCGTATGATGACTTGTATGCTCGGTTGGAAAGTAAAGAAGGAGAAAATGATTAATACAGGTTGGCACAGCTGAGAAATAGAGATGGGAAGGATGTGCAGCAAGTTAGAGTGATTAAGGACAGAGAGGGAACTGTATTGACTGATGACAGAAGTGTGCTGGGAAGATGGAAAGAGTACTTTGAAGAGCTGATGAATGAGGAAAATGAGAGAGAAAAAAGAGTAGAAGAGGTGACTGTTGAGGACCAGGAAGTAGCAAAGATTAGTAAGGGTGAAGTGAGGAGGGCATTGAAGAGGATGAAGAATGGAAAGGCAGTTGGACCTGATGACATACCGGTGGAGGTATGGAAGTGTCTAGGAGAGGAAGCAGTAGATTTTTTGACAAGAACATTCAACAAGGTCTTGGAGAGTGAGAGGATTCCAGAGGAATGGAGAAGTGTGCTGGTGCCCATTTTTAAGAACAAGGGAGATGTGCAGAGTTGTGGCAACTACAGAGGGATAACGTTGATGAGCCATACGATGAAGTTATGGGAAAGAATAGTGGAAGCTAGACTAAGGGCAGAGGTCAGCATTTGTGAACAACAGTTTGGTTTCATGCCAAGAAAGAGCACCACAGATGCAGTGTTTGCCTTGAGGATGTTAATGGAGAAGTACAGAGAAGGTCAGAAGGAGCTGCATTGTGCCTTTGTGGATCTGAAGAAAGCATATGACAGGGTGCCGAGAGAGGAACTGTGGTATTGCACGAGGAAGTCTGGAGTGGCAGAGAAATATGTTAGAGTGGTGCAGGACATGTATGAGAGATGTAAGACAGTGGTGAGGTGTGCTGTCGGTGTGACAGAAGAGTTCAAGGTGGAGGTGGGACTGCATCAAGGGTCAGCTCTGAGCCCCTTCTTGTTTGCTATGGTGATGGACAGGCTGACAGACGAGGTTAGGCAAGAATCTCCATGGACTATGATGTTTGCAGATGACATTGTGATCTGCAGTAAGAACAGAGAACAAGTGCAGGAAAACCTAGAGAGGTGGAGGTATGCCCTGGAAAGGAGGGGAATGAAGGTTAGCCTCAGTAAGACAGAATACATGTGTATGAATGCCAAGGACCCAACAAGAACGGTGAGGTTACAAGGAGCAGAGATAAGGAAGGTAGAGGATTTTAAGTACTTAGGCTCAACAATCCAGAGCAATGGAAAGTGTGGGAAAGAGGTGAAGAAGCATGTGCAGGCAGGTTGGAATGGTTGGAGAAAAGTGTCCGGTGAGATGTGTGATAGGAAGGTATCGGCAAAAATGAAAGGAAAAGTGTACAAGACGGTGTTGAGGCCAGCGATGTTGTATGGTTTACATACAGTGGCCCTGGGGAAAGGACAGGAGGCAGAGCTGGAGGTAGCAGAGATGAAAATGTTGAGGTTCTCTTTGGGAGTAACGAGGATGGATAGGATCAGGAATGAGCACATCAGAGGGACAGCACATGTTATACGTTTTAGAGACAAAGTCAGAGAGGCTAGATTGAGATGGTTTGGACACGTACAGAGGAGGGATAGTGAGTATATTGGTAGTAGGATGTTGAGGTTGGAACTACTAGGCAGAAGGCCTAGAGGAAGACCAAAGAGACGATTCATGGATGTGGTGAAGGAGGACATGAAGGCAGTTGGTGTAAGAGAAAAAGATGCAGAGGATAGGGTGAGATGGAGGCAGATGATTCGCTGTGGCAACCCCTGAAGGGAAAAGCCGAAAGGACAAGAAGAAGAATATTTGTACATTTGTATCAGCATGGTGGAAAAAGTGTTTCTCCAGGGATTCCTGGTGGGAAGTGAAATCTGTCCTGATTAGTTTATAAATTAGATTATTGTTTTTTTTTTTCAATAACTGGAAATTTTTGGAAAATATGCTTTTTTCTAGTTCACACCAGCTTGTTGTCCTAAATCCAGATCTCACTACAGCCCACGAAGGCTTCAACATGTTAATGCAGACTGAAATTCTTACAGTTCTTGTAATTGTGTTTTGCTGATATCCAGAGTTCATGCTGTCATTCGGGCTATTTTTACTTTGAATTTCTCATTACTATTTATGATAAATTTCAAATGGTGTTACTATCCATGGTGTCATTCATAATCACCCAGAGAAACCCACAAAAGCACAGGGAGAACATATAATACATGCACAGAAATGCCCCAGATTCCCACAAGGTTCAAACCCAGCACCTTGTTGGTGCGAAGTGATAATACCAACCACGACACAACTGGCTAGTTTAGGTTATTAAAACATATACTGTATTCCTATGTATTTAAGTCACAGCATAACCTCTGATTCTTAAGAAGAATGTAAAACTGATGACATTGAGAGTCTCTCAGTCATGTCTTACGATGTTTGAATATTTGTATTGGGATGATACACTGGTTTTAAAGGCAGCAGAAAGGAGAAGATCTTATGGCCATTGGCTTGACTGTTATTTTAATCTTTAATAAAATTAAAGGTACATTGAAGTCATCGACAACAACATAAAACACATGCAGATAATCACAAAGAGAGAGAGAGCGAGAGAGAGAGAGAGAGAGAGAGAGAGCGAGAGAGAGAAAGAGAAAGAGAGAGAGCGAGAGAGAGAGAGAGAAAGAGAGAGAGAGAGAGAGAGAGTGCGAATATGTGTTTGTAATTTAATTCACCACTGCGACTTGCATCCACACACACACACACACACACACACACACACACACACACACACACACACACACACACACTATTATGTATATTGTGTGTGTGTGTGTGTGTGTGTGTGAGAGAGAGAGAGAGAGAGAGAGAGAGAGAGAGAGAGAGAGAGAGCCATTCACAAGCATTTGAAAGCTTCCTGCATCATCTTGTGTTCCCTTATGAGAACTGCAGAATAGCTGTGTGTGCATGTGTGTGTCTTCAAATGTGTGTGTATGCATGCCATCATTATATTACTTTTTTTATAAATGTTTGTCATATATTACTTTTTGTGCATAGTACAAAAAATTACAAAAAAATTACAAAAAATATGTGCAATGTGTGTGTGTGTGTGTGTGTGTGTGTGTGTGTGTGTGTGTGTGTGTGTGTGTGTGTGTGTGATATTTCTGTCATGTAAGAGTCACCACACTAATAAATGTTTTTTATGATCATGACAAGTCAGTAACAATACAGAGACAATTTACTCTGTGTACTAAGCAAATATTTTAGCGGCTCATCACAGCAGCCGGAGACGTGACAGTGGAACTGTGGTTAGGATTTTCATTAAGGATGACACATGACTCGTTTATGCCGATCCTTCATAAGTTTCTCCCAAATCTCATTGTAACTGAACACAGATTAAAATGGCAAATTAGCTTCTCCCAGCACTTGGAAAAATTTGGACACCCTGCCGCCTAATAACGAGTGTTACCGCCTTTGGCTGAGATGACTTCAGTGACATGTTTCTTGTAGGCATCTATCAGGCTCTGACAGCAATCTCAGGAAAGTGTGCCCCAGTCTTCAATGCAGAATTCTTTCAGCTGTGAGAGTTTTGAGGGGTTTCTTTTGCATGCACAGCCCGTTTCAAGTCACCCCACAGTATCTCCCTGGAATTAAGGCCATTCCAGGACTCTCCACTTAGTTTTCAGCTGGGTCATTGTCATGTTGCAGTGTCCAGTCCTCCTTCAACTTTCATTTTTTATAGATGGTTTCATGTGTTCTTCAAGCACCATCTGATACACAGTAGAATTCATGGTGAATTCTTTGCTGGTGAGCTGGCCAGGTCCTGCTGCGGCAATACATCAAAGCATTATTATTATTATTATTATGGATGCTTGTATAGCGCATTATTCATACATGTGTATGCTCAGTACGCATGAGTATATTGCATTGTTCTATCCTTTTGATGCTGAGCACCAAGCAGGCAGTAACAACTACCAAATTTTAATGTCTTATGGAATGACGCGGCCAGATTCGAACTCCGACCTTCCGGAGGATAAAGCAGATGCTCTACCAACTGAGCTAAATCCCCAGTCATCCCCAAAGTATCCCCAAAGTATCCCCAAAGTATCCCCAAAGTATCCCCAAACCATGACACTTCCACCTCCATGCTTCACAGTTGGTGTGAGGTTCTTTTCCTGGAATGTTGTGTTTCATTCATTCTTTCATTTTCTGGACCTCTTAATCCCAAATAGGGTCACGGAGAGGCAGGCATCTCAGCTGACTCTGAGTGAGGGTGGAATACACCTTGGACAGCTCACCAGGCGATCATAGGGACAACACTCACGTCACCATTCATACTCACACTCGCAACTAGGGACAACCAATTGACCTACTGTGCATGTTTCTGGGCTGTAGGAGGAAACCAGAGTACCTGGAGGAAATCCACGCAAGCATGGGGAGAACATACAAACTCCACACAGAAACACCCGAGCTGGAAATTTGAACCCAGGATCTTCTTGCTGTGAGGAGGATGTGCTAACCACTACACCACTGTGCTGCGTTTTAGTTTCTGCCAAACAAGTCTTCTGCTCTGGTGTCCTAATAATTCAACTTTAGACTCATCTGTCCAAAGAACATTATTCCAGAGGACCTGGTTTTTGTCTATGTTCTCTGACAAACTTCAGTCTGGCCTTAATGTTCTTTTAAGAAACCAAAGTTTCCTCCTTGTACACCTCCCATAAAGGTAAAACTTGTGTAGTCTCTTTCTGTGATTAAAGTCATGCGCTTTCACATTGACAGTAGCGAGAGCCTGCTGTAACTCCCATAATGATATTTTAGGACTTATGATGACTTCTTCTAGCTTCATGCGGTTTGCTCTGGGGGTGAACTTGCTTGGATGGCCAGACCTGGGTATGGTGGCAATTGTTTTAAATGTCCTCCACTTTTAAAGATTTTTCTGGATGGTGGAATGGCTGATGTCGAATGATTTGATATCTTTTTAAATCCCTTACCAGATTCATAAGGAGCCACAATCTTCTTTCTGAGGGCTTCATACAGCGTTCTGATCACGTGCACTTGATCTCATACATCTGTGTGTGATTATAACCATTTTAAAGTATGTGATGGTGTCCAATTTTTTTTTCTTCCATTGAAATACACATTGTTGTTCATAGATTTTGTTTGATGAGTAAAAATATGTTAATTTATGTAATTACAACTAATCTTCAAGCAACCGAGTGGAGTCATATATGACCCCGTCCCTGGGGCAGAAATATTCGGGTGCCATTTTTCTAATTTTAATCGGATAAAAGTTTCCTACCAAGAATTTGTCAATCTATTTGTCCTGCATTTGTTCATAGAATTTTGTAAGAATCGGCCAATCCATGTGGCGAGTATAATCCAAACTTGTGCGGGGTCACTTATGACCCCAGGAAGATCTATGAGATTTTTGACATTATAGCTTCAGATGGTATTGATGGTACTTCATTTTGACAGTCACATGTTTCAGATAGTTCAGCCATATAATAATTATTACAGTATTTCTATAACCATATCTAAATTATCCTACCACATTCTTCTTTTCCTTTCGGCTGTTCCCTTTCAGGGGTCGACACAGCGAATCATCTGCCTCCATCTACATTGGAAGTAATATTAATGATTTGCATGTTTGATTGGGCATAGGTTTTTACGTCGGATGCCCTTCCTGACACAACCCTGAGCAAGGGGCAAAAACACGCTGATGGCTATGCTGCTACTCATGACAAAAGTCAGCAATGGTTCTTTTACATGAACATCTCCTTATGTTTAGGATGTGGGTCTTAAAAGAAGGAATTCATCTTAAATTTCTATTGACCAAGTGATGTCATGCCTTCATTCCATTAAGTTGCGTAGCACTTTATACACCTGACATTAAGTACGTAATTAGGATTCTCAGTCCAGTTTTCCATATTCATCCACCGATTCATCCATTTGCGACACCACTTAATGCTACTATGACTGAAGGCTGGAGTCTGTCTCAGCCGACCCTGTGCACACCCTGAACAGTTCATCACAGGGCAGTACACACATACAACCACATACACTCTCACATATGGCCATATTGAAGCAGCTGATTAGCCAGATGTGCATGTTTTTAGACTGTGGGGAAATTGGAGTACATGGAGGAAACCCATACAAACATGAAGAGAACATGCAAACTCGAAACAGAAACAACCTTGACACCGTCACTGAAATGTACCAATTTTATCACAAAACAAGTGTAATATTAAAAAATTCATTCATTCATTCATTCATTTGCTTAATCTGACTAGGGTCACAGGGTGACAGGAGCCTATCTTAGCCAACTTTCGACTATGATGGTGTATACCCGGAACAGCTTGTCCATTCAGCGCCAAAACACACACAGCCATTCATACTCACACTCACACTTAGCTAATTAACCTAATGTGCATGTTTTGTTTTTGGACTGTGGGAGACCAGATTACTTAGCACAGGAAGAAACCATGCAACTAAAGTTGATGAGCCATACGATGAAGTTATGGGAAAGAATAGTGGAAGCTAGACTAAGGGCAGAGGTCAGCATTTGTGAACAACAGTTTGGTTTCATGCCAAGAAAGAGCACCACAGATGCAATGTTTGCCTTGAGGATGTTAATAGAGAAGTACAGAGAAGGTCAGAGGGAGCTACATTGTGCCTTTGTGGATCTGGAAAAAGCATATGACAGGGTGCCAAGAGAAGAACTGTGGTATTGCATGAGGAAGTCTGGAGTGGCAGAGAAGTATGTTAGAGTGGTGCAGGACATGTATGAGAGATGTAAGACAGTGGTGAGGTGTGCTGTCGGTGTGACCGACGAATTCAAGGTGGAGGTGGGACTGCATCAAGGGTCAGCTCTGAGCCCCTTCTTGTTTGCTATGGTGATGGACAGGCTGACAGACGAGGTGAGACAAGAATCTCCATGGACTATGATGTTTGCAGATGACATCGTGATCTGTAGTGAGAGCAGAGAACAAGTGCAGGAAAATCTAGAGAGGTGGAGGTATGCCCTGGAAAGGAGAGGAATGAAGGTTAGCCTCAGAAAATCAGAATACATGTGTGTGAATGAGAAGGACCCAGGAGGAACGGTGATGTTACAGGGAGCAGAGATAACGAAGGTGGAGGATTTTAAGTACTTAGGCTCAACAATCCAGAGCAATGGAGAGTGTGGAAAAGAGGTGAAGAAGCGTGTGCAGGCAGGCTGGAATGGTTGGAGAAAAGTATCCGGTGTGATGTGCGATAGGAGAGTGTCAGCAAGAATGAAGGGAAAAGTGTACAAGATGGTTGTGAGGCCAGCGATGTTGTATGGCTTAGAAACAGTGGCGCTGAGGAAAAGGCAGGAGGCAGAGCTGGAGGTAGCGGAGATGAAAATGTTGAGGTTCTCCCTGGGAGTAACGAGGATGGATAGGATCAGAAATGAGTATATCAGAGGGACAGCCCACGTAAGATGTTTTGGAGACAAAGTCAGAGAGGCTAGATTGAGATGGTTTGGACATGTACAGAGGAGGGATAGTGAGTATATTGGCAGTAGGATGCTGAGGTTGGAACTACCAGGCAGAAGGCCTCGAGGAAGACCGAAGAAGAGATTTATGGATGTGGTGAAGGAAGACATGAAGGTCGTTGGAGTCAGAAAAGAAGATGCGGAGGACAGGGTGAGGTGGAGGCGGATGATTTGCTGTGGCGACCCCTGAAGGGAGCAGCCGAAAGTAAAAGAAGAAGAAGAAGAAGAAGAAGAAGGAAGAAACCATGCAACCTCTATGGAGAAATGCCCTTGCTGAACCCTGAACTCGAACTCCAGACCTTTTTTTCTGGAAGGCAGACCTGCTAAGTGCTGCCCTGAGTGTAATATGTTATTATAAAAATGAGATAATGGTGCATGGCAATTGGGCAGGGAGTGTAATTTACCAGAATAAAATGTTCTCAAACCCCATTTTCACTGAGCAATTAAATAATCCAACTACAGTCCAGTTTTCCTGGGGGACACAGCACAATATGCTCCCCTGCCATGTCAAAAAACATACCACTGTTAATGGAGTAGGTATAGGTAATTTCCACAGCAAAAAGGTTTTTTTTGTATATAAAATATATGAAACAGGTGCAGAATATTTAATGTTGGAAATAGTTATTTCGCATTTGAAACTTTACTGAACAGCTTTGAGAATCTCATCACTGTCACATGTTTAGCATTTTGTTTCCTCTTACTAGTTCACATTTCTGAAAGGTGAGATATTCCACAGGACATTTTCTCTGATTGTCCAGAAGATGGCAGACATTCCTTTGGGGAAAAATGTTTTAAACTCTATCTATAAAAATCTATTATTATTATTATTATTATTATTATTATTATTATTATTATTATTATAGAGGGCAGTGGTGGTCTAGTGCTATAGGGTGCTGGATCGCTGATCCTAAGGTTGGGGGTTCGAGTTCCACTCTCCACAAGGTTGTCACTGTCCCCCCCAGTGCAGCTAACTCGGTTATCAAAGGCCGGCCATGTCTATCACTGTCTAGGGTGTGTGGCATGTAAAAGAACCATGGCTGACTTTCGACAAGAGTAGGCTGTAAAGCCGTCAGCATGTTTCTGCCTTGCGATGGCCTGGCGAGCTGTTCAGGGTGTACGCTGCCCTCACCTGAAGTTGGCTGGGATGGGTGCCAGCCTCCCTGCGACCCTAATTAGAATTAAGCGGTTACAGAAAATGAAATTATATTATTATTATTATTATTATTATTATTATTATTATTGTTATTATGATTATTATTATTATTATTTTAACTGTAAACTCTTTGTTTGCTTCATTCTGTACTGCTGTTAAGGATCAGCTTCCCTAGTGTGGGGCAAGTGTATATGTTGTTCAGACAAATTGAACCACTGATGGTGTTTGCATGTTCTCATATTATAGTTCATGTTTAGTATTATTTTAAGTAATTTTTATTATTTTATTTTATAAGTGCTTCATCTACATTATGTGGATTTGGAAAGATTGAACAAACTTCTATACATTACAATCTTGTTAATATGTGCTTCTTTTAAGTGTGTTTTTGTGCCCTGAACCCCAAATTTGTTACATATAGATGCACAAAAAGTGCATCGCTTTTGATAATTTTTCACTAAAATTTACCATATTATAGCAATATGATGCCATTCTGCTTTGATCCATGGTGGTATTTATGCCGTCACTCAAGTACATTCACTCCTGCATATTAGCTAAGATGAATAAAATGTTAGCTAAAAAGCTTAAATGTTAAATGCTTAATATGTGTTTATTTGCATTGGATCTTGACCTATTCTGTCACATATTAATGAGATTCTGTTGTATATCTATAAGTCTCTAAATAAAATCTAGTGCTACCAATTACTTTTTGTAGTCACATAATTATTTCAATAAGGGGCAGTGGTGGTCTAGTGGTATAGGGCGCTGGATCGCTGATCCAAAGGTTGGGGGTTCGAGTCCCACTCTCCACAAGGTTGTCACTGTCCCCCCCAGTGCAGCTAACTGGGTTATCAAAGGCGGGCCATGTCTGTCACTGTCTATGGTGAGAGGCATGTAAAAGAACCATTGCTGACTTTCGTAAAGAGTAGCTGCAAAGTCATCAGCGTGTTTCTGTCCCTTGCTAAAAGGGTTGTGACAGGAAGGGCATCCGACGTAAAAACCTCTGCCAAATCAAACGTGCGAATCAAGATGATTCGCTGTGGCGACTCCCAAGTAAAAAGGGAAAAAGCCGAAAGGAAGACAGACAGACATAATTATTTCAATAAGGTCTGCCTAGGTGGAATTTAAGTGTCACATGATCTTAGTATACTGTATGTACACCTGACCTGCAAAGCCACAGAGTGTGTGATACTACTAATCAAGGCAATAATCAACACCACAACTACATGAAGATCAAGGAGCGCTTCAAATTGGTCACAGACAAAGCTTTGGAGAAGTACAAATCAGGCTTGGGTTATAAAAACGTCTAAAATCTTGAAAATCTTACACAGAAAATTAAATCAATCATCACAAAATGGAAAAAAATATGGCACCACAAAAAGCCTGCCTAATAATGGCTACTCACCAATACTTACAGAACAGGCATTAATTAGAGACGCTACATAAAAATCACAAAAATCACACTGAAGGACCAAGAAAGCTCCACAGCAGAGACTGGTGAGTCTTCCCATATGAACACAGAGCTGGACTTTACGAAAGATTAGTCTGAAAAAACCCTCCCCCAAAAAAACACAGCTTAGAGAAAAAAAAGAAGAAAGCACATTTAGAGTATTTCAAAAGAAATGTGGGATAGTCCCCAAACATACGGAAGAAGGTCCTCTGGTCAGATGAGACTAAAATTGAACTTTTTTGGCCACAAAGGAAAATGCAGTGTCTGGTGCAAATCCAACAATTCTCATCACCTCAAGAGTATCATCCCCTCAGTGAAGCATGGTGGTGGCAGTGCCAGGCTGTGGGGATGTTTTAATTCGACATGTAATTGGAAACTGTTGAGACCCGAGGAAAACTTGTTTTAGTTTACCAGAGATTTGAGATTGAGATGGAATTTCACCTTTCAACTGGACAACAAGCCTGAGTGTATTTATTTATTTATTTTAATATTTGATTTTAGTTTTCTGTATTACTCACGCAAGACACTATTTCCTCTGCATTAAGCCCATCCAAAGTGACCACACACACACACACACACACACACACACACACACACTAAGAGCAGTGGGCTACCGGGCATATTGTGGTGCTTGGAAAGCAATAGGTGCCTTTCTCAAGGCTATTTTAGTCATGAATGTGAACGTGGGAAAGCTCACACCCCCACACATTTTTCCTGCTGTTGGTTCTGGAATCAAACCAGCAACCTTTTGATACTAAAGCTATCCATTAGGCTATAGCTGCCCTGTTCAAACAATGTGAAAGCAATGTGAACTCAACATAAGCCTTATGGGCAGGTATATCCTGAACAGCTCGACAGACCATCACAAGGCCATCACATGGAGCCATTCACGCTCACACATAGCAGGAATTTGAAACAGCCACTTGGCCTAATGTGCATGTCTTTAGAATGTTGATGGAGACCCATGCAAGCACAAGGCAGGTAGGTAAGGTAGTGTCTGTTGGGTTTTTACACCTCAGCCTCGTGGCTCATCAGGCCGGTGCTTATCCCCGGTTTCTGTAGCGTGAAGCGACCAGGAGTTCAACTCCTCCTGGATGAGACGCTAGTCCATCGCAGGTTACCTTTCCAGTATATTTTTACTGGTACCCATTTACACTGCTGGGTGAACAGAGGCACACTTGTGGTTGAGACCTTGCCCAGAGGTCTTAGTACAGTGGAAGGTCTCAGTGGGATTCAAACTCACAACCTCCCGATCATGAGCGCAGCACCCTAACCACTACACCACCGGCCCCACATGCAAGCACAAGGACAACATGTAAACTCCAGATGGAGACACCCTTGCTCAGTTCAAGATCAAGAAGCTAGAAAGCACAAATAATGTGTTTTATATAAATATTTGTGTCATATTTTTGTGGTTGTGTTGTTTTATTTTCAAGAAGAAAAATCTTCTACAGTTGATGAGCCTGAGATAATTTGTGCTCCAATCACCCCCCCACTCCCACACTGTTATGACACATTTCTTGTTATTAGGACCTGATGAAAAGTTTAATTCATAAGGTGGAAATTGCCAAATTTCCTTGACTGAAAAACCTAATAAAAACTCTCACCTCTTCTAGGAATCAGGGCTTTAATTCTCCATTAAAGTTTGGAAGTCCTTCTGCCAGGCTACCAGTAAACACGAAAAATCATTTTTGCAAGTTGACCTCACAATGCCAGCTTAACAGCCAGCATCCCATCGTCAATGATCTCAAATCTCGCTTGAGTCATGTACACCTGCAACTTGTTGACTGGCTCCACTACCAGCACGTCTCCCTTCAAGATCTAAAAGCCCTGACCACAAGAACTTTTTTGGTTTATCCAAAATAAAGAGCTTCATCAATTCCTCTGCAGTGTTATGCCAATAAATACTCAGTTATGTACTGCATGTGGCAGACACCCATATCCAGAGTGTCTTACATGTCTAAGTTTTGCATACAACTGAGGGTTGTGGGTCTTGCTCAAGGGCTCAACAGTTTCATATAGTTGGTACTGATGCTTGAACTGCTGACCTTCAATTCACTGAGCCACCCTGATATGGTTTCCCCCATATGATCCTTCCATGCACCACCCAACATCACCTCACTTCACCTTTTCAACCTCACTCCTCTCTGCCTTTTCAGGAGACATAATAAATATGCCCCTGTAGAGCCTACTTTTTGTGTGTTTGGAGCACTGGCTTTCCACCCACATTTCCAGTTCTAGTATGAAAGATGGTAGTACACTGTCAATCATTATCCTTGACTTCTTGATCGCTTCTGTGACTAATCTGTTCTTTTCTCACTCACTCACCTTTGCAAAGCTTTATGTTGTTTTTTAGGGTAAATTATCTTATGAACCGTGGCCCTAGTTCCAAAGAATATGGTATAAGGTCATAGGTAGATATTTATAAAGATAGTCGCATCCCCAATTTCTACCAAAGTACAATATCTTTCATGTGCAGCATTAGAACACCACTTTATAGACTAATTTTATCCATGATTACAATTTTATTACCGTTTAATGACTGTGCTATTGCACTAATGTCTGCAGGCTTCATAAAAATGGTTATAAGTCTGATTTAATCTCTTATGTGCAGATGGCTTCTAATTCTCGCTTGGAAGGTTTTACAGGGATTCTGTTATGTAAAACAATTACAGAAAGATCTGTACTAGAAACTAAAGAAAAGTATTTAATCACACACACACACACACACACACACACACACACACACACACACACACACACACACACACACACACACACACACACACACACACACACACACACACACACACATGTAGTAACACAAATTGTAGTCTGTGTGTAAAGATGGCCATGGGCGTTTTTTTCATTTATGTACATGCCTTGATGGGATACAGAAAACGTTACTGTCAGTGTTTCCACACTTCAACCACCCCACCTCTGAGATTCTTTTTAAATGTATTAAGAAGGTAATATACTATGTAAGTCTCCAGGAAAGTCCAATTTGCTGGTTTTGCTGGTTGTGTGTGTATGTGTGTGTGTGTGTGAGTATATGTGTGTGTGTGTGTGTGTGTGTGTGTGTGTGTGTGTGTGTGTGTGTGTGTGTGTGTGTGTGCGCTCGCACACATGCAGAGAACCACAAAGAGAGAGAGAGAGAGAGCGAGAGAGAGAGAGAGAGAGAGAGAGAGAGAGAGAGAGAGAGCGAGAGAGGGATTACTGTCTGGGAACGAGACATTAGATTTGATTGTAATTCTAATTTATCCTACATGAAAAGAGAAGACCGGAGCTAATTGAGTAGGTCAGGTTGTTCTCTAGTGCATATGATTGTGGTTCACAATTTGCTGAGACAAAGCTGTCCTGAAACAAACACAGTGCTTTTCTAATGTCATATACAGTATTTTTTCCTTGTTCATCATTTGACAACAAGTCTTTACATAATTCAGAGTACATACCACGCTGAAGCTTGGACTGATCTCCAAACTACTTTGGCTAAAGAAAAGAAAAAAATGCAAGGATAATTATAAAATGATAGTGGAACACAAAAAGATACCTCACTAGGAATTACATTTATTTCCATGTAAAGGAGCCTTTATTTGCATATCTAATCATGTGTTTCTGTTTACATACATCTCTTCTTGCTGGGCAATTGGAATGGCTAAAGTTACCAAGCTAAAATTTAAACTTGTAGGATATTTGTTATAGGATTGGTGAGAATGAAAACAAGACAGAACGTTACATATTTTGGGAAATTCTGAAGAAAAGTCTTTGTATGGGGCAGTGGTGGCCCGGTGGTAAGGTGCTTGATTACAGATCTCAAGGTTCGGGGTTTCAAGCTCCACCGTCAACGGCTGTTACTGCTGCCCCCCCAGTACAGGTAACTGGGTTATCAAAGGCCGGCCAAGTCTCTCATTGTCTATATTGCAAGGCATGTAAAAGAACCATTGCTGGCTTTCGTCAAGAGTAGGCTACATAGCCATCAGCATGTTTCTGCCCTGCGACAGCCTGGCGAGCTGGTGTGTCACAAACAATCACCAAGTGTTAGTAATTGATGCTGCAAACCTCTAACTGAATGTTATACTAAGTTTTGCTGCATTTTTGTAGAATTAAAGATAGATTTTATTGAATGAAGCAGTACACTGGCACACAAGAAGAGACAACTCAGGTGCTGGTCACAAAGAGCTGTAGGGAAATGCTTTTCCATGCGGCTCATTATAATTCCATGGCAGGGCTCTTGTGATGTGAAAAAACACTAAACCATCTCATGACTTGTTTAGACTGGTCAGGCAGTTTTGCCAGTGGTGTCCGACGTGCTGTGAATGCCAGCTGGTAAATCCAAGCAGCACTCAAAGAACCATTTCCTTTTCATTCAGAAAAATTGGGCGGGATCTTTCCCACCATTATATAGGGCTGCACAGGTTACCATTTATTCTTTGTCACAACACAATACCCAGAAACAGTGCCGTTGTGCATCATTTCTACATATTGATGATTATTATCTGTTTTTCCCACTATGAGATAAAACTAATCTAACAAAAGTTGATTTTTTCTCACCATTTTTACAGAGTATGAACTATGGAATATGATGTTTGCAGATGACATTGTGATCTGTAGTGAGAGCAGAGAACAAGTGGAGGAAAATCTAGAGAGGTGGAGGTATGCCCTGCAAAGCAGAGGAATGCAGGTAAGACAGAATACATGTGTATGAAGGACAAGGACCCAAGAGGAACGGTGAGGTTACAGGGAGCAGAGATAAGGAAGGTGGAGGATTTTCAGTACTTAGATTCAACAATCCAGAGCAATGGAGAGTGTGGAAAAGAGGTGAAGAAGTGTGTGCAGGCTGGTTGGAATGGTTGGAGAAAAGTGTCCGGTGTGATGTGTGATAAGAAGGTATCAGCAAGAATGAAAGGAAAAGTGTACAAGACGGTGATGAGGCCAGCGATGTTGTATGGTTTAGAAACAGTGGCGCTGAGGAAAAGACAGGAGGCAGAGCTGGAGGTAGCAGAGATGAAAATGTTGAGGTTCTCTTTGGGAGTAACGAGGATGGATAGGATCAGGAATGAGTACATCAGAGGGACAGCACATGTAAGAGGTTTCGGAGACAAAGTCAGAGAGGCTAGATTGAGATGGTTTGGACATGTACAGAGAAGGAATAGTGAATTATTGGTAGTAGAAGGCTGAGGTTGGATGTTCCAGGCAGAAGGCCGAGAGGAAGACCAAAGAAGAGATTTATGGATATGGAGAAGGAAGACATGAATGAAGATTGTTGGTGTAAGAGAAGAAGTTGCAGAGGACAGGGTGAGATGGAGGCAGATGATTTGCTGTGGCGACCCTTGAAGGGAATAGCCGAAAGGAAAAGAAGAAGAAGAAGAAGAAGATTTTTACAGAGTATGAAAGTGGTGGTCTAGTGGTCTAGTGGTATAGGGTGCTGGATTGCTGATCCAAAGGTTGGGGGTTCGAGTCCCACTCTCCACAAGGTTGTCACTGTCCCCCCCAGTGCAGCAAACTGGGTTATCAAAGGCGGGTCATGTCTCTCACTGTCTATGGTGAGAGGCATGTAAAAGAACCATTGCTGACTTTCGTAAAGAGTAGCTGCAAGGTTGTCAGCGTGTTTCTGTCACTTGCTATAAAGGGTTGTGACAGGAAGGGCATCCAACGTAAAAACCTCTGCCAAATCAAACGTGTGAATCAGATGATTCGCTGTGGCGACTCCTGATTAAAAGGGAAAAAGCCGAAAGGAAGACAGACATGAAAATAATATGCAAAATACTGTACAGTATTTGAAAGCTGAAACCAGTCATTTTAGCACTTCATCATTATATATTAAATATATATATATTCGGGCTCACCTCAACACATAGCTTGGGCTCTGGAACCATCCATCTCGAGAGAGGCTGGACCTTCTATTCTGGAGTTGCTCATGGGGAGAGGCGGCGAGCCGGTGTGGGTAGTCTTGTTGCCCCCCGTCTCAGTGCCCAAATGTTGGGGTTCTCCCTGGTTGACGAAAGGGTAGCTTCCCTCCATCTTCGGGTGGGAGGACGGGTCCTGACTGTTATTTGTGCTTATGCACCAAATGACAGATCAGAGTACCCACCCTTTTTGGAGTCTTTGGGAGGGGGGGGGGGGTGTTGGAGAACGCTCCCTCAGGAGACTCACTCGTTGTCTTGGGAGACTTCAACGCCCATGTGGGCAATGATAGTGTGACCTGGAAGGGTGTGATCGGTAGGTACGGCCTTTCCAGTCTGAATCCGAATGGTGTTTTGTTGTTGGACTTCTGTGCTCGTCACAGTTTGCCTATCACGACACCATGTTCGAACATAAGTGTGCCCATAAGTGCACCTGGCACCAGGACACTCTAGGTCGCAATCCGATGATTGACTTTGTAGTCGTGTCATCGGACTTGCGACCATATGTTCTGGACACTCAGGTGAAGAGAGGAGCTGAGCTGTCTACCGATCACTACCTGGTGGTGAGTTGGCTTCGGTGGTGGGGGAGGTTGCTTTCCAGACCTGGCAGGCCCAAGCATGTAATCAGGGTCTGCTGGGAACGTTTGGCGTTTGGTTTCGTGCCTCCATTGCTGAGGTGGCAGCCCATAGCTGTGGCCGTAAGGTCGTTGGTGCTTGTCGTGGCGGTAATACCCGAACCCGGTGGTGGACACCTGCGGTGAAGGGGGCCGTCCAGCTGAAGAAGGAGGCCTATCAGGTTTTATTAGCCTGTGGGACTCTCGAGGCAGCAAACTGGTACCGGCAGGCCAAACGTGCTGCAGCTGAGGCTGTCGCAAATGCAAAATCTCGGGCATGGGAGGAGTTCAGTGAGGGCCTAGAGAGTGATTATCGGTTGGCCTCAAAAAGGTTCTGGACCACCATCCGCAGTCAAGGCGATGAGAGGTTCTGGTTTGGTGGCCATCGGATCTCGTCTCTGCTTTTTGCGGATGATGTTGTCCTTTTGGCTTCATCAAGTCGGGACCTCCAGCTCTCATTGGAGCGATTCGCAGCCGAGTGCGAAGCAGCCGGGATGAAGATCAGTACCTCCAAGTCTGAGGCCATGGTTCTCAGTCGGACAATGGTGGAATGCACCCTCCGGGTCGGGAATGAGGTCCTGCCCCAAGTGGAGGAGTTTAAGTATCTTGGGGTCTTGTTTACGAGTGAGGGTAGGATGGAGCGAGAGATCGACAGACGGATCGCTGCAGCCTCTGCTGTTAAGCGGTGCCTGCACTGGTCCGTCGTGGTGACGAAGGAGCTGAGCTGCAAGGCGAAGCTCTCAATTTACCAGCCGATCTACATTCCAACACTCATCTATGGTCACGAGTTTTGGGTAATGACCGAAAGAACTAGATCACGGATACAAGCGGCTGAAATGAGCTTCCTTCACCGGGTGGCGGGGTTCTCCCTTAGAGATAAGGTGAGAAGCTCCACCATCCGGGGAGAGCTTGGAGTTGATCCGCTGCTCCTCCGCATTGAGAGGGGCCAGTTGAGGTGGCTCGGGCATCTGGTCAGAATGCCTCCCGGGCGCCTCCCTGGTGTGGTGTTTCGGGCATGTCCAACCGGAAAGAGACCCCGGGGTCGACCTAGAACACGCTGGAGGGACTATGTCTCTCGGTTTGTCTGGGACCGCCTCGGTGTCCCCCCGGGAGAGTTGGAGGAAGTGGCTCGGGAGAGGGACGTCTGGACCTCTTTGCTTAGGTTGCTGCCCCCGCGACCCGACCCTGGACTAAGCGGAAGATGATGATGATGATGAGATATCAAATGGACACAAATTTGTTGTACTAGTCAAAATCTTTTTCTTTTAGAATACTGTAAAAGGTAAAATTTTGTACTGAAAACATAGCAAGTTGTTTTCAGAAGATGGATTTTTTTAATAAGTGGGACTATTTTCAAAGGTTTTGGGCATTCAGGTTCCATTCTTATTTTGAATTTAGGCTATGTCCACAAGAGGAGGAAACCACCAGTGATTGCAAGTGGCATATATGGCAAGAGATCTGAGAAGAGCGCGAACATGGAGTAAAACTCATGGTAGAATTAGGGTTAGAAATGATGCTATGGTGACTGGCACAACTTTTCTACAGCATCTACTTTCACTTGGAAAATGAAGGCAGACAAGGTACTGTAAGAGCATGTTTGTTACATGTATTTCTTATTCTCAATGTTTTCATCAGTAAATAGCTCCTGCTTTTTTATAGTTAAAGCACTCACGAATCTTGATGGACAAGGAAAACACTTTGTTCTCTCTCTCTGAGCTCAGCTCTTCAGGAAAATGTTCAACAGCTTTACATGAACATCCAGTTCTCATTTTAACAGCCTTTGTTGAACAAGTACTTTTGCACTGACAGCATTCCCCGTTTCTCTGTTGAGATGCCAACGACAATTCATCATGCCATGCCATTTCAGTTTGACAGGACACATTGCTAAACTGCACCCTACAAAAAAGCAAACTCTGGTGCAATTCTGGTTCGTAGAATCAATAACTTCTTCAGTTTTTCACACTAATATTTATTTCATTTATTTGCATTTGCTGAACTAGGGCATGTGCAGTAACTGTGACAGGTTTTTTAACCACAAAAAGATATGAAACATGCACGTGTTTAAAAACTTACACCATCTTGTGGTATTATAAAGAAATGCAGCCTATCAATGGCACAATTGACAAAAAAAAACTTGACAGGCTGAAATAAGCAAGCTTAGCATAACATTGAGGGCTGCTATTTGGCTGAAATATTTAACTAGGAAGTTATATAAATGGGAAATGTATTATCGATTACTAAACCTAAGACAAAAACTTATCAGGAACTGGTAACAATTGTAGCACTTTATGTAAGAAATCCAGAAGGCTGTTAAACCGCATGTGAGGAGTTCTTTCACAAAATATGCTAAATTAAGTTGGGTGGTTTTTAAGAAAAATCAGATTTTTTTATAGGCATAGAAATGATCCAACAGAGTTTTGCTTCTTATGCTACAATTTATAACATTAGTTAGCAGGTTTTGAAAGTGGAGCCATCAGTGGGACATGCACAGATGGCTGAAAAATAGGCAAAGTGAACATTTTTTATTCATTCTGTAATTAATTTAAAAAACTTGACTTAGAAGGTTTTACAAATAGACTACTCAATTCTTTTCTAAATAAATACATTTTAATTCGGATTCTTGCTATATATCTTTTTCTTAAACAAAGCCTTTACCCATGCGCAATGTTTTGCCAAGACATTTAGGAACTGAAAATACCAAGTACTGTAATACAATTTAAAAAATAATTCTCTATGAAGAAATGTCTTTACTTCAGAAATCTGTGTCCGTTGCCTGTGCCCTCTTCTGTTGGGAGCTATGCCTTTTTGCCTTTGTCATGGAGTTTTGCAATATCTTGTTGAAATTATATAGGGTGCCCTCCACAATTATTTGCACCCAGTTTTGCATTCATCCTGCCACCACAGTAGTGTGAGTTACCATTGCCAAACACACTGATGTAACCCCATACCATGATAGACCCTGGATAGGTGTGATACAGACAGATGTCTTGACTTGCTACAGATGTGCATTGCTATGTGTGGTCCAGCAGGGCATGACTTTTCAGAGTTTCAGAGGTGCATGTGTGGTACAGAAAGGTCTGTCTTGTGGTAAAAAGTGTATTCAATGAAATATAATCAGTTCAGTTTATTTTCTATAACCGCTTAATCCTAATTAGGATCACAGGGAGGCTGGACTGTATCCCAGCTGACTCCGGGTGAGGGCAGAGTACACCCTGGACAGCTCGCCAGGCCATCGCAGGGCGGAAACACGCTGACGGCTTTGCAGCTACTCTTGTCGAAAGTCAGCAATGGTTCTTTTACATGCCTCACTCCATAGACAGTGACAGACATGGCCGGCCTTTGATAACCCAGTTAGCTGCACAGCGGGTTGACAGCCTTGTGCAGAGTGGGACTCGAACCCCCAACCTTAGGATCAGCGACCCAGCACCCAATACCGCCAGACCACCACTGCCTCATGTAATATAATAATTATTTAAATATTTTCTTTTTGAAATCTATTAGAATGAGGAAAGAGAAAGTTAAATATATACAAATGCACACAGTTAAATTTACTATTTTTTGTTTGTTTACAAATATCATAAATGAGGCAATGTGTCTATAAATATGCACAAATTTACATCGATCTCAACCACTAGTGACCACTTGTGGTGGGCTGTTACTTCTCTCTAGAATTCAAACACACATGCACATTATTTCCAAAATGCATTGTTGATTTTAACCCTTGGGAGGCAGCAATGCACTTCCCCTGCCGAGACTGCCAGAAATTAAAATAATAAGAAAAAGAACAGTATGAATAAATTAAAACTTATTATAACATCTTTATATACACACTGTAATACATCACTGTTGCACATAGTTATGTCCTTCTGGTTAAATGTTTACATTTCTGTGTTTAAACTAATGAAAGAACGTGGCCATATGCAACCCAAACTAGATCCAAATGTAGTGGTAAAACCAATGGGCTCACAGAACATCATTTGAAAGCATTTGACGCAATTCATACCTGTGCTTAGAGCTGTCCACTTTAACAGTTAGAGAATTTGTGCTACATTGGCTTGTACAGTATTTGTCTTTGCTCCCCACACAAATTAATTAACCTTGGGCAACCACAACACTTTTCCCAATCTACTGGTTCTCCTTCCTTGAATCAATTTTGGTTGGTACTTATCATTGCATACAAAGAACACCCCCCAAAACCTGTTGTTTTTATTTTGAATTGATATACTGTATTAAATGTGCAGGGGAAATTATTGCCTCTGCATTTAACTAATTTAAATTTAAATTGCATTTAAATAATATTAATCATCCAGGGTGAGCACACACACACACACACACACACACACACACACACACACACACACACACACACACACACACACACACATTGAGCACACACATTCTGAGCAGTTGACTGCCACACACATTCAGGGCGCCCAGAGAGCTGTTGATGGTTATGTGCCTTGTTCAAAGACACTTCAGCCATGAATGTGGACAATGGTCACTATAGATTATATAGAATCTAGATTAATTCTGATCTGGAATGGCAGACACTATCTATGGGTTTCTTTTTTTTCTTTTAATAATGATAGTGATCTGTCAAATTACTTTCTCCCGCAGGTGATTTTATAATACTTTTTGAAGTTTGAACTGAGACCAAAAGTCTTTTAGATGAAATGTGCTGGCTCATGGATCATAAACTGACAGGAAGTTTCAAACAAAGAGGCTCATTATGATGCCTGCTGGTAGTTTTATTATTATTGTGGATGCTTATATAGCACAGTTTCATACATACATATGCTCAATGTGCATGAGACCCCAGTGCTCCCTGCACTCCAGGTACCCATCACCACTGTACAGCACCAGTTGTTGCATTGTTCTATTCTTTTGATGCTGAGTGCCAAGCAGGAAGCAACAACTCCCAAATTTTAACAAATCATGGTATGACAGCCGAATTCGAACTCCGACCTTCTGGAGGATAAAGCAGACGCTCGACCAGCTGAGCTAAATCCCTGGTATCTTGCACTTACCATAGATTAATTCTAGTGAAACAAACAAAACAAACAAACATACAAAGAGTACAGAGAAATAACATGTTGCTGCAATCAAGAACACAAATGAAGGCACACTGCATGTAAAATAGTGATCTAAAGACAGCTGTGGGTTGTTGTGAAATGGAAATATCAATATCACTTATAATACAACTTTACAAGCATATATTTTGAGATAAAATTGTAGTAGAAGTAGTAGGCCTCCGTCAGTTGATGTTGGCCATGAATGATGATGATGAGCCCTAGTTGAATGTCACGGGGAACCAGATTTTGCTGGGACTATTGAGACCAATCCTGGAACGACTGACCCTGCCACAGTGGACGTAGGTATGAGTGGGCTCTGGGTTGTTTCCAGGCGTGTGTGCTTTCCGTCTGACTCTCTTGTCTTCTGACAGGTTCTGAACCTTCTCCGCTCCCATCTTCTGCTGTTTCTTCAGCACACTTCAGCACACAGTGGCCACCTGCTATTGTCAGCTGCTGAGGTCTCCCAGCTCTCACTGTTGATGTCCAGAGCATTCATGTCTCGCTTTCAGACATCTTTATAGCATAGTTTGCCAAGGCCAACAGTTCTTGTGCCATAGGCTAGCTCCCCGTACAGGACGTCTTTTGGAATCCTGCTGTCTTCCATCCGGCAAAGATGACCAAACCAGCGCAGCCTGCATTGTCTGAGCAAGGTGAACATTGTGGGAAGGCTGCATGGATAAGGCCCTCAACATTGGGTATTTTGTCAGTCTACTTGATGTTGAGGATGGAGCAGAGGCAGTACATATGGAAACTGTTCAGCCTCTGTCCCTACTTTGTGTATATCATCCTCAACTAGCTGCCGTTATAGCACAGTGCTGATGATGCAGGCATTGTACACTTCCATCTTGGTTCTTGGTCGTGATTATGAGCTTGGCATTCTCCCAGACATGTGTAGTGAGCCGACCAAGACTTGTTGCAGCCTTCCGATACATTGGTTTATCTCAGCATCCAGGGACAGGTTGTCACTGATTGTGGACTTAAGGTAGGTGAACTGGTGTACAATGCTGAGTTTATATTTGTTGACGGTGATGACAGGTGGCTTTTCCACACCTTGGCCAAGCAGGTTAATCTTTTTCAGGCTGATCATGAGCCCGAAGTCTTTGCAGGCCTGAAAGAATCGGTTTATGATTTTCTGGAGCTCCCTCTCTGTATGTGAAGTGACTGCAGCATCATCAGCAAAGAGCAGATCTCTGGTAGTGATCTCACAATCTTTGGTCTTTGCTTTTAGTCTGACAAGTTGAAAAGTCTCCCCTCTGATTGGGTGTGAGGTACAGTCCTTCTGTGGTAGTCCGAAATGCATTTATCAGAATCAAGCAGAAAAAGATTTCAAAGAGGGTGAGCACCAGAATTCAGCCTTGTTTCACACCACTTTTTATGTCTTTCATATTGCACTGTCACCTTCATACTGTCGTGAAAGGACCTGATCATGCTGTGTAGCTTTCAAGGCCCTCCAATTTTCACCAGGATATCGAAGAGCCCCTCCCTGCTGACCAAGTCAAATGCTTTTGTGAGGTCAATGAAGGTGATGTAGAGACGCCTCTGTTGCTCTCTGTGCTTTTTTTTTGCTGTTGGCAGAGGAAGAAGATCATGTCCACTGTAGAGCACTCTGTCTGAAAGTTGCACTGGGAATTAGGATAGACATGTTCCCCTCGTCGTAGTCGCACCAGCACAACTCAGACATATGCTTTGCTTATGATGCTCAGAAGAGAGATGCCTTTGTAGTTGTTGCAGTCACTCCTCTTGCCCTTGTTCTTATATAGGATGACTATCTTGGCATCTCTCATGTCTTGTGGCACACCTGCCCCTTTCCAGTATCGACAAAGAATGTCATGTTGTGGCTGCAGAAGAGTGTTCTTACAGAGTTGGTTCCAGGTGCGTTTCCACAGGCCAAGCTGTCAATGGCCTTGCCAAGTTCTTCGAGTGTTGGTTCGGCATCTAGTTCCTAGTCCAAGGGCTTTCTTTATTCCTTCATACATCTCTCTGATGTTGCTCATTGCTGCTGCATTCTGAATGTTATTACTGAGCTGTTGCCAATATTCATTGGCTTGTCTTCTTGCTGTCTGTTGTACTTTGCTCCTGGCCAATCTGAGTTCTTGCAAGGACTTCTCAGTTGGTGAGTGCTTGCATTCAGCCAGAGCAGCTCTCTTTGCTTTGATGACTGGAGACATCTCAATAGACTTCGCATCAAACCACTCACAGCTCTTAGAGGTCTTTTTTCCGATGGTTACAAAGGCTATTTTCTGCATTATTTTTAAGAGATGGTCCCACGTCTATGAGGCAGAGTCATGTGGCTGTTCGGCAGATGAAGCATTTTCCAGAGATTGCACGAATTCCTCTGCATTCTCTGGGCATTGCATTTTGGTGATGTCGTTGCACGGCTTCTTTTTCTGTTTGGCGCGATGGAGCTTTCTGAGGTGAAGTCTTAGCTTCCAGCACACCAGCAGTCTCACAGTCCACACTGTGGGATGTACGAGTATTCTTCTTCTTCTTTTCCTTTCGGCTGTTCCCTTCAGGGGTTGCCACAGCAAATCATCTGCCTCCATCTCACCCTATCCTTTGCATCTTCTTCTCTTATGCCAACGACCTTCATGCCCTCCTTCATGACATCCATCAATCTCTTCTTTGGTCTTCCTCAAGGCCTTTTGCCTGGCAGTTTGCTTGGCAGTTTGCCTGTACTCATTCCTGATTCTATCCATCCTCATTACTCCCAAAGAGAACCTCAACATTTTCATCTCTGCTACCTCCAGCTCTGACTCCTGTCTTTTCCTCAGTACCACTGTTTCTAAACCATACAACATCGCTGGCCTCATCACCGTCTTGTACACTTTTCCTTTCATTCTTGCCGATACCTTCCTATCAAACATCACACCGGACATGTTTCTCCAACCATTCCAACCTGCATTGTTCTGGATTCTTGAGCCTAGGTACTTAAAATCCTCCACCTTCTTTATCTCTGCTCCCTTTAACCTCACTGTTCCTCTTGGGTCCTTCTGATTCACACACATGTATTCTGTCTTACTGAGGCTAACCTTCATTCCTCTGCTTTCCAGGGCATACCTCCACCTCTCTAGGTTTTCCTCCACTTGTTTTCTGCTCCCACTACAAATCACAATGTCATCCGCAAACGTCACAGTCCATGGAGATTCTTGTCTAACCTTGTCTGTCAGCCTGTTCATCACCATAGCAATCAAGAACAGGCTCAGAGCTGATCATTGATGCAGTTCCACCTCCACCTTGAATTCTTTGGTCACACCAACAGCACACCTCACCACTGTCTTACAGCAATCATACATGTCCTGCACCACTCTAACATACTTCTCTGCCACTCCAGACTTCCTCATGCAGTACCACAGTTCCTTTCTCGGCACCCTGTCATATGCTTTCTCCAGATCCACAAATGCACAATGCAGCTCCTTCTGACCTTCTCTACTTCTCTATTAACATCCTCAAAGCAAACACTGCATCTCTAGTGCTCTTCCTTGGCATGGAACCAAACTGTTGTTCACAAATGCTGACCTCTGCCCTTCGTCTAGCTTCCACTATTCTTTCCCATAACTTCATCGTATGGCTTATTAACTTTATCTCTCTGTAATTGCCACAACTCTGCACATCACCCTTGTTCTTAAAAATGGGCACCTGCACACTTCTCCTCCATTCCTCCGTCATCTGCTCACTCTCTAAGACCTTGTTGAATGCTCTTGTCAGAAAATCTACTGCTACCTCACCGAGACACTTCCATACTTCCACAGATATATCATCAGGACCAACTGCCTTTCCACTATTCATCCTCTTTAATGCCCTCCTCACTTCACCCTTACTAATCTTTGCTATTTCCTGGTCCTCAACAGTCACCTCTTCTAATCTTTTTTCTCTCTCGTTTTCCTCAGTCATCAGCTCTTCAAAGTACTCTTCTGTGGTATGTACAAGTGGTGAGTACAAATTTGAGACTTGCACATCTGACAATAACCATGTCAAGCTGGTGCCAGTGCTTCAAGCATGGATGGCTCTATAAAACTCTGTGTTATGGCTTTGTCTGGAAGAAGGAGTTGGCACTCAGAGGCCATGGTAAGAGCAAAGCTCCAGCAGGTACTGCCCATTATCATTCATCTTGCCAACTCCAAACTGTCCAAGGCAAAATGGCCAGGAGTCATGGTTGGCACCAACGTGGGAGTTAAAGTTACCAAGCAGGACAAGATGTTCGCTAATGGGTACATTCTGGATGATGTTGTTCAGGCTGGCATATAACTCACCCTTGGCCTCTGGACTTGATGTCAGTGTACAGAACATTGGCACTGATGAGGGTGAGTGGGCCATCAGATTTTTGGATTCGTAGTGTCAGCAGGCGTTCAGTCCCATTGTCACCTGGTTCAGCCATTCTAAGGGAGTTCCTTCCTGTGAATCCCACATGGTACTCTCTGTGATTCTTGATGCTTTTTCCTTGCCAGAGGATGTGCAGTCTTTCTACCGGACTATGCCTGTTCTGGCGAGGCATGTTTCTTATAGGAATGCAATGTCTACCCATAGTCGCAGCAGCTCGTCGTTGATCACAGCTGTTTTCCTTGCATCACTGATGAATAGAAAATCTGTCGATATTCCACTGGTCATAGTGTAGATATTGTACAATTTTTTTTCCAAATTTTACAGGTACAAACTTGGATAAAATTGTACTAATATGAATTAAATTAGATTCAGCTTTATTGTCATTACATATGTAATAAATGCATGGTAATGAAATTTGGATTCGTTCATATATATACACACAAAATTCTCCTACTCCTCCCTCTGTTACACTTCACCACATGCCTATCCACGTGACATCTTTGCCCATGTGACATCTTTGTGCAGTTGATGATCAGAAGGGTTAGTTGACTTACTGTTTATTCTGTTTCAATATTATTTATTACTAATTATTATTAATGTTAATGTACATCTATTATTATGAAATATTTATTGTTTTTACATGTTTATCTTTAATATATTAGGTCAAATATACATGTTTGTGTCAGGTTATATAAGTTTGTGAAGGGGTTGGAACAGATTCATTGGTTTTCTGTTATTTCCTATGGGTATAATTGTCGGGAGGGGGTGTTAAATGTTTTTTTTCCTTTCTATAGGTGCATCACAGAAAATAATTGAGAAGCACTGCACAAGGCATTCTCGGAGCACAGAGGAATACCCGCAGAAGAATGTGGGGCTAATCGGTCCAGAAAAGCCATTTCCCCAGCAGAGCTTGTAAATCAAAAAATTTGCTTGTTGGTTAGGGCAGATTTTTGGTGGGCTCGAAGCTCATATCACAGAAAATTCATTATTAAAGACACTCATAAGTCAAGGTACCACCGTATACATATATACACTGTGTACATATATATGGAGTTCAGTAGGGTGACAGCCATGGGGAAGAAGCTGTTGCTAAACCTGTTGGTGTTTGTCTGAATGCTCCTGAAGCATCTTCTGGATTGAAGGAGCTGAAAGAGTCTGTTGGCAGGATGAGTCCCTAAGAATGCTGTGCCCCCAGTGAAGACATCTCTTTATATGGACAACCTCAATAGCAGGAAGTGGAGTCCCCGTGATGTGTTGGATGGTTTTCACTACCCGCTGCAGTGCCTTGTGGTCCACAACAGAACAATTCCCATACCAGACTGTATCACAGTTGGTCAAGATGCTTTCAATAGTGCTGAAGACATGTTTGACAGAAATGCCATTGAAGGAGCAGCTTGTTGTCAGCACACCATGCAGCTAGTTGCTTAATCTCTGCCCTGCCCTGTAGTCAGACTCATCACTGTCAGTGATGAGTCCAATCACCGTGATGTGATCGAGTTGGACGATACATAGGCCTACAGTCATGGGTGAAGACAGAATAGAGCACACAGCCCTGAGGTGTACCAGTGTTGAATATGATGGTGAAAGAACAGCTGTGGCCTGACTTGACATACTGCGGTCTGTTTTTTTTAGAAAGTCCATGATCCAGTTGAAGAGGGAGGTGTTGATTCCCAGATTTTTGATTAAACTCATTCACTTTAATGAATAGATTCTTTTAAATGACTCGTTTGCAAATAACAAATCACTAGCTGAGAGCTCAGATGACCCAGTCCATTCATTCATTCATTTTCTGAACCGCTTAATCCTAAAAAGGGTCACAGGGAGACTGGCACCCAGCCCAGCCAACTTCGGGCGAGGGCAAAACACACCCTGGATAGCTTGCCAGGCCATCGCAGGGCAGTAACATGCTGAGACATGGCTGCTGGCCTTTGATAACCCAGTTAGCTGCACTGGGGGGACAGTGATAATCTGTTGAGAGGGGGTCTTGAACTCCAAACCTTTGGCTCAGTGATCAGCACCTTTACCACGAGGCCACTACTGCCCCCAAACAGCCAATCATTTAAATTTAATCAATGTATTTTCAGCTATACGTTCTGATTTGGATTAACAATACAGTATATGCAAATCATTTTATAACTCAGGCGGCACAGGAGTGCAGTGGTTAGGGGGTGATCACAGCAAAGGTGCAATAGAAAAGTGGCTGACTCATACATATTCCTTTTGCAATATTTTGCATTTTTTAAATTTGGAAATATGCAAATGAATAATTTGAGGCTTAAATACATACAGACGCTCCCCGACTTACATTCATCCATTTTACGTTTTTTTAATTTTACGTTTTTTTTTTCAGTTTAGACGTTCCTACATAGTTCGCTGACATAATGACGCAATGACCTAATGATGCTGCGTCCACTGTTTACAAATGACAGACTGAACATCCCCCTCCTTCTTCCCAGTTCAGTTATATATACATATCAGTTATATAGCGTGTTACCCTTGTGTGAAGACGTCGTCTCTGTGATCTTTGTGTTTACACTGTTTTGCAGACTTTTGTAACCCTAAGAAAATATGGTTCGTCAGAAGCGTAAGCCTACTAGCATGGGTGCAAGTCTCATACACAGAGATGAATTAACTATGTGCTCGGATTGGCGCAATCTACCATGCATACTCAGTTAAGCAAAGAGAGTTCTAAAATGAATGAAAACCCGAATCCAGAAAAGAAAGAACTCTCTGCTCTGCTGGTGATTCACATCAGTGCAAGCTGAGTACTAAACAAGTTCAACGGCGCCCTTGCTCACTTGAAAGACCGGAAGTCTGTATAACCCATGCTTTGTCTCAAGCACAGCAAGTTGATTGGCTGTTGTAAGCTTCATGTAAACTGACTCGGCTCAGCTTCATGCAATGTGACTCGGCTCAGCTTCATGTAAAGTGACCATCCGTCGACCATCGGAACCATTTACAAGCAGAAAGATTGCATCATAGAGAATGTAAAAGGTTATACTTGATACTATATTTGATATTTGATGAGTGAATTTAATTAAAATTTATCTATTTGAAATTATTATTTTTTTAATTAAATTTATTTGAAATTAATGTTGATATTATTTGATATATTTGATATTATTTTACAATGTTATGTTTATAATAATTGATTTAGGGGTGTTTTATGAGATACGGTCATGGTATGTATGGATGTATAGTACAGTATAAATGTCATACGTCACTGGAACATACAGTAACAACTTACGTTCATTTTCAACTTATGTTCGGCCGTCCGGAACCAAACAAAAGCGTAGGTCGGGGGAGCATCTGTATAAGTGCAAAAGTCACAAGAAAGACTCGCAACAATTTACAACTGATTTGGCGGTAATTTGGGATTGGTTTGCAGGTGTTTGGCAAAAAAGAGAATCCACTTTTGTAAATCACTTTATAAAGCGTTTTGTTTCCTTTTTGTTCTGAAACCATTTGCTTTTTATTCGTACGATATTAGCACAAACAAAATGCGAATGAAATCTGAATCATGACATAAATACATGGAATATGTTGGATGCCAGCAAGTTTCAAACTTTTCTTGAAATTTCTGCCTAGAAGTCTCCAACTTTTTGTAAACAAAAAATGATGACAACTTTGCAACATCCTCATTAAATGTGTAGACTCTTTGAGAAACATTTCGGACAACACAGGGCCACGTTTTGTGACATTCATAAGAGATTTTAAACATATTTGAATTTTTTGTGATGAGTTCATGAATCAGGCAACCAGAATGTGATACTGCGAACGTCGCGAGGCAAATTTGACAGCATTTTAAGAATGAAAAGCAACAGCTCCAGTCTCTGTGCACCTCTAGTGTGATCACCTCATTCACACGATCACCTCATAACAAGGAGGTCTTCAACCCAATTACAGCTGGGATTGGCTCCAGCTACTCCCACAACCCTAATAGATAAGTACGTAGTATACTTAATGAATGGATGGATGTAGATAATTTATAATACCATACTATGAAACTTCAGTGTAGTCATTTCTACACCAATATTACACTTATTTGTTGATTTTAATTTCATTGAGAGGTCACTGGAGCAATTAAAACTCAGCATGTTCACTCACTGTCCTCTCCTATTGCCTGCATTTCTTCTTCTGGTCTTATTTTAGTTTACATCTGCACTTTTTATTCTGAAAGTCTCATCATATGAACTTCAAATTTGTTATCTAAATAAAAAAACAGTGTTCACAGGGTTAATTGTCTCGGCGGATTAAATTAAATTCCCATTTCTTTTCTTTTTTTCGCTACTCTGATCCTTGAATGGTGTATCAGACTGTGAGCTGTTTCTCTCTCACAATCAATCAATTCAAAATAAAAAGAATCTGACAGTTTCCTTAAAACTCATTGAGATCACACAGTTGCATTTACATCATCTGGGTTCTAATGCAAATTGTGACTTAGTCTGGAACAATCAGCAAAAATAAAGGGAAATTTATTAATGTGTAATTTTTATTATAATGCACTTTTTCCTGATGAAGGCTGTGAGGCATATGCACAGGAACACGCACACACACACACACACACACACACACACACACACACACACACACACACACACACACACACACACACACGCACGCACGCACACCCCTCCCAGGAACTATATGCAGGTCAAAACACTTGCTAACAAGCACACAGTTACTCCTGAGGCTATTTATACTGGCAATCCACCAATCCACATGCTTTTGGGAAGTTGGAGGAAACCAGAGAGCCCAGAGGAAAACTATGAGGAGAACAAATGAAACCGGACACAGGTACAAACCCAAGTTCAGGATTGAACCAAGAACTCTGGAGCTTTCACTCTACCCACTGCACCACCATGATTCAAGATTTTTTTAATGAATTCAGATCTGCTGCATTTCATCTGGTGTCATCGTTTTTGTTTAATCTTCTCCCTGTAAAACAAAACAAAACAAAAAAAAAAAAAAAAACACGTACAACTTATATAAATTAGGAATCATTTTATTTTTTAGTTTCAATTTGTTGCCATGGTTTAAATTGTGATCCTAAGACATGAGAATATTTTAGGGGTTAATAGATTAGCAACATTGAGGGTTCATTGTTTGTGGAATGTGTGTGCTCATGTCTCAGCTTGAGTCTTGCCCTTTTAGTGCCTTGCTAAATAAAATCCCAGCTGAACAAAATGATAGTGATGGAGTGGATGGACGGCCTCTCAAGCCTTTTTTTCTTTTTGGAACATCCAGCAGAGTTTGATGCATCTATCGAGCAGTGACTGGCGTCTGGAAAGGTCACTTCGTCCTGATAATCAAGTCCTGAAACACTAAAACCGCAGACGAAACAAAAAAACCACCCACCCGAGCTTTCTTAAAAGAAGTTCTCCCTCCGTCTCCACACTGTGAAAAATGTTAGCTGAGGTCATCAGAGTTATTCAAACGAAATTGTATAGGGATGGAGGGATTCACTGACGTCTGTACTTTGATAGATGGAGCCATACAATCTGATTGAAGGCTCCTGTTTAGAGTCAGGGAAAAATGCACTGGATATGAAGAGAAAATGATGATGATGTGTGTTATCATCCCCCTCAGCTTTTAAAACCCTGATTGTGTAACCCTCCCCCTGCGTGTGTGTGTGTGTGTGTGTGTGTGTGTGTGTGTGTGTGTGTGTGTGTGTGTGTGTGTGTGTGTGTGTGTGTGTGTGTGTGTGTGTGTGTGTGTGTGTGTGTGTGTGTGTGAGAGAGAGAGAGAGATAGAGAGTGTAAGTGTGTGTAGGCTACTGGATACAAACATCTGCTTCCTGTAAGATCATTACGTGACAAATAAAATGAATTAGACATTTCAGAATACAATCTTTTTTTAAAGAGCAGTTATAACCCTACAACAAACATGACATACAAAAATCTTTATCCAGCATCTTATTCCTCGGCATTGATGTGAGAAGTAAAGAAACCAGGAACACTGGGTGTTAAAGGACAAAAGAAGTTCACTGAATGTGTGTGTGTGTGTGTGTGTGTGTGTGTGTGTGTGTGTGTGTGTGTGTGTGTGTGAGAGAGAGAGAGAGAGAGAGAGAGAGAGAGAGAGAGTGTGAGTGACAGAGAGAATGTGTTGCTGGGTGTTTTTATCTTCATTCACACCCGTTGCTCTGGGACACCCGGAAAAGAGACTCAGCAGGAGCAGGAAATAAAGACGCAAACACAGGGTGAGTTCAGAAGAAAAGAGTGCTCCATGTCAAACCACCAACCGGGACTCATTTAATAACACCCCCAAAGGAAAAAAAAAATCAACAACACAGGAACTGGGAGTGAAGGAATTAAAGGAGGTGACCTTTGAGTGAAATTTAATACTTTTGACCTGAATTGAATGAAATGTGTGTGGTGTGATGTAAATGAACGCCGTGTCGTACAGCTGCCATCGTGCTCTAGCTTTATAATGTGTATTGAAGAGTTTGGTTGCAGAGATATTGTGAATCTCAGAGTTTGCAATAGACAACAGGCAGAGGCAGACAATCCTCAATACTCTGATCGTATTCATTCATTCATGTACTGTGCTTGTTGGACTTCTTGATCTTATTAGGGCCGTGGCAAGGCTGAAGCCTATTTTAGCTCTCTCGGAAAAGGCAGGATGCACCCTAAACAGCTCGCCAATCCATTGCATGGCCAATGCTTGAACAAAACTATTCACCCTGACAACTAAGGTTTATTCCGAACAGCCAGTAAGCCTAAATGTGTGTGTGTGTGAGTGTGTGTGTCTGTGGGTGGGAAGGGAGTCCTTTTTGAGCCCAGGACTCAAACCCTATACCTTCTTGCCTTGAGGCAATTATGCTTACCTCTACGCTACTGTGCCACTCATGTGATATTATGATTACAATAAACAGCTACACGTTTTTGATTCACTTTTGACGTCCTCTAGGATTGCTGAATGGTCTCATGTTTTACTTGTTGATGATGATGATGATGATGATGATGATGATGATGATGATGAAAAAGTGGTACTTGTATTAGTTTTTCTTTATTTATATTCTGTATTTACTTGTTTTATTTTTATGCTCATACCAACATTTGAGAATAGTCATTGTGTGTTTACACATGCTAAATTTTATTTGTAACAAATTTCTATGGCGCACATGTGCAACTGAATCTTCACACAGTTATTCAATCGGAAAGCCACACTACAGCAGCTTAGTGCATAATATCATGCAGCTTCGGGTTGAGCGTTTCATCTGATATTTAGATCAAACACAATCAATAGGAAAAAATAGCATATCGTGGACGATACCAGATAGACTTGTATGAGTATCTCAAAAACAGAATAATTAAATATCAGTTAAAGACAAGTGATTTCATTCATTCTTTATCTGTCCATCTTGGTTGAGTCTGTACCTTCTGAGTCTATTCTTGGATGAGAGGAATGGGATATAATCAGATCTTTGTTGTTTTAGTAAATCTCCCTTAAAGTTCTCTGAGAATTGTTGTAAGGAGGGATAATAAGAATTAGCATCACGGTACTGTCAACCAGTTTAATGCTGCCCTTACCTGGCTCATCAGAATGCTTTTGTTTTATTCACCGTTCTGTGTAGTTTCGAGAGATTGTATGTACGGTGTGTACAAAGAACATTTCTTACAATTCCAACCTTAATTTAATTTCTAGCTGAGTATACAGATGAACAGACACACAGACGCGTGTGTGTACACACGCACGTGCGCACGCACACACACACACACACACACACACACACACACACACACACACACACACACACACACACAGAGAATTACAACAGATTTATGATCCACTCCCCCACTGTCTCTGTGATGATTATAGTATTATTCAGCCCACATCCAGTACCATGGAATAAATGAGGAAAAAATAATGAACTAGAACTAAAATAAAAACAAAGTTTACACATGAACTCAAATTCAGTTTAGTTGTATTTGTATAGAACTTGGGATTGTCGCAAAGCAGTTTTACATAATACACATATTTTGTAAATAATTCAAACATGATTTTTTTTTAACATTTCAATATAAATACTATGCATCTCTAATGAGCAGGTATGAGACTTCTATAGACATCATGAGGAAGAAACCTTCAGAGGAATTTGACTCAAAAAAACACCCATTTTCATTTGGGTTTAGTCCAGTGCTTCTCACATAGTGGGGCGTGCCCCCCCTTGGGGGGTGTGGTATGATGCCAGGGGGGGAGGGGATTGCGATGCCAGAGGAGCATGCTTTTCTAGAATAGTGTACGGGAATTAAGTGTAATTGCACCTCCACTCCAGTAGTTGGCATTGACATTCTCATTGTCGCGCTATGTTGTAGCATTTTTTTGCTCGACCAAACGATATGAAGTGCAGTAAACAACAACTTAAGGAACAACACAGAGAAATTTCTAACAGGAACGAAGAGAAAGGTGGAGAGAGACGGAGATATTACATAAGTGAATTGAATGAGTTTAAATAAGGATGTATTTTTTTTAATTTCAGGCACATTGGTGCACTTTAAGTCTTTTCTATTACAGATTAACAAACAATGTTAATGTTTTTCTTTATTGTAATTTGAACTATATTTCTTTTTGTTTTTAATGTTAATGAAGATACAATGTTATGCAGAGGTGTACAAATCACTCGCAGGGCGCGGGGGGGGGGGGGGGGGGTGTGTGTGTGTGTGTGTGTGTGTGTGTGTGTGTGTGTGTTTAACATGTTAAATGTTTTTTTCTTCCTAGAGGGGGCGCCACAGAAAATAATTCAGAAGCACTGGTGTAGCCAGATAAAAATACAAATTTTAATACTAAGTGTACTTCTAAGGGGTCTCCTCATTACATGTGACATCCCACAACACATCATTTATCAAGAAATAATTATTTTCACCATAAACACACGTGCCGTTATTACTGGCACCCCAGCATTTATTAATTTTCCCAACCTCCCTTTGCCAATTAAACAACATTGAGTCTTCCGCGATAACATTTTATAAATGTTCTAGAATACAGAGGCATCTAAAATGAATCAACTTTACAGAATCTTTCCAGCTCATATACGGCCTTTGGCCTTTTCTTGTACACTATTCCCTTCTGCGGTGATGCAGGTTGGTGTGAGGGTAAGGAGCAAGAAAATGCCTTATATCAATACGTGTTCCTATAACGTACATTAATACATAATATATAGTCAATCTGTCCCAAAAAAACCTTGGTTAAAATGAGTTTCAGGGTTAAAAATGTATCAAATACACACACACACACACACACACACACACACACACACACACACACACACACACACACATAAGTGCATACACAGACGGCTGCTTCCCTGAGTGCTTCAGCCAGCAGGTAGACAGCACGTGAATTTCTCAGCTCTGTTAGAAATGAGCTAAATTACACTCAACTGAACAATCTTATTTCCATGTTTACTGCCAACAACAAACACTTTCCACTGCATTTCAGGGAAACCCAGCCGAGAGCGAGGCATTAACCCTATTACAGCCATTAAGGTGATTTTCTTTATTCCAGCTTCCACCTTGAAGGCTTGGGGAACCGGAAAAAAATCTGCTGCACCTTCATGTTCCCTCTGAAGACTCAAGTAATTCCCTCTGATCATTGTGTATAATGAGGAAGGCCTTTGCTATCGGATACTGTGTGTAAATTGTATCCAGTGTTACTCGACAACTAATCACATGCAGTCGAGTTATTTATTCAAACTGGATTTTTCCAGGATTTGTCATTTCTCTGGATTAACACTTGGCCATTTTCTGTGTCCTTTATCTGAATTAGATATGTGATATGATAATCACATTAAAACACCATCACCTCTTGGCTTTGCTTTACTGCAAGTTGTATAGTAGATATAATTTGTGCCCAATGAGTTCTTTTTGAATAAGTGACTCAGGTGAATGAAACAATATATTCATAATGTTTATGCTGTCATTTATTTCTTTCAGTACAAAATGTAAATGTATTTCTTGTTATCTTGACAAACTGATATGGATTGGCTGCATTTATTTATTTATTAAAGAAGTCACCCAATGACGCGAATCCTGTCATTTATAAAATTAATGTTAGTATCAGTGAGTTTTTCAGTGAAACAGTATTTAAACTAAAGAGTGCAAACCTCTACCAAGGTACTGCAATATTTTACCTTTTTAATTCAGACATGACTTATGGGCAGATGGTGTAGAATTATGCTGCCCCCTTGTGGTCTTCTTCTTGTTCTTCTTTTCCTTTCGGCTGTTCCCCTCAGGGTTCGCCACAGCAAATCACCAGCCTCCATCTCACCCTATCCTCTGCATCTTCTACTCTTACTCCAACTACCTTCATGTCCACCTTCACCACATCCATAAATCTTCTCTTTGGTCTTCCTCTAGGCCTTCTGCCTGGTAGTTCCAACCTCAGCATCCTACCACCAATATACTCAATATCCCTCCTCTGTACATGTCCAAACCATCTCAATCTAGCCTCCCTGACTTTGTCTCGAAAACGTCTTACATGTGCTGTCCCTCTGATGTGCTCATTCCTGATCCTATCCATCCTCGTTACTCCCAAAGAGAACCTCAACATTTTCATCTCTGCTACCTCCAGCTCTGCTTCCTGTCTTTTCCTCAGCGCCACTGTTTCTACACCATACATCGCTGGCCTCAACACCGTCTTGTACACTTTTCCTTTCATTGTCTGATCTGTAATTATTTGTGAGCTGTATATTTTTCTCCTGGCACATGGCGGTTAATTTTTGCCTCCTTTCCCAATTATGCAATGTTAAAAAAAATCCTTCAGAGCTCTCAGTAAATGAATCAGTACATAAGTGTAAGAATCCGTTAATATTTCCAGAACAACGGATATTTACTCCACTTGTTCAGACAAACAAACAAACAAACAATCAACCCCCAAAGTTTATATCTTCCTACTACTCTATTCATTCATTCAGTTATTCCAGTGGGTATAATGAGTTCCGTTCAAGCTCGTTAAATGTGAGCGGTCGAATCTTGTTTACTATATCTAACAGTAGCTCTGGATGTGAAAATATTTCTATTTATTTTATCTCATTTAAGTTATTTGTTGGCTGATAGGGTGAGATGACCTGGATGCACATTTTGCACCAGACATCAACAGTTAAGAAATGCCCTGTATGTGTGGGATGCCAAATCACAGCGCAGGAAGTAACCTTGACAGTCACTAAAATAAATGTGCAAGAAGACAAAGACACACAGCTAATGACAGCATGTTAAGAGGTTTTTTAGAGGTCAGAAGTTAATTATAGCTCCCTATTTGCAGGCCAGTTTGAATGGTGTGAAATCCTTCATCGTTGAAATGTGTCTGTATAATGTCAAGTCTATGACACGGGAGTGTGTGCGTGTGTGTGCGTGTGTATGTGTGTGTATATATGTGTGTGTGTGTGTGTGTGTGTGTGTGTGTGTGTGTGATCGTTAAAACCTATGACTCGTACACTACTTTAAACTGGAGACTCAGATTAAAGGAGTGTACTTCCTGATTTAGGGGAAAACCTTCCCTATGTCCTCGGGTATTTTACAATGGGGAGCCGAGATTGAATAAACTTGATTCAGTCTATTGTTGGAGGCCAAATTAGACTGGGCACAAAAAATAGATGTTGCAAAAATAGCTCCATAAAGTTTTAGAGGGGAGGTTTAATACCTACACTGCTCACGTGTGGTCTCCATTTTATTAAAGGGCACCGATTTTCCACTCACGCTTTGGAAACTGTACAAATCTCCACCCTCCTGAAACAGAACAGGAGATTTTCAACATTTTTTTGTTTCAGAGATCCCGTTGGTGGAATGACTGATTATCTGGAGAATATGACTGAAATCTGTTTTCTAATGTTATGATAAGTGAATATACAAAAAGCGTAGCTAGAAAAATGCCAATTAAGTTACATTAAAAAAAAAAAGCACTGAAACTGGAGATTCCTTTGATAAATGTTAGAAAGCGTGCATTAAATTCAACCTTAAATGTCTCACTGAAACTACACAAATTATATCTTCCAAAAGAACACCAACATTTTTTCCAGTTTTCAGTTAATGCACGGACAAGAAACAGATGGAGGAAAAAAATAAGAAGCTGGTGAACTGTCATTTTCAACACAACTTAATGATTTTTTTTGTCTCATCAACATAACCTCCTTTTGCAAATATTACAGATGAACATATTTGTGGTATTCTTTTGAAATTGGAAATACTTTTTCCAACACTGTTTCAGAAATTTTCTCAAATGTGTTGCACTCGTTGACTGCTTTTCATTTATCCTTCAATTTACTTCATCTAAGACCATCTTAACAGGGTTTTAGGCAACGACTGTTAAAGACATTTCATTGATTTTAAGCCTACAATCATGCTCTGATAGTTCTGACAAACCACTTATATTTGTTCCTTTTCAGGTAAATCACTGAACTTAAACTACTTAAAAGTTAAAAAAAAAAAAAAGGTTCTCAAACTTTTGACAGGTTGTGTATTATGTACAGTGTCTGTCTTCCTTTCGGCTTTTTCCCAGGAGTCGCACAGCGAATCATCTGATTCGCATGTTTGATTTGGCAGAGGTTTTTATGTCGGATGCCCTTCCTGTCACAACCCTTTTAGCAAGGGACAGAAACACGCTGACGGCTTTGCAGCTACTCTTTACGAAAGTCAGCAATGGTTCTTTTACATGCCTCTCGCCATAGACAGTGACAGACATGGCCTGCCTTTGATAACCCAGTTAGCCGCACTGGGGGGGGACAGTGACAGCCCTGTGGAGAGTGGGACTTGAACCCCCAACCTTTGGATCAGCGATCCAGCGCCCTATACCACTAGACCACCACTGCCCCTACATGTACAGTGTATGGGTTATAAACTGCTACAAAGGTTTTAAGTTTGCTCCACACTGCTAACTCTCCAACATTCTCTTTTTGTACCTTAAAATGGGTTTCCTCTGGATGTTCTAAAAGCCCAAACTCATTAACCTTAGCTTAACCAGCTACTCTGAATCGCCCATAGGTTTGTGAGCGTGAATGATTATTTATCTCTGGGTTAGTCTTGTGATAGAACGATAACCTGTACCCTGCCTCTCGCCCAAAGACAGATGGGATTGGTTCAAGCTTCTGTTGTGAATGCATGAAAGGATGGAGTTATAAGTATAATTCATACTGAAGAACACGTGCTTGCTGTGAGGGTGTGTGTTTTTGGCAAGCAAGCCTATACGCACTAACTCATACTCTCGTACTCAAACCCACACATCTATGAATAAATGTATAAGAATAGCATTAGTCTATGCCAAACTCTTTTATGTTCACATGCTCTAAGCAAAATGTTCTACATGTCAAAAAGTGTGTGTGTGTGTGTGTGTGTGTGTGTGTGTGTGTTGGTGTGATAGGGACTGACAGCTGCACAAAACTGTTATGATGATATCCAAAGTGAAACCATATTGTTATTACATCATCGATTTCAGTTAGAAAATAAATAAATAAACATATTTGCAATAAATTTACCTCTCTGTTTAAACTCTTTAAAACTGTTTAAAAGGCCACTTTGATGTGGAATTTGCATGTTCTTCTTGGACTTGCATGAGCTTTCTACATGTAATCTGGATTCCTTTGACAGTGCAAGGACATGAACATTAGGCTAATTGGCTTTTCCAAATTACCCCTAGGTAGGCGTGTGTGTGCGTGCGTGCGTGTGTGTGTGTGTGTGTGTGTGATGGCCCTGGGATGGACTGTTGAGCTGTTCAGGCTGTACCCTACCTTCTCAGACGTCAGCTGATTCCCTGATAGGATAAGGAGCTCTAGAAAATATACAAATGAATTATTGAATAAATTCACGAGACTAATTAAAACCTTCTGGGACCTTGCATTTTCTTCCTTCCTTTCTTTCCTCCTTTCTTTTTTTTCTCTCTCAAGTCCATTTATTTTGATAATTGATCTTTGCTTATTAACCTAATTCAGATTAAGAGGCTTAGAGAATGAATGTATGAATATTTACTTATTGTGTTCACGTCTATCCAGTACAGTAAATAATCTATACTAATGTAACGAAAGAATGTGTGTGTGTGTGTGTGTGTGTGTGTGTGAGATGGCCCTGCGATGGACTGCTGAGCTGTTCAGGTTGTACCCTACCGTCTCAGACGTCAGTTGATTCCCTGATAGTATAAGGAGCTCTAGAAAATATACAAATAAATTATTGAATAAATTCATGAGACTAATTAAAACCTTCTGGGACCTTGCATTTTCTTCCTTCCTTTCTTTCTTTTTCTCTCAAGTCCATTTATTTTGATAATTGATCTTTGCTTATTAACCTAATTCAGATTAAGACTCTTAGATAATTCATGTGGCAGTGGTGGTCTAGTGGTATAGGGTGCTGGATCGCTGATCCAAAGGTTGGGGGTTCGAATCCCACTCTCCACAAGGTTGTCACTGTCCCCCCAGTGCAGCTAACTTGGTTATCAAAGGCGGGCCATGTCTCTCACGGTCTATGGTGAGAGGCATGTAAAAGAACCATTGCTGACGTTCGTAAAGAGTAGGCTGCAAGAGTCGTCAGTGTGTTTCTGTCCCTTGCTAAAAAGGGTTGTAACAGGAAGGGCATCCGACGTAAAAAAAAAAAACCCTCTGCCAAATCAAACGCGCGAATCAGATGATTTGCTGTGGCGACTCCCGAGTAAAAGGGAAAGAAGCCAAAAGGAAGACAGACAGGCTTAGATAATTAATGTATGAATATTTACTTATTGTGTCCATTTATCTCAGGTACAGTAAATAATGTATACTATTGTAAAGACAGAATGTGTGTGTGTGTGTGTGTGTGTGAGTGTGTGTGTGTGCGTTGAGGTAAACATGATCATTCTGCTCTCTGATTCTTGTGATCCGCACTGATATGCTACTGGTTAGAATACTGATCTTAAACGCCCCTCATTCCTGCTTCTGATGATCCTTATACACCTACAGAGACTGTAAAGATGACTTTTCACTGCTGATAATATAAGCTCTTTAAGAAAAAATATTTAGGACTACATCCATTACATCCATCCATCCATCCATACATACATACATACATACACACATATACAGTTAGAAGATAACCAATTAGACTTCATGCTATACTCTAATAAGGTTCCTGCTACATGGTTTGTATTTTTATCTGATTTCACCCAAATGAAGATGGGTTTCCATTTTGATTCTGGTTCCTCTCAAGGTTTGTCCCTCATGCCGTCTGAGGGACTTTTTTCTTTGTCACTGTTGCCATGGGCTTACTCACTATTGATGTGTAGGGTATGCATTTTCTTGATGTCAGGAGCTACCGAGTTCATAATATCTGAAGCCTCCATCCAATTTGTACAACACAGTATACCATAGTTCACCTGGAGCCACTGAATAACCAAAAAAAAAAAGATTCTCCCAAAGATTAGTGGACAGGAGCAGTGTCTGCACATAACACTTTACATATGTCAATAAAGATTTGCTATTGAATCACAAACAAAATGAGTTCCAAGCACTAAAGAACTAAGTAATTTTACCACACTAAAAATAATTTGTATGCCATATTTTAGTATTAAAATAATCCTAAATCCAAAAATAATAATTTTGTGAACTACATGCTAACTGAAACTTATGCTCGTGCTAAGATATTGCTAATGCTAAAAACATCTTGCCTATGGAATAATGGATCTAACTAAAGGGGAGGGAGCCATACTAAAGCATTAAACCAGTAAAATGCATATTAATCATAAGGAGGTGATGGGAAACCGTTGTGTCTTTTAGGCAGGTAAGCGACTAAACATCTGTGTTCAAATACTGAGTATGTACACAGATCTTTAGTCGCTAACCTGCCTGAAGAACACAACTGTTTCCCATTACCTCATTATAATTAATATGCATTTTACACTAATTTGCTCACCAGTTATCTTTGTGAGGTTTTAAGATTTTAGTATTTTTAATCCTGCGTGGTTGGACATTTTCATAATAGGAGTACGTAGTGGATTATACTCACAAACCTCAGCAGCTCTAATCAGTGTACTTTAGTGAATTAATAAGCATTTAAGTGCAACAAAAGTATGCATACCTACAGGTGTAAAAGATTTATATGACAATTTTCTGTGAAGTGCATATAAACAAAATTTGAGTTTGAATAGTTTAAAAATCTCTCCCAAACTACAACTGCAAAGCTGTAAAACCCTTTACAAGTGTTATTGTTGTTGTTGCATTGTGCTTCAGGAATCCTCAATACTGGGTGAGGAAATAGTTGGGCTCTGAAACCGCTGGAAACGTGCGCGGTTTCTTAAAAACTTTTGCTCATTTTTTTCCCCCCTTCTTGACCCAACATAACAGTGAGTCTGGGAACTGAGTGAAAGTGGTTTGTTGGGAGAAACCAGGGAAAGTACTGCCTGAATTTGCCAAATATTAACAACATAAACACTAAACACAGCAACATCATTTATGAAACTAATAAAAAAAGATGCACTGGAAAAATTAAGTAAAAATGAAAAAAAGATTGAAAGAAGGGTTTCTTTTTTAATGTTAGGTTATCTTTTGTCACCTTTTTAGATCCTTACTGAAAAACATTGCAAAAGACAGAGAAACCGAATCAAAGGAAACTGAGACAGCTGAAGTAAACGGCATTACGTGCTGCATGAATGCGTCACAAAGTGTCACATCACTCACGCAAAAAAACAAAACCCATGAGCGCCAAAACACAGTGGGGTTTAAAAGTGACTATAGAAATTCACCCCGCACTCATCGAGCACACTTTGGTTTTTTCCCCTTCTTAATCTGTAATCCGTGAAGTGCAAAGTGAAACGCCAGGAAACCGTGGGCAATAAAATAAAATTAAAAAAACCCTCAGATGCCAAAAAAGAGTCTGAGGGAGAGATGGGGGGAACGATGTGGAGTGAAAAGGGAGTGAAAGTACCATTGTTCTTGTCTTTTTCACCTCAGCAGCAGGGGTAGCATTTCCAGTGGCACCAATATAAACGAGCAAACCACAAAAACGGCCGGCGAGAACTTTGTTGTGAAAGAAAGCTGCCTCATCGATCATTAATTTAAAGAGTTTCACTCGTTTTTTTTCACTCGATGACTCCTTTCACACGGTGGTTTTTCCACTTGCTTCCTTTCCTCTCATCAACTGGATCGACATGCACACACTTTACACCATAGACAAAAAATATTTTACCCACTATTATTAGACAGAATGTTTCTGATGTGATGCTCATTAATATCTAAAATATGCACGTAAACAATAACAAGATTGGGATGAAGTTATATAATCACATACCCACAACACCCAAAGCTTGCTTGTAGATAAGTAGGCAATATGTATAATATTTTACCCAATATGTAATATTCAGTCAAACACTTAAAGACAATTTTAATGATAAAGGTTTATCTTTAATACTGTAATGCTACCAGGTGACATAGAACTTTGTTTATTATTTCAAGTAACAAACTTTTCATTGGGGCAGTAGTGGCCCAGTGGTAGGGTGCTGAATTAGTGATCTCAAGGTTCGGGTTTAAGCCCCACTAACATTGTAATGTATTATACAGTATTATATTTTGGTACTGTTGCTCCCCAACTGAGTTATCAAAGCCATTCCTCCCACCATCTGTGGTAAGAGGTATGTAAAAAAAACATTGCTGACTTTTGTCAAAAGTAGGCTTCATGGCTGTCAATGTGTTTCTGCCCTGCAATGGCTTGGTGAGCTCTCCAGGGTGTACTCTGCCCTCGCCCAGAATTGGTGAAGATGTCTGCCTGCCTCGTCATGACCTTAATTAGAATTAAGCAATTCAGAAAATGAATGAATCAAGTGTTCATTTAAAATAGTCTTGCAATGGGTAAGGGTGAGCTAATCCATTCACCTTTCTATTTGATAAATCACTTAATCTTACGACGGTTGCTTGGAGGCTGGAACATATCTCAACCAATTATAGGCAAAGTTAAGGTAACCTTGGACAGCTCTCCAGTTTACCTCAGGGCCAACAAAAACACAACCATTTGCACTTACGCTCATACCTCAGAGCACTTTTGTACAGGCAGTTAGCCTTATGTGCATGTCTTTTGGATTGGTGAGGAAACCAGAGTGCCTAGAAGAAACTCAAGCAAGTATGGGGAGTTCAGACACACGCCATACAAAAATCCCCTTGAAATGTCTGCGACTTTACAACACCGGGACAGAGCATCACAGCAGTAAAGAAGACATCCTTCCTCCGAACAACTCTGTTTTATCACTGCTGACATGAAAAGAACTTTATGCAAAGTCAACCCACAGAAGTCTGCTGGACCAGACAACATTCCTGGCAGAGCACTCAGGGAGTGTGCAGAGCAGCTATCAGTTGTCTTCCCTGACATCTTCAACAGCTTGCTGAGCAACTCCATCCCAACGTGCCTCAAGACAACATCCATTGTCACTATGATTAAGAAGTACAGTATGCTGTTTCCTGCCTTATTGCCTATAATCCCATCACACTCACGCCAATCGTCATGAAATGCTTCAAGAGGCTTGTCATGAGGCCCACCAATTGACAGCTACCATCCTCAATAGACCACTTGCAGTTTGCGTATTGCCCTAACCATTCTTCGGACAATACCGTCATCACAAACCTCCATCTGGCCCTCACACACCTGGGCTGTAAGGACACAAATGTACAAATGTTGTTTGTAGACTTTCAGCATACAACACAATCATTCCTCAGCCGCTGATTGAGAAGCTAGCCTAAACATCACACTACAAGTGGACACTGGATTTCTTAACTGGGAGTTCCCAGTCAGTCCTGATCGGGAACTACATCTCCAGAACCACCATACTGAACACTGCAGCTCCTCAGGGTTGTGTAGCCAGTCCACTGCGGTTCACTTTGTTGGCTCACGGCTGTGCAACAATACACAGTTCCAACTACATGATTAAGTTCACTGATGACATAACCATGGCAGGTTTTATCAGCAAGAATGAAGAGTCAGCTTACAAAGAGGACGTTCAACAGCTACAGTAACAGCCTGATGTAGCACCAACAATCTGTCTCTGAACTTCAACAAGACTAAAGAGATGGTTGTTGACTTTCAGGAGAAAATAGAGTCACCATTCTCTGTTGTTCATCAATCGATCAGCCATGGAATTATCAAGAGCACCAAATTCCTTGGTGTTCATCTAGCAGAAAACCTCACCTGGTCACGTGACACCAGCTCCATCACCTAGAAAGCCCAACAGCACCTCTAATTCCTGAGGAGGCTCATAGAAAGCACATAGGGGATTGGAGATGTTTGCCTAGTTTGAGATCTGCACAGTATTGGATCACAAGACCCTTCAGTGGATAATGAGGACAGCCGAAAAGTTCATTGGAGTCTCTCTTCCTTCAATCACAGAAATTTACAATGCATGCTGCATCCACATAGCTAACAGCATTGAATTGCAGAGAATCCCCCCACACACACCCATCCACACACACACACCCACAAACACACACACACACACACACTTCACTATCCTGCCATCTGGAAAGAGGTACTGGAACAGTTGGGCCCTCACAACCAGACTGTGTAATATTTTTTCCTTAAGCTATTAGGCTTCTTAACACCCAGGACTGAATTACACACACACACACACACACACACACACACACACACACACACACACACAAAAGAAACACTCTCTCTCTCTCTCTCACACAAGCCGGACATTCTAACCACTACTCCAACGTGTCACTCTGTGAGTTAGTCATATCATGAATGAATGAATGAATAAATAGCAGTGTAATTAAATCTGATAACGCGCTCCCTTATTTTCAGCCATAACAAAAAAAAATCCCACTCATTCATTCTCACGATATGTTCTAATGCTATATGTGTGTCCGATCAATATTTCTCCATACCCAGAATACACTGCAATTGTACACCAGGTTTAACACCGGTATGAGTAATAAAAATAAACTGAAAGGAAAACCTATACAGTATGTGCTGTTATGCATAGCCTTTACCAGTGTTCAGAATATACATTCATTTTATGAACTGCTGAATAAAAAAGCTCACTAAACCATCGCAGGGCAAAAATACGCTGACGGCAAACAGCCTACTCTTTTTTCGAAAGTCGCATTCAGAATAAGATAATATGTAATGTAGCTGTTTTTTTGGAACCCCTTTGCATTTTTTTTCTTCAGTGAAAACAGTACGATGAAATTGAATTGTGTGAGATATCAAACCCACTTTTAAAGATCAGGCTCTGACAGACACAGTAAGAGTTCATTGAAGTCTCTGAAATAACATCACAGGGTTTGAAGTCACAAGGAGTGTGTTTACTATAAAAATATAAACATCAGGAAATGGAAATGGAACCATGTGTGATTGTATAAAATCACAGATGAGATGAGAGAGATTTGAGATGTTAAGTTATTGTTCTTTCTGATCTCGGGCTGCTCCAATTTGTGTTAAACAAAGTTTTTAAAATAATAATACTATATTCTGAATTAGAATTTCTTTCTGTTCAATGAAATACTACTGCGAATAATGCAGTATATTGAAGGCTAAATATTGACCCGTTCCAGAGCCCTTTTCGTAACGCGGGGATTTCGTAAGTAGGGGCCGCACCTTACATGTTAAACGCCTAATTCGTTCCAAGGCTCCGGTCTTTGGACTGGATAAACCCCATAAACCCTTTAAAAATGATAAAAGTACACCAATTTTGTATGAAATATGTGTTAAAAGTAAAAGAAAATTATTTATTAAACAATTTAAACATTTTATTAACATATTAAACCATTTTATTAACATATTTAATAATTAAACCATTATTAAACATTTTTATTAACACACACACACACACACACACACACACACAAACACACACACACACACACACACACACACACCTGTCTCTCTCTCTCTCTCTCTCTCTCTCTCTCGCGCGCACGCGCGTGCTGTGGGCCACGCCCACAAGACATGAATTTAAAGCGCATTCCCTGCTTGGCAAACTGAACTTGAATTTGATTCGTTGAGGGATCGGAATTCCAGATGAGCTCAAATGCGCCCACATTTATTAATCATTTACTAAATTAAAACAACTTAAAAAACTAAACTAAAAACGAAAGAGTTAAGCTTCCTTCTGTCTCTATCTGGGAGGCCAGCGGGGCGGGATGTTGAGAGACAGCGAATGAGAGAGCAATTCGCGCGTGAAATTTTGATTGGCGGGTTTCAATTTTGAATTTCTTTTCGTAAGAGGGGGTTGTTTCGTATCTCGGGGACAGAAACTTAGGAAAATGTTTTTCATAACCCGGGGATTTTGTATACAGGGGTCTTCGTAAGTTGGGGGCCGACTGTATATCATTCATTAAACAAACTGAAAATACAATCACAACCTCATAAAAACTGGGTGAGTTGTCTGTAAACACAAATTGATTTTACAGTTTAATAAAAGTTTGTAGGCACATAGGTACATAATAATGGAAGAATCTTTTGAGATAGATCAGAAAAATCTAAAAATATTCCTGAAAAAAACGTGCCTACACTCATGTTTCCAGTAAGTGCATTAGTGTGAGCATGTGAACACTTTCATGGATAAAGTCTCATTGAATGTCCAGCACTTTCTTCAAAAGAGTGGGTACTTGAGGGCTTGCCCCAGCTAGTCTAACTCATCTTTTTGTTTATCTAGAACATCTGCAAAAACATCAGAATGAAATGAAAATTAGTTGGTGTCTTTAAGAGGAAGACAATGCAAGGAACAAAAAGAAAGTTAAAATTAAGCAACAAGTTCTCCGATGTTTCAATGAACCAATTCTGGTGGAACAAGTTGAACACAATGAAGAAAGTTTTGAGCCCAGTCAGGAATGAAGGTTGGATGTGTTCATAAATGACATTACAACTTAAGACTAACTATCTATCTTTTCATGGCTGTGGGGGCAATAGTAGCTTGGCGAGAGGACGCTGGATTACTGATCCCAAGGTCGGGGGATTTGAACCTCACCATTAACGAGTTGTCACTGCTGTCGTAACCCCCAACGGTGCAGCTAACTATTATCAAAGGCTTGTATGTCCCTCATTGTCTACAGTGAGAGGCTGTAAAAGAACCATTGCTAACTTTCATCAAGAGTAGGTTGCATCATTATCAACATGTTTTACCCAGCAGTAGCCTGTTGATTTGTCCTGGGTGTATTCTACCCTTGCCCAGATTCAGCTGAGATGGGTGCCCCTGACTCTAATTAGGATTGAGGGGTTCAGGAAATGAATGACTGCCTTTGTTTTGTTTTAAAACAAAACTAAACCATAAATGATTTTAAGGACAGACAATGCCATTAATGCAATGCGTCTGAATTATTTTCTGTGACGCCCCATCTAGGGGAAAAAAAAACATTTCACGCCCCCACCGCCCCACAAGCGACTATAAATAGTATTATTTGTCAATAAAATTGTATTAGTACACCTCTGCATAACATTGTATGTTTATTAACATTAAAAATAAAAAAGAAATAAATATAGTTCAACTTATAATAAAGAAAAACTTCATTAACATTGTTTTTTAATTTTTAAAATCTGGAACAGACAAGATATAAAGTGCACCAATGTGCCTGATATTAAAAAATAAATCCTTATTTTACTGATTTAAACTCATTCAACTTATGTTTTAATATCTCCGTCTCTCTCCACCTTTCTCTTCGTTCCTGTTAGAAATACTGGTCCTTCTCAAAAAATTAGAATATTGTGATAAAGTTCATTATTTTCTGGAATGTACTGATAAAAATTAAACTTTCATATATTTTAGATTAATTGCACACCAACTGAAATATTTCAGGTCTTTTATTGTTTTAATACTGATGATTTTGGCATACAGCTCATCTTTTCTTTTCGGCTTTTTCCCGTTCTTGAGAGTCGCCCAGCGAATCATCTGAATCGCACATTTGATTTGGTATGGGTTTTTACGTTGGATGCCCTTCCTATCACAACCCTTTTAGCAAAGGACAGAAACACGCTGACGACTTTGCAGCCTACTCTGTACGAAAGTCAGCAATGGTTCTTTTACACGCCTCTCACCATAGACAGTGAGAGACATGGCCCGCCTTTGATAACCCAGTTAGCTGCACTGGGGGGACAGTGACAACCTTGTGGGGACTTGAACCCCCAATCTTAGGATCAGTGATCCTGCGCCCAATCCACTCGACCATCACTGCCCCATTTGGCATACAGCTCATGAAAACCCAAAATTCCTATCTCAAAAAATTAGCATATCATGTTCAGGTAGTCTAAACGAGCTATTAACCTAATCATCTGAATCAACCAATTAACTCTAAACACCTGCAAAAGATTCCTGAGGCTTTTAAAATCTCCCAGCCTGGTTCATTACTCAAAACCGCAATCATGGGTAAGACTGCCGACCTGACTGCTGTCCAGAAGGCCATCATTGCAAACACCCTCAAGCAAGAGGGTAAGACACAGAAAGAAATCTCTGAGTGAATAGGCTGTTCCCAGAGTGCTGTATCAAGGCACCTCAGTGGAACGTCTGTGGGAAGGAAAACGTCTGGCAGAAAACGCTGCACAACTAGAAGAGGTGACCGGACCCTGAGGAAGATTGTGGAGAAGGGCCGATTCCAGACCTTGGGGGACCTGTGGAAGCAGTGGACTGAGTCTGGAGTAGAACTATCCAGAGCCACCGTGCACAGGCGTGTGCAGGAAATGGGCTACAGGTGCCGCATTCCCCAGGTCAAGCCACTTTTGAACCAGAAACAGCGGCACAAGAAAGTACAGTACTTTTTTCGGATGAAAGCAAATTTTGCATGTCATTCGGAAGTCAAGGTTCCAGAGTCTGGAGGAAGACTGGGGAGAAGGAAATGCCAAAATGCCTGAAGTCCAGTGTCAAGTACCCACAGTCAGTGATGGTCTGGGGTGCCATGTCAGCTGCTGGTGTTGGTCCACTGTGTTTTATCAAGGGCAGGGTCAATGCAGCTCGCTATCAGGAGATTTTGGAGCACTTCATGCTTACATCTGCTGAAAAGCTTTATGGAGATGAAGATTTCATTTTTCAGCACGACCTGGCACCTGCTCACAGTGCCAAAACTACTGGGAAATGGTTTACTGACCATGGTATTACTGTGCTCGGTTGGCCTGCCAACTCTCCTGACCTGAAGCCCATAGAGAATCTGTGGGATATTGTGAAGAGAAAGTTGAGAGACACCAGACCCAACACTGTGGATGAGCTTAAGGCCGCCATCGAAGCATCCTGGGCCTCCAGAACACCTCAGCAGTGCCACAGGCTGATTGCCTCCATGCCACGCCGCATTGAAGCAGTCATTTCTGCAAAAGGATTCCCGACCAAGTTTTGAGTGCATAGCTGAACATAATTATTTGAAGGTTGACTTTTTTGTATTAAAAACACTTTTTTATTGGTCGGATGAAATATGCAAATTTTTAGAGATAGAAATTTTGTCTTTTCTTTACTTTTTTGCCAAAATTATCAATATTAAAACCATGAAAGGCTTGAACTACTTCAGTTGTGTGTAATGAATCTAAAATACACGAAAGTCTAATGTTTATCAGTACATTACAGAAAATAATGAACTTTATCACAATATGCTAATTTTTTTGAGAAGGACCAGTATTTCGGTGTTGTTTCTTGAGGGGTTGTTTACTGCACTTCATATTGTTTGCTCATGTGAAAAACTGCTACACCATGGACAATGAGAGCGCGACTGCCAACTACTGGAGTGGAGGTGAAATTACACTTAATTCTCTTACACTATTCCAGAAAAGCATGTTCCCCAGAGTCATACCACCCCCCCCCCCCAGCATCATCATCACCCCCCTCAAGGCCGCATCATACTGCATCGCTCAAAGGGGGCATGCCCCAAACTGCATTAATGCAAAGCTCCGGTACCAGTTTTGGAAATGCAAAAATGCCTTCTAAAGTAGTAAGGCAGATAATGAATTATAGCTTAACCTTTGTGTGCAATTAGCTGATACATGAGTGATCAGACACTGTTTCAAAGTGCAACAATTAAATACGTCTGCATCACAGCAGGAAGGGATGGGTTTGATTTTTGGGGTGAAACACTTCTGTGTGGACTTTGCATGTTCACCCCATGCCCGCATGGGCTTCCTTCGGGTGCTCATGCTTTTCTACTACAGTCCACACATGAACAGTAGGCTAATTGACTGTTCCCAATCACCCCTAGGTGTGATTGTGAATGCTTGCGTGATTGCTGGCCCAGCAATGGCCTGGTGAGCTTTCCAGGGTGTACTCAGTTCTCAACTAAAGTCAGTTGAAATGGGCACGATCCTAATTAGGACTAAGTGGCTTAGAAAATGTATGAACAAACAATGAAATATTCCATTCAATGGCTTCACGAGAATGATTTTTGCCACCCAAATCACTAAACACATCGAGTATCATGAGAGAAAATAATAACCACAATATCAACAACATTAACACAAATATCAACAATAAAAAAAGCAAGTCATATAGATAACAATAGAACATTACTACCAGCAATGACATTCTTGGACTCAGAGGCGGGAAGAGCAAATTTCTCCTTATCAGAGTCATTTTAAAACTTTGCAGGACCACAACTGAATTATTTAATTATGTCACTGTTATATTTTGCAACCCTGCAATTTGGTAAAAGGCTCATTTATTGAAATATCATTCCAGCACCTTGAGTTATTGTGTCAATGCAGACAATTCATAGTGCATTGTGGGAAACACTCTTTTCATGTCTATTGTTTCTCAGAACATCTCTCAGAAAAAAAAAGAAAATATGCAGCCAAAAAAAAAAAAAAAAAAAGCATGCAGAGGCATGTCGTTGATTTAAAGGTAAATCTGGTACATTTATATCTCTGCTCAAGTTTCAAGCTCTTTGTTATGTGCTCAAGTAAATTTTACAATTCATAGCGAAGACCTTACTTGTACATTATGCTACACAAATCTCACAACACAGACCATAAACATTATAGAGTTCAGACACCTGCTCAGTGAGTGAGCAAGTGAGCAAGCACTACAAGTACAGGTTAATGTTTAAGATTAATTATAATAGATTACAGTCATAATGGGGAATACATATGGTAGGACTGGTGGATACTTAAATGAAATAAATAAAAATTTGAAGGAAGAAAAATGTTATACAATTTTGAATGTTGTTTACGTTGATTATTAGCGTGTCTCTGTTTTCTTTGTGGCCCTCTCGCGATTCTCTTCACTGGATTCTTCTGTACTTGTGTATTTGCTTTTGATTGGTTTGCTTATTTCCTGTTGTCTTATTCTGCCATTTACATTAAATTAAAATTCTTCAAAGTTCTGTTGGGAGACATTATAATTGTAATTTTAGGTTTTCATTCTAGAAACACATTTGAATGATTTCTTATCTATATTTGCAATACTTTTATGATGGAAGTACAAGGCTTTATGTTTACCTTTACATACACTACTGGATTTGCAGAAGTTTGTACTTTTAGCACAGATCAAGATATGTATCGCATGTAAAATAATATCTCTATCATCTTTATAAATAAACACAAGTAGCACAGTTCATCAGTTAAACATATGTGTCTGCAAATGTTTTCAGACAGTTCTAGGACATTTGCTTACAGGACAAAATGCTCACAAGACAAATACTCACAGGACAAATGCTCACAACTTTAATGAAAAAACAGACATTTGCTCACAACATAACCCTAACCCTAACCCTAATTGTAAACCCTAACCCTAGCCCTAACCCTAACCCTAAACCCTAACCCTAAACCCTAATCTAAACCCTAACCCTAACTCTAAACCCTAACCCTAAACCCTAACCCAACCCTAACCCTAATGTATAATGAGTTAATTTAGCATTATGTATTTATAAGAATAAAGATTTTTTTATAACACATTGTGATCTTTTTGTATTATGCATTTATTGGAACAAAGAAAAAAAAAAGATGCTGTGAGCAAATGTCCGCGCATCTTTTCAGACATGTTTTCCTCATTTGCCCACAAGTGTAAATTTCAGGAACCTAACAGCTGCCTAAAAATGAGTAATATTTTATGCTTCAAATTTCTTCGTCAAATATTTGTTTGAGGCTCCTAATAATATATTTACGACATAAAGATATTTAGGTACATTTATCCAATATCCTTGATATTTTTACTTGCTAGAAAGTTTGTTTTTGCGGTGAAGTCTCACTGACATCCCCTTTAAGGTTGTCTACTTTCTGCAGTGTGAACATCTCCTTCCTCTTCACCTTGCTGGTTGAGGGGTGTGTCTGTTCACAATACACGATGACACAAATAAATCATAAAAAAGAGCATTTCACATAATGTAGGGCTATTTCTAAAAAGTAATTTCAAATTGAATATCTTTGTGAGGTATGACCAATTTTAAGAATAAAATATTCATTCAGGGCAGTGGTGGCCTGGTGGTAAAGGTGCTGGATCACTGATCGTAAGGTTGGGGGTTCAAGCCCCACTCTCCATGGGTTGTCACTGTCCCCCCCCCCAGTGCAGCTAACCTGGTCATCAAAGACCGGCCATGTCCCTCACTGTCTATAGTGAGAGGCTGTAAAGGAACTATTGCTGACTTCTGACAAAAATAGCTGCAAAGCCGTCAGTGTGTTTTTGCCCTGCGATGGCTTGGTGAGCTATCCAGGGTGTACTCTGCCCTTGCCTGGAGTCGGCTGGGATGGGTGCCTGCCTCCCCACGACCCTAATTAGGATTAGGCGATTACAGAAAATGAATGATGAAATGATGGAATATTTATTCCTTCATTCTCTGAATCACTTAATCCTAATTTGGGCATTTCAGACGACTCTGGACGAGGACAGTGTACACCCTGGACAGCTTGCCAGGCCAATGCAGGGCAGAAACATGGGAATGCGACCTACTCTTCATGAAAGTCAGCAATGGTTCTTTTACATGCTTTTCACCATAGACAGTGAGAGACATGGCCGGCCTTTGATAACCCAGACAGCAGCACTAGGGGGAGTAATTAATTTAATTTAATTTAATTTAATTAACCAATATTTTAATTTAATTTATTTGATTAAGTGAAATTATAAAGATAAAAACTTTCACCATGTTTTCACTCCCCTGGTACAGGAATGAACGTGGAAATGTTTTATGCGTAGGTTTTATGAGAAATCAAGTCATATGATGATTAATATGGGAAAAACACAATGAAGCAATATACTGGTGTAATACAAGGAAGTGGAATAAATTTCAGTATTATCTCAGGGATTCATCTGCAGTTTCTTAATCTGTCTTTCAATAAAGGACTACAGGATATTGACATTTCAAATGACACAACAATGGTGGAATCTGCAATACATTTGCTGTAGTATTCACAATTTCTCAATGATGTGTCAATTTTTATTCAGATACCTAGGTGGAGGTTTCTCGAATATACATATATGATTTATTTATTCATTTATTTTGGGGCGAGGAGGGATAGTGAACAGGTCAGAGACCAAAGGTGTTACATCTGGAGCATATGTGTCGGACCCAAACATGCAGGAGCCCATGTACGAAGATTCAACGATTTTATTTTTGCACTGGGAAAATCTAAATCACTGGAAATAATTATTTGTGGGAAACTGGTCGAGCACGAAGCAGGATACCAGGAGTCAGAGAGATCACAGAGAAAATGGAATCATAAGGAAGGACAATCTTCTGACGCCGGAGAGAAGCGAGCCGTTACTATTTATAGCTCGCTGATTGGTGATTGCTGAATGGAAACAGGTGCGCTGTCTGGACCTCGCCTACAGGTAACAGTCACGCCCCTCGCCAGTGCCTGCAATGGATGGAGAGAGAGTTAACGCCGCCAGCCAGCACAGACCATAAAAAATTTAAAACATCATGCAAGAAGTAAAGCAGTAAAACTTACAATCCTATATGCTGAGTATTTATTCACTTTTCATCAACCAAACTAATTATTCTGAACAAGGTAACAACAATAGAGGTATGGAAGGTCAGATGTTTCAAATGAGGTATGGAAGCTCACATATTTCATGCTCTGGCCACATTCATATATTTTAGTTTTAAAGTGCCATTCACTAATGTTTACTCCTGGCTTCCATACCACTGTAGAAAGTTTTTTTTGATTGGCTAAAGCAATGCATTTGGAGAAGCTACATGATGTATGCAATAATTTAAAAGTTCCATAAGGGGTACGTTAGATTCCATCAGGTTATGTTTTTGGGTTATGTTCTGAAGCCATATGTTAAGAATAAAAATAAGGACCTTAAAGGGTACTATGCTAGTGACAAGCATTATAGCCCTATAGGTACCATTAGGTACTACAGTAGTTTTTGGACCGTCCACACAGGTTTTTTGATGCTTCCTGCATACCATCCCATGACTAGCATTCCTTGTTAAAGGCTACACATACCATACTTCATGATTTTGAACTCCTTCCCTGCATAAGCAAAAATTATTTGTATACAGTATATTTATTCTAAGGCATCTTCAGTGCCTTGGTAATTTTAAATAATATTTATTTATCTCCACTAGGACTGAAGTTGATTTAGAACTTAAAGGAGCTGCATTACTCTTATAACTTCAGCTTCTGGAAAATATCTTTTGGGAACCGGTTTTATTTAAGAATGAGTACATCAGAGGGACAGCACACGTAAGCTGTTTTGGAGACAAAGTCAGAGAGGCTAGATTGAGATGGTTTGGACATGTGCAGAGGAGGGATAGTGAATATATTGGAGGTAGGATGCTGAGATTGGAACTACCAGGTAGAAGGCCTAGAGGAAGACCAAAGAGAAGATTTATGGATGTGGTGAAAGAGGACATGAAGGTAGTTGGTGTAGGAAAAGAAGATGCAGAGACTAGGGTGAGATGGAGGCAGATGATTCGGTGTGGTGACCCCTGAAGGGAACAGAAGAAGAAGAAGAAGAGGATGATAACAGTCAAGTGCAGAGCTGCACCAAGCTGCTTTTTTTATTATTGACTTCAAGAGAGAGACCATAGAGAGGCTGGTGCGGAGATGATGTAATAAATACAGCTTTGCATGGATGAAAAGACATTTAGTCATTTGTTTGTTTTTTTAAACTGCTTAATCCTAATTAGGGTCACAGGAAGGCTGGCGCCAATCTCACCCGACTCTTGGTGAGGGTTATACCTTGGCACAATCTACCATCTATTTGTGTGTGTGTGTGTGTGTGTGTGTGTGTGTGTGTGTGTGTGTGTGTGTGTGTGTGTGTGTGTGTCCCACTGTAACTATAAAAAAAATACCCTGATTACTTGTGTAAAACAATGATCGTGTTTGTCTCTAAAAGAAAAATCAGATGACGTCAAGAAAGAGTGCTAACATCACACAAACTGTACTGAAACACACAGTCACGATGCCATCATTTACCCCATCCCTCTATTATTATGTTGTCTTGTTATCCACTCAAAATGGTCACCAGAACTTTCTCCGCCTTATATTCACTTTGATTTATTAATGATGTATTTGCATAAAAACAGGAGGACTGACGTGTGTGCTGTAAAACAAAAAGAGCACAGAATGAGTGTGTGTGTTATCATGCAGGGCACAGACAGGCTCTGATGGAAGTCATGACCTTGCATACAGTGTTTATACTCTTCCACTGTCAGAGTAATTTATGAGCAGGGTCGAAAAGAGCAGCATGATGGACAGAGATAAACCCATTAACATACCTGCTCTACCTGGTCTCGAATAACACTTCTTTAGGAATTATTCATAAAAACACAATGCCAAGAAAGAGACAAATAGAGTGAGGACTGGGGAGAGAGAGAGAGCGAGAGAGAGAGAGAGAGAGAGAGAGAGAGAGAGAGAGAGAGAGAGAGAGAGAGAGAGAGAGACATAGACACTGATCACCCATAACAATAATATCACAGCATTTCTGGCCAATCAGCTCCATACTCAGCGAGCTGTGGTGCCTTGTGTTGTCTCACCTGGGTATCATAACCAGCATTAACAGTTTCAGCAGTTTTTGCTCCTGTAGCTTTTCTGTGGGATCAGACCAGACACAATAGCCTTCACCCCCCACGTACACCAGTGAGCCTGACGCACCCATAATACTCTTACCAATTCACTGATTGATCTCCCTCATATCACTTTGGGAAGCTACTTACCACTACACATCAGGAACACCCCACAAACCTGCTGTGTAGCATCCAAACCTTGTGGACCTCCTTCTACACTTAGAAGAACCTGGCTGTCTGACATATCCCATAGTCCTGCTGGAAAGGCCAATACTCAGAACTAAAGAAACCCTTTTCTTTCGGGACATCTTGTACATGTTTGATTCACTCTTTCATGAAAGAATTGGCCCTTTCCAGGCCTTAGTCTACCCAATAGACAGCCAGGTGATGGGAAAAGCTGAAAATTGGACAAATTGATATTAGACATTTTTGTATATTAATTTTATTTTTATTTTTATTTGAGCTAATAATAGCACTTTTTTGACATCCAAACTATTGTCTGATTGCATAATGATGACCACAGCAGTTTATTTATTTATTTATTTATCATACCTTTGTTTTTTTAAAAATAGGATTTGGTTGAGGTGTTAAATAAAATGGGGTGTGTTGTCTTGGAATTCCATCCCAGAGATATTATAGTGATGTAGTTTTCACCATCATTTTCTTCTTCTTCTTCTTCTTCTTCTTCTTCTTCTTCCATTTCATCTTCTTCTTCTTCCATTTCATCTTCTTCTTCTTCATTTTCTTCTTCTTCTTCTTCTTCTTCCTTTTCTTCTTCCTCTTCCTTTTCTTCTTCTTCTTCCTCTTCCTTTTCTTCCTTTTCTTCTTCTTCTTCCACTTCCTTTTCTTCTTCTTCTTCTTCTTCTTCTTCTTCTTCTTCTTCCTTTTCTTCCTTTTCTTCTTCTTCCTCTTCCTTTTCTTCTTCTTCTTCTTCCTTTTCTTCTTCCTCTTCCTTTTCTTCTTCTTCTTCTTCTTCCTTTTCTTCTTCTTCTTCCTCTTCCTTTTCTTCCTTTTCTTCTTCTTCTTCCCCTTCCTTTTCTTCTTCTTCTTCTTCTTCTTCTTCTTCTTCTTCTTCTTCTTCTTCCTTTTCTTCTTCTTCTTCTTCTTCTTCTTCTTCTTCTTCTTCTTCTTATCATAATTGGTTGTTTATTTATTTTTTTGGTAACAAAATCCTGACCACTCTTATCGAAGGATTTTTACCAACTTGCAGGAGACACTATCCTACCTGTGTTCCAAAAACCATTGAATTTGAGGTAGGGTCCTTATAACTCTAGACATATAGACATAACAGCTACTGTGGACTACTAATTAAAAAAAACATAGAGCCTGGTAACAGGGTTACAGTATTTTGAGTGCCTATAGATTTAAAATGAATGCCATAGACACGCCATTTCTATGGGCGTTGATCGAAAACCATATATAGCCATCAAATGAGATGATTACCTTAAGCCTTGAGTGAGCCTGAACGGTCAATCCCCAGCCACCTTATAAAACTTTCAAATCAGAGAGAAGTTTTCCTTGCTAGTTTCCTCATTTGTACATAATACAGAACATATTCCAAGACAAGCACATGGGTAATTAAAACAAGTACCCATGTAGGGCCTATGGGGGAATTTAGAACAGCCAATTAGTCAACTGCGCATGTTTTTCACTGTGTGAGGACAGCGGAGTATACACACACAAGCAAGACTCCGCTTCTGACATGACTGAAAACTCAATTCAAAATGCCCAAGCCAAGGAATCAAACCCAGGCCTTATTATTATTATTATTATTATTATTATTGTTGTTGTTGTTGTTGTTGCTGTTGTTTTTGTTGATGAGCTACTGGAGGAAGCTGTTGATGTCATCATCGTATCTTATTCCCAAAGGTAGTGTAGCAATTAGTCTCTTCCGGAGAAGATTAACCTGGACGCAGGAATGCTTGCTACTTGTACCCAGAAACACGTTGATGGCTTTTTTGCAGCCTACTCTTTACGAAAGTCAGCAATGGTTCTTTTACATGCCTCTCCCCATAGACAGTGAGCTACATGGCCCGCCTTTGATAACTCAGTTAGCCGCACTGGGGGGACAGTGACAGCCCTGTGGGGACTCGAACCCCCAACCTTAGGATCAGCGATCCTACGCCCTATCCACCAGATCACCACTGCCCATGTTGTTGCTGTTGTTGTTGTTGTTGTTGTTATTCAAAAGGCTAAACTGAACCTTTGACTGTCTAGACATTAAAAGCTATAACAAGAAAAAAGGACTGAGTGATAGTGTATAACTCTATCTATTCTGGATATGCATCAGATTTGGTCCAGATACCCCGCCTGGCTTAATTTCAGAGTGTTAAAGCTACTGCTGATACAATCGTTATGCAAAAAAATCCTTTACCGTGCCTTTACCTTGACCTCAAATCTGATTTAAAAAAGTTGAAAATCCAAAGTTAGCTTGAATCATTATTCTTCTTTAGTGAACAGATTAAGTGCAAATTTGTGGTGGTGATACAGGTTTTATTTTTAAATTTATGACTCATCCTGTCTTAGTTTCTGATTTATACCACTGCTGTCTGAAGGTTACATGCTCTGACCAATCGTTTCAGTGTTAACTAATGGCTTTCAAAACAAAGGAATGACTGAGTCAATGAAGACACTAAAATTAAGGCAGCCAAGGTGAACTTCGAAGGAACAATTTAATAAATCTTAATTTAAAAAATTGGTAATTGGTTATTTTATATTTTATATTTATTATTTTGTATCACTTTACATCTGACTATGTAATTTTACTTAATTATACATTATTAATTGAACAGAATTTTCAAGAAAATTTCAAGCAATTTTGTCTTTATTTTTTATTCTTCCATAGAAATGAGTCAGGATAAAAAAATATGACAGTAATTATACATTGTGTAGAAATTTTCATTTAGCACATGATGCTGAATTATATTTAAATTATTAGGTGTAGTTACATGCGTACCGCTCAAGTCACATCACAAAAGCAATAGTTTGAGTTTGAATGCCATTCATTTTTCTCCTGGACACTTCGATATTATAACATTAATGATGTGCAACCTCAGCACAGAGTCCCAGCTAACTGTGTAATTTCATTTCAGATCAGAGTTAATCATTGTCTGGAACTTTTTCTCCTCTTTGTTTTGATCCCACAACCTCCTATGTTCATCACAATCGTCTCAAATCGTGGCGATCATAGACATTCATTTTTAATCCTAATTTATTTTTGTGATACTGTATTAATCTCACAAGTAAAATAATTGACACTGCATTCAACCCATCCAAAATGCGCACGCACACACACACACACACACACACACACACACACACACACACACACACACACACACACACACACACACCAGCAGTGAGCGCACACTCTGAACAGTGGGCTGTCGCACACTGGGGTGCTCCAGGAGCAGTTTGGGGGTTAGATGCCTTGCTCAACAGCACATCAGTCATAAATGTGGAGGAAGGAAAAGTGCATCTCATTCCCCCTGCCGTCACACATTTTTTTCCTGCTGGTTCGGGAATGAAACCAGCAACCTTTTGGCGCCAAAGCCACTTCTCTAACCATTAGCCTATGGCTGCCCCCATGATTCCATTATATATTTTTCAAATGTAGGGCGCATGATATTCTCAACCACATAATTAATTGTTTTTTATAATGCAGTTTTTACATGTAATTTCTTTTTATAATTCATTCAGTTTGCCCACTGACTTCATGTAATTAATTTTCTTTCATGTGTGGCTTTCTCATTTTTATGTTCTTTTGTTCTTGAGCTTTCAAAAAAAAACAATTAGGAGAGTTACTTATATACAATGATGTGTGTAAAAAAAAAACAAAAAAAAAAACAAACAAACAAAAAAGTATATATAGGGGCAGTGGTGGTCTAGTGGTATAGGGCGCTGGATCGCTGATCCAAAGGTTGGGGGTTCAAGTCCCACTCGCCACAGGGTTGTCACTGTCCCCCCAGTGCGGCTAACTGGGTTATCAAAGGCGGGCCATGTCTCTCGCTGTCTATGGTGAGAGGCATGTAAAAGAACCATTGCTGACTTCCGTAAAGAGTAGGCTGCAAAGTTGTCAGCGTGTTTTTGTCCCTTGCTAAAAAGGGTTGTGACAGGAAGGGCATCCAACGTAAAAACCTCTGCCAAATCAAATGTGCGAATCAGATGATTCGCTGTGGCGACTCCTGAGTAAAAGGGAAAAAGCCAAAAGGAAGACATATATATATATATATATAGGATTTTCTGAGTAGATCCTCCCGTAGGAGAGTGCTCAATACTTTTTGGTAGAGCAAATAACAAAAACAAAAAACAAAAAAAAAATATATATACATGGATCCCTCGCTACTTCGCGCTTCAATTTATGTGGCTTGAGTGCATCACATTCTTAAAAAAACATTAATTGAATTAAAAATAAGGAAATTAAGGAAGAATAGGGGGAAAAGTTAATGAAAATCCCACAAAAACAAGGCCAATTATGCAAAAAAAAAAGCCACAAACAAACAAAAACAAAAAAGTAACCCGAAACCTCCAATCAAAACTAGTTACATTTTTGTGAGGTGTGCATCTGAGTGCGTGCAGGTGCATGTCTGTATGTGTGTCTTCCTCTCATGCATCTTATGCATTATTTTTTCATATTTAATTGTTATTATAAGCATTTATAACATTGAATATGTATTTATTGATATTATATACACATATACATGCACGTATACGTCAGTCGTGAGGAGGGGGGTGTTGATCTTACTTCGCGGAATTCGGTGGTGGCGGGCGAATCTCGGTCCCAATTAACCTTGGAAAGTGAGTGATCCCTGTGTGTGTGTGTGTGTGTGTGTATACCAGGGATCACCAACGTGGTGCCCGTGGGCACCAGGTAGCCCGCAAGGACACTATAAGTTGCCCGCGGACCTGTTCACTGCTAGTTTTAGGACAGGCCCACAGCTCCATAGCGCCACTCTCCATTGAGCTGCATCTAATTTTTTTGAATATATTTTAAATCAAATCAATATCTTCACATAGATAAATATCATTAATTATTAATGATAACATATAATTAAAGGTAAATTGAGCAAATTTGTAATTTCAGAGGTGTGTTTTGACCTGGTAGCCCTCCGCATTAATTGGTACCCAAGAAGTAGCTCTCGGTTTCAAAAGGTCGGTGACCCCTGGTGTATACATATATATATATATATATATATATATATATATATATATATATATATATATATATATATATATATATATATATATATATATATATATATATATATATGCATAATTACATATAATTAACTCACCTAATTGCTTTTTTCACTTGTGATGTAGTAATACCCAGTAAATTTATTATTACTATCTATGCTCAGCATGTGTAGTCCTCTGTACTGTTCATGGTGATGACGACCAGTATACGATGAAGAAAACTGCAAAATTGTGGATTAGCATCCTGTTATGCAGCTCCTCTTTGCTCCTGTGTGGATTTAGAAAGAGAAAACGGCTGAAAGGGTGCGCCTGTAGGTATATCCAGCTGTTATAATAATATTAAAAATAAAAGTAAGCAGGAAGAATGATTCAATAGGTGTGTGAAATGCATAAGCATTGGTGCTTTTGGTCATATGTTTAAGTCATGTATCACCTTCCCCTTTACGCCCTTTTCTGCTCTCTGTGCCAGATCAGATAGGGTTTGTGGGAAGATGAGTAGAGTACAGTTTCACTTTTTCACTTTCACAAAACATCCAAAATGACTTGTATTTGGGACACTTGAAAAAAACCAACAACCCTTGCATCATTCTCTTTTACATTAGAAAATTTAATTAATATGACTGATTTGCATACTATGATGTCTATTCATTTATTGTTTGATTTATCAATATTTTGATATTAAAGATGCAGTGGTCAAAGTTAAAAATATACACTGATGTTTTTGAAAAAAAAAAAAAAAGCTTAATTAGTAGAAAGATGCAATAAAGGAAAATAAATGAGGTTGGGTAACAAAATGATGAAACGGCAAATTAGGAGAGGTGACAGCTGGATGGGATGTCACTTTAAATGTTTAGCTAAATGTTCTCAAGAATAAAGTAATAAATGTCATTCCTCTTGCTTTTTTTCGTCAGAGCAAACTGGAACCTTGAGTGACAGAGATTCATTCGTGGTGCTTATCAGCATCTCAGCAGATGTGGAGTTTCCATGGATGCCAGTTAATGAAACAGCACTCTTCTATTCAGCACTAAATACCACCCACTGTATTTTGCAATTTGTTTAATAAAACAACAAAACAAGATATGTTTTGCATATAATATTTTTCCACTTAACATCACAAATATTATTTATATACAGTATGGCACATTATTACTGGTCAGGAGGTTCTGACAAAAGTGCAGCTACAAATCCCAGTTTTATTTTAATTTAGTATATTCACATTCTAATATGTTAATGTTTCTATCGTAAGAGCTTACTCACAGGAACTTACAGCAGATATTTCACATACCGTGTACTAATTAATAAAATCATCGATATGTTGCTTTTTGTGTATTCTTTTCACCATTTCACAAATAAATCTCTGCTATTAGCATTTTCTAATAATCAGAGGTAAAGCTATGAATTTTCTGACATCACTGAGGCTCGCGCATTGAAGTTTCATTTGATCAATTTGTGAACAATAAAAGAAAAAAAAGAAGAAAAACATTAGAGTTTTTTTCTTTCTTCCTTTCAGCTTTTTCCATTTTCTCGGGAGTCGCCACAGCGAATCATTTGATTTGGCAGAGGTTTTTTACGTCGGATGCCCTTCCTGTCACAACCCTTTTTTTTAGCAAGGGACAGAAACACGCTGACGACTTTGCAGCTACTCTTTACAAAAGTCAGCAATGGTTCGTTTACATGCCTCTCACCATAGACAGTGAGAGACATGGCCCGTCTTTGATAACCCAGTTAGCTGCACTGGGGGGACAGTGACAACCCTGTGAGGACTCGAACCTCCAACCTCCGGATCAGCGATCCTGCGCCCTATACCACTAGACCACCACTGCCCCACTAAGAAAAACATTACAGTCTGTTTTCCTTTCGGCTTTTTCCCTTTTACTCGGGAGTCGCCACAGCGAATCATCTGATTCACACATTTGATTTGGCAGAGGTTTTTACGTCGGATGCCCTTCCTGTCACAACCCTTTTTTTTTAGCAAGGGACAGAAACACGCTGACGACTTTGCAGCTACTCTTTACAAAAGTCAGCAATGGTTCGTTTACATGCCTCTCACCATAGACAGTGAGAGACATGGCCTGCCTTTGATAACCCAGTTAGCCGCACTGGGGGGGACAGTGACAACCTTGTGGAGAGTGGGACTCGAAACCCCAACCTCCGGATCAGCGATCCAGCACCCTATCTACTAGACCACCACTGCCCCACTAAGAAAAACATTACAGTATTAAACATAAATAATTAATGCAGCAGACTAGACTGAATTTAATTACTCTTTATCACACTCCTTTTCACACAATGGATTCTTATTTATTTAAAAATGTTGGGGACACTAACAAACATTATGTAAGTCATCATCACCTGTTTTTAGTCACACACTCATTTTATGGTTACTATTTTCTCACAAACATTTAAAAACTGATGTAGCTTTATGTATTTGCATATTTTTTCCTGCTTATTTGTCATTTTTATACACAGCCTTTGTTTGAAGAGTGCTTGGTTAAGATGTCAAACTTACTCTGAGTCTCTCTAAAGCATGATAAAACCCATCACACCCTGCTGCAAATGCAAAAAAAAGAAAAAAAAGTTATTTCACACTTACAGTAAAATAGTGTTATGTTTACATGTAGATTTGTGAGGACTAGTGACTGTACAGCTGACTTGTGTAACTGTATATAAAACACATTACAGTGAGACAAGACAGATGTCAGGTGAGAGTATAACATGAGAGAACACATCGGACAGACCAGAATTTCATGCTTTCATGCTATTTTGTATTGTTCAGATTTAACTCTGCCTATAAAATGTTTAATTTTGAAAAATATTTGCCAAATTGAAATTTTACACTTCTGGCTGGTTTTACTAACAAAGCAGTGATTCATAAAATTTTGAATTTATTCCCAAATAAATGTAACTAATAACAGCATGTCCTGATGTGTTTTATTACTTCCATTACGACACCAATGTACAATTGTTTGCATTATTCACTTATCAATAAAACACCATAGTTTTACTTTATATCCATTGATGTAATGTAATTACACATGCACACATGGACTTTACATGTACATAGTTTATATTACACATGAACACATGAACACATGTAATGCTGCACATTGTAATGGCTGGACTGTGAGAGAAAACCAGAATAAGTGGAGAAAAGCCACGCTGGAAACACCTGAGTGGTTTCAGTGGGGCTGGTGGTGTAGTGGTTAGGGTGCTGTGCTCATGATCAGGAGGTTGTGTGTTCAAATCCCGGTTAGACCCTCACTGTACTAAGACGCCTGGGCAAGGTCTCATCCATAAATGTGCCTCTGTTCACCCAGCAGTATAAATGGGTACCAGTAAAAATATACTGGGAAGGTAACCTGCGATGGACTAGCGTCCCATCCAGAAGGAGCTGGACTCCTAGTTGCTTCATGCTATGGAACCCGGGGATAAGCACCGGCCTGATGAGCCACTATGGCTTGGGTATAAAAAAGCCTCAAGGAAACACCTGAGCCTGGGAATCATCTGCCTCCATCTAACCCTATCCTTTGCATCTTCTTCTCTTACACCAACGACCTTCATGTCCTCCTTCACCACATCATATATATATATATACTAGTATATATACAGTGGTACCTCGATTCTCGAATGCTTTGGAGGTCGAACAAATCGGAATTCAAACAAAAAAATCTGGGATTTTTTTTGTCTTGGAAGTCGAATAAAAGTCAGAAGTCGAACTTGAAAAAAGCGCAAGAAAAAACGAGACCGAAAGTGAGAAAAAGTGCGCGACTTATGGAAATCGGTCTCTTTTGACGCTATTCGACCACTGTATGCGAGTGGATGTGCTTGCTTTTGTTCTACAAAGTACAGTATACCCAGTGCTGTAGTGGTCAAAAAATAAGTGAGTACACGATTGCAGCAAAGCAACCGAGGAAGCGGGGAGGGTGTGGCTTTGGCTAACTATTTAGCACTTCATCGCCGGTTTTTATTCACACAGTCGCTGAAATTTACATTGATCAACTATAAAGTAGACCAAATTAAGTCAGTACACGCAACTCAGCCACTAAAACAAGTGGGTACACGGCATGTACCGGCATGTACCCACCACTACAGCACTGAGCATACCGTGTTTTTTGTTTACTCGATTAGATCAGCTAATAAACATGTCTCTAAAGAAAGCTACTGAGAAAAAGGTCAGTTGTGCGAAAAACTGTTGCGTTTAAGAAATATGTTTATGAGCTAATCTAATATTTTAGCTTATTATTATTAGCATATTTTGCTCAGAAACATTTGAACCTAGGACCTCCTTCCAGTCATGGACACTGTAGCTTCATTTTTTACTTATTAAATCGTAAAACAACAGCAATAACAGCATAACAATTATTTCTTTTTTCAAGTATCTGGGACAAAATTTCTGTATTCTTAAGATTTTTTAAAAAGTATCTCGTGATTACCGTTCATTTGACTTTATAGTCATTCTGTAATACTGACCAACCTACATATGAGTTCAACATCAAACTTTTCACCTTTCCATTCCTGTTCTTAAAACTATGTGGCAAGGGAAAACATCTCTGTGATATAAATATCCTCGTCAGAAGCCAGCTGAAGCCAAGGGGATGAAAGAGGAAATGAAAAGAGTTTGTGAGCAACGCCTCAGCCGCAGGTTCCATGAGAAAATCCCACTGCCTTGTCTTGGTCCTCCACTTATCTGTTCATTTCTGCTTTGTTTCAGGGCTTTATGGCAAAGACAGTCATAAGTTTGTACTAAAGGTGTATTTACTTCTGATGAAGACATATTTAAAGATGATCTGATAGTTGAATTCATTCTCTTTGAGAACATGCTGACAAATCTTACTTACCTAAAAGTGAGAAAATATGTATCAATAATCTGTAAGTCAGGAGAAATGAAGATAAATCCTGAGTCTTTTATTGGATGTGGGTAAAATATTCACGTGCTCACAAAAGGAGCATCTAGTTTCAAAGAACTTTGGGATTTTATATCTATAATGCATGCAAAATTAAACATTTCCACATCTTGCAGTGTTAGTATCTGGAAATACATGTTCTGAATATATTCAATATATTATATAATACTAAACTTAATGTTTGGGAAAAAAAAAGTCCTAAAGCTGTTGTTGTTCACCCTGTGCCTGTTTGTGGTTAGATCAAATCATTCGATCATTTGCAGAACCCCTTAATCTTGCAAGGGTCACATTTGAGGCCGGATTTTTATTGATCGATTGAAGCATATTTTATTCATTGAAGAAAGGGATTGGGCACAAGTTATCCAATTTAGTGAAGCCCTTTTCGCAGATTATTTTAGCCAATTAACCTACTGTGCATGTTTTTGGACTGTGGGAGGAAACTGGAGTACCCAGAGGAAACCCATGCAAGCACGGGGACAACATGCAAACTCCAAACAGAAACGCCCAGCTGTGAGGCAGACGTGCTAATCACTACGCCACCGTGCTGCCCGTTTTAGTGGACTCAACTCTGCAAAAACAGAGTACACCCTGAACAGCTTGCCGGTCTATCATGGAACCAACACACACACAAACACACACATCTAGGGGCAATTTGGAACAGTCAAATTCCCTGATGTCTTTGGACTGTGGACGGAAAGTTGATTACCCAGATAAAAACCCACACAAGCAAAGGGAGAAGATGCAGACTCTACACAGAAACACCCAAGCCTGGGACTGGAACCCACAAGTTTCTTGCTGTGAAGTGGACATGTTAACCACTATGCTATCATGCCGACCTGATTCAGCACAGTTTTTACACATTTAGCTTGACACTGCCATGCAAATGTTGAGTCATTGTCAATATGTTGCAGTGAAACAGTACCAGACAAAGAAAAAAACAAACAAACAAAAAAACAAATCCAGGCATGCTTGCTTTACATAAGCATGGTACATGCATCAGCATAGAATGTATAATGCACACAGTAGCATACAGTGTGAAATAAGCTATAGAAATAATGCAATAAATAAAGTGGTTTTTTGTTTACTTCTTTCTTTCTTTCTTCTTTTTTTTTTTTGCTGTATGCAACCTGGTCAGGAATTAGTAACTGTCCTGTCCTGTGATGCTGTCTTGGTTTCCCCTTTTCTGTGCAGTGTTGTGCATGGGAAAGTTCTATTATATTTATGTATAACATGTAAATGTGTTTTCTACTCTTGAAATTTCATAATTCAACTTGGGGTTTTCTTCCAATCATTTTTTAACCAGTCTGGGAATATTTATTAAATAATTCAAATGATTTCAGCAGCTCCTCAGTTCTTGCTTTACTTGATGCTTTGATACTTTGACCCCTCTGAAATATTGTATTTTCTTTTCCATGACTACAAAATACATATTACATGGTTGCTAAATAAATGAGAAGCCACTCACTCCATTAATTAGGATATGCTGTAAAGAAAGGGCTGTAAGAAATGCTGCCAGCCGAAACAAATGTTTTTTTTTTCCCCGGTATAAATAAAGAAGTGAAACCAAGGAACTGTTCTCATCTAAAAAAGCTTAATTAGTAAAGCTTATTTCATTACACAACAACAAACAACATGTTTTAACCAGCCTGAAAGTGACCTTCTTCAGAGCTTAATAGTAAATGAACTTCCTCTTGTATAGCCACAATTGTATTTAGCATTATGATACTCAGTTAGAACATGAGGAGCAACCTGAGCATAGAATAAACACCTAAATAAAATAAAATTCTAAAAATCAGACAATATAAACATCAAATCATAATTTGGGTGGGGGGGTGGGGGCAGTGACAACCCGTGGACAGGGGGTCTTGAACCCCAAACCTTAGGATCAGTCATCCAGCATCTTTACCATCAGGCCACCACTGCCCAATAATAAAATTGTTCAAATTTAGTTTTTTTTTTTCAATTTTATAGAAACTAACATTTAGAAGCTTGGTATAAAGTAACTTTTACTTAATCCTTTACCTCATTGCGATTCACCTGTCATGTTTTATCTAAGAAATTCAAAACAAAATCATACTTTTCTCCCACGCCGCAATAAAACAGAAACTACAGTCAGCCCTCTTCTTACGAAATCCACAGAATACGAAAAATCCAGTATACGAAAAACATTTTTTAAATTTTTTTCCTCTGTACACGAAACAAGTTCCTCTTATGAAAAGCGCCAAACGTGCCATTCAAACGTTCAAACAATGCACAAGTTGTTCTCTCTCATTGGCTGTCTCCCAACATCCCACCCCACTGGCCCCCCATTGACCAGGAGGGAGCTGAATCTCCACAGCATTGTACCCATAATGCTTGTTTGTCACAGGCGTAAAGGAGAGTTGTACAGTTTTGTGAGTGTCATGAGTTTTTTTGAGAGTGCTTTGCATCTTATTTTTTGTTTTTTAAGTTGTTTGATTCAGTAAATGTTTAATAAATGTGGCACCCTCCGCCGAATGTGGGCAAAACGCGGCTCATCCGGACCTCCGATGCCTCAAGCAAACAAGTGAATGTTGAGTACTAAACAAGTATTCAAAGCGCACTTACCTGCTTGACAGATCGGAGGTCCAGACTCAACATTCACTTGTTTGCTTGAGGGATTGGAGGTCCGGATGATCCGCGCCCCGTCTCAAAGACTCTGGCGTCGGCTGCCATGCCGCCTGCATTCCGCAGAGCGTGCCACAAATATTGAATAATGTTTAATATTGTTTGGTTTGGTTAATTAAAAATTGGTTAATAAAAAATGTTTAATAATAGTTTAATTAATAAATATGTTCATAAAATGTTTTAATGGTTTAATAAATAATTTTCTTTTACTTTTAACACATATTTCATACATATTTCATCCAAAATTGGTGTACTTTTATAAATTTTAAAGGGTAGTATTGGAAGCCTTGGAACGAATCACACATTTTACATGTAAAATGCGTCTCTACTTACAAAAAAATCCAGATTCCGAAAAAGGTGCTGGAACGGATTAATTTCATAAGAAGAGGGCAGACTGTACTTTTAATGCTTGAGAATTTAATATCTAATAAAATTTTTGGCTATCATTTTACATTTAACCACCGAAGGGTAGCCTTCATCTTTTGCTAACATAAAAGTTTGATCAATCCACCAGGAAGGTTTGTTTTGTCAGGTAAACTATTTCGTGGCCACTTTCTTAAATTTGTGGCATCTTTTGTCAATCCTTCACCGGCATTAGATTAATAATAAGATGTAGAAACATCCTGAGAAGGTTATGAACAAATATTTGAATAAAGCATCCTTCGAAGAACTGTTTCCCCCCCCCCCTTAAAATATATTTTGGTCGAAGGTTTTGCACCTGCCATGACTTTTTATTTAAAAAGGTTCTTTTTGTTTGAGATAAATTGTGAAAGAAACACTGCTTTTTGTGTCACCGCAGTAACAGAAATGCAGTAGCTTGAGCACTCACACTTGAGGAACTGAAAATCACAGCATGGCTCATTTGCAGTGAAGAAAAATAACATCAGTCTGAAAACTGAACAGATTGCAGGGGTTTCCGCTGGACCAACAGAAAAGCTTCTCAATAAGCGCAGCATGTTCTTTCTAACTTGCTAATACACCCAGGCCACATGCTCGCTGAATACACACCACTTTCACTGCACAAATGAAGCAGCAAAAAACACCCCCCCACACACACACAAATGGTTCCATTCTTACTCATAGAATAATCTTTTTTTGTTAATGAAAAACAAAAACTTTTTTTAGTTACTATTAATAACCTCTGTAAAGACACATTTGTTTAGCACTCTGCCAGTTATAAAAGTAATGCAGCTTCAAATAACAGGTTTGCACCTTTCTGCTCATTATATGTTATTTTATGTATACCATCAGCTTATTCAAAGGGACAGCAGATATAGAAGATATTATATATAATGCACTAAAAATTGTTGACGCAGAGATTTTTATACTGTACTAGGATTTATCTAATATTTATGTAAAGAGTCTTCACAGCTGTAATTTTACATTGTCTTCTATCTCTAGAGTTTACATTCAGACAAAAAAGAAAGCGTGGTGCTGAAATGACGACAGATAACAGCAAAATCTCCCTCTCTGTCTTGCTCACTCTCACTGTTTCTGTTGAGCGACACATGCTATTTTACTGGTGTTTCAGCCATTGAGTGACTTCTGAAAGTGTTTCTAGGCCCATGCAACAATTTCTCTGACTGAATCATGCTTTTTGTTTAATACAGGGTATCATGTGGGCCAAAGATCAGAGGCATTCAATATTGGTATCTGGCATTGTCCTTTTTGCACAGAGATTCTCCAGGTTCTCTTACTTTCTTTTAATAATACTGTATTATGAAAGATGGGCGATATCTTCAAAGTGTTCACAATTTTACATTTAAAAATGTTATTGTAAATTTGAGAAGACCACTTGCAAAACATGATCAAGTCCAGTTTTGTTTTTTTTTTTTGTCTGATTTTTTTTATAGACATAGAAATTTTCATTTTTCTGCTACAATTCATAACACGAGTTCGCAGGTTTTGAAAGTGTCATTATCAGTAGGACATGCACAAGTACCTGAAACCAAGCTAAGGAAATAACTTTTTATTTCTTTTTTATGGGACTTGGCATAGCAGATTTACAAGTGGACTCATCAATTCCACAAATTGTAAACAGTTTCTTTGTAGATTGGTCACTCTCTTTGCTCTTTTTGAATGAAGCCATCTTATTGACCTGTTGGCAGTTAACTAAATTAGATCCACAATTCTCCCAGGCTGATTTTTTAGTACTACTGTACTTACTTTACCAGCCTTTTATTGCCCAGTCGTAACTTTTTTGAGATGTATTCTGTCATCAACTTCAAAGTAACTTTATACTTCACACTAAATAATACAGTGTCTTAGTTTTACCATTCAATATATTTTTATGTTCTAATATGATTGAAATATGGGATTATGAGATATACAAATGATTGCATACTGTTTAATATTTTACAAACTTCTTGGTATGTAAGAACAACTACAATTCCCAGCATGCACAGTAAAGGCTGTACAGATGCAGTGGCGCTACACATTATATCCAGCAAAGTCATTCAGTATTGAAAAACTTTGCATGTTCGACTCTTCAGGTATTGATTCTGACACAGTGATCCAGAATAGTACAAAGCCTTAGATGTTTTTTACATTCCTCTAGCCCTTGATATTTTAATCTTGCAAAAATAAACCTTTTTTCTAGCTCCAGCACGTTAGCATTGCTGTAACTCTAGCCCTCATAAACCATGATCTAGCTCTTACCCATAGTAACCTTGAAATAATGTTAGACTTTGTTAACCTTGATATTATCAATTAAAAGTTTCATTCGTCTGCATCAAAACATCATTAAAGAAGAATTTAGTAAAATATTGATTATTGTTGGATTTTTTAAATGGAAAAACATCCTTTTCCTTTACATACTTGTATAATAGAAATATTTTTGATTAAAAAATATGACAAACTGTGAGTTTTTCTATTTACAAAACATCTTACTTTTTTAAATGAGTAAAAATTAACTTTTAGGGTATAATTATGTTCAGGCTCTCAGCCAGGCCGAGAAATCCAGGAATGGAGTACAGTGCAATGAAAATGATTTATTTTTCTCAAGGGGAAATACTGGAGACAGGAGACAACACAAACACTGATAGTGCCGGAGGAAAAAATAAACAAAAGAACAAACACTGGAGACTATGATGCAGAACACTGGCTGAACAGAACTATAACCAGGAGCCAGAGAGATACACGGGATATCAGGGCGGGATGCGGGACAATCTGCTGGCACATAGGTGAATGTGCAGCTTGTCTTTATAGAGAGGAGATTTGGGGAGTGGAATCAGGTGTGCGCTGCTGCAATCAGCCCAAGTAGGTCAGCCAATCTCCTCAGCTGGAGCCTGCACCACTGGGGAGAAAACAGTTAGAGCAGAACAAAGCTGCCAAATTCAAAGTCCCCCTAAAACACAGTCCATAACAGTACTCCCCCCTCCCCCTTCAAAGGGCACCACCTGGCATCCGACCAGGCTTGTCCGGGAATCTGCTGTAGAATTCGGACAGCAGGTCAGGGTCCAGGTTCAGGGACCTACAAGTGTTCCTCAGGCCTATATCCCTCCCAATCCACCAGGCACTGAAAGCCGCTTGCAGATGTTGAGTATGCAGATGACTGTATAAAACGAGGGGGAGGGAGGGTGTCAGTAAAAGGATGAAGGGGGCCTTCCACCACAGGTTTCACCAGAGAGCCATGACAAACTGGATGTACCTTGAGAGTTGCAGGGAGTTTTAATCAGACAGTACTGGGGTTTATAATGCGCTCGATGGTGTAGGGACTGCTGTACTTGGGGGGGCCATTTTCCTGGAATCCACATGTAGGGGCAGGTTTCTTGCAGAGAGCCAAACCTGTTGGCCTACTTTATAGTCTGGAGCCGGTGTCTGATGGCAATCGGTGATTTGCTGGTTCCAGGCCGTTGACCATTCCAGGGTGGCCCAAGCCTCCCTCCAGACTCGGCGTGCCCTGCGAAAATGGGCTTAGACTGAGGAGACAGCCATTTCGATCTCCTGAGGGAAAGGGGGGTGGAAACTATTTATCACCATGAAGGGGGACATACCAGTAGTAGCACAGACCAAGGAATTATGGGAATATTCTACCCATGGTAAGTGTGTGGAACAGGAGGCTGGGAGACAACACAATGAAGGGAGGTTTCCAGGCTCTGATTTGCTTGTTCCGTTTGGCCGTTAGACTGAGGGTGGTAGCTGAAGGTCAGGCTGCAGGAAACTCCCAGGGTGTTGCAAAAGGATTTCCATTCCCTGGACGCAAACTGGGGACCTCGATCTGAAACAATATCCTAGGGGATCCCATGGAGGCAGAAAACACACTGATCCAGCAGGTCAGCAGTTTCCATTGCTGATGGGAGCATGGGTAGGGGCACAAAATGGTCTACCTTTGAGAATCGCTCTACAATAGTTAGGATGGTGGTGTTGCCTTCGGATGGGGTTAAACCAACGATGAAGTCTGCAGCAATGTGTGACCAGGGACGATGAGGGATGAGCAAAGGTTGGAGGAGGCCCGCTGGTGCAAGGTGTGAGGATTTGAACGACCAGCCTTATCTGTCAAACATGCTCATCGTATTTCTCGGAAAAGATCAGTATGTCATCTAAGTAAACAAACATGAATCTATTTAGCATGTCCCTGAAAATGTTGTTGACTAGCGCTTGAAAAACCGCGGGGGCATTAGTCAAGCCGATAGGCATCACTAGATATTCAAAGTGCCCATGGTGCGTGTTGAAGGCGGTTTTCCATTCATCCCCTTCACAAATCCAGACTAGGTGGTAAGCATTTCTTAAGTCCAATTCAGAGAATATGGGGCATCATGGAGCGGAGTGAAGGCTGAGTCAATGAGAGGGAGGGGGGCATTTGTTTTTGACCATGATGTTGTTCAGTCCTGTGTAGTCTATGCAAGGTCTCTGGGTTTTGTCTTTTTTTTCTACAAAGAAAAAATCTGAACTGTTAAGTATAGAATTTAGAAGATGGAAATTGCCCCGTGAAACCAACAAAGCACAAAAAAACCACGACATAAACTATATACAATTTAATAATATCAACAAAGTAAGGCAAAATAATAACTTACAGCTTAGAGCTAAACAAAATACAAATTGAACAAGGCTCCCAAAACAAAGATAGTCACCAAGTATCTGCAGCATGGCAAATGTAGAAGTGGCGCGCGCGCGCCGGCAGTAAAAGACTTGGAATCGCGCATATCGAAAGACAAAAATGATTAAAATCCTCAAGTGGGCTTAATACAGATTCCCTAAAGTTTGGGAAAGTTCCATTCTAGAATTTTCTAAATCACATACCATGTGTCACTATTTACAACACACTGACTGGATATAACGTTTATGCATTGATTATATTTATATTTACATTTATACATTTATTTACAATCCCATAACAGAACCTACAGGAGATGATGAGGGCTGAATAAGGCCTGCCACAAGCGAGTCGGTACTGTAAGTTTCCATAGCTTTCTTCTCAGGTTTTGGAAGGTTGAAAAGTCTTTTTTGTGGGGAGTGCGGATCCAGGGAGCAAGTCTATAGAACAGTCATAGGGATGGTGAGGTGGCAACGATAGGGCTCGCACCTTACTGAATGCCTCTTTTAAATCTTGATATTCACTGTGGAAACTAGACAAGTCTATCTGCTCAGGTGGGGTTTGGGAAGCTTGGGGAGGAAAAGCCAGGAGGAAGTGTTAGTGGCAGCAGTCACCCCAGTTGCGAATCGTGAGGGTAGACCCATCTCTGTGGGGATTATGTGTTTGTAACCATGGCCAGCCCAGCACCACTGGAGCGAGAGGGGCCGAAATGACAAAGAGTTCCAGAAATTTGTTGTGGTGGTTGCCAGATAAGCTGAGATTGACAGCCTCCGTTTTGAGTGTGGCGGGATCAATGAGTTGGCCATCAATGGCTACTATCTCTTTAGGTGTTTCGCGTCAGTTTGTATACCGGTGTTTCAAGTTTGTATACCAGGAGATGGAGCTTAACCAGCTCCGAGTCAATAAAGTTGTCGTCGGCACTCTAGTCTATGAAAACTTGAAATGACTGGGTTTGTCGTACGGAGTGTAGCATGCCTTGAATCTGAAGGCACTTCCTGGGAGTTGAGGAGGATCGGATCACCACCGCCCTTCTCCTTGCTGGCGAACCCGGCACCACTGAACACTGGGTGAGGTTATGGCCCTTCTCAGTGCAGTAGATGCAGACCGGTTGGCCAGTCGCCATTGTCTTACTTCTGGTGCTATCTTGGCGTGGCCAAGCTGCATGGGCTCATGGTGGTCCACTTTGCCGGTGGAGAGGAGTCGAAGGAGGTTTGGGATGAGATGGTGTTGGAAATAGCGGGGCCGCTCGGAGGCAGGATGACGGAGCCAGCCTGCTCTTCCTGGGATCTTTGTCTCTCTCTCTCAACCTATTGTCCAACCTTGCAGCCAGAGAGATCAGATCCTCGAGAGTAGCTGTCTCATCCCGTGCAGCTAGCTCATCCTTAAGTCTCTCGGTCATAACCTTTAAGAAGACTTCCCGGAGCGTGGAGTCGTTCCAGCCACTTTCTATGGATAGTATCCGGAAAGCTATCGCGTATTCTGATACTGATTGTGAACCTTGTTTTAAGTGCAATAGCTGGTTGCTCGCCTGCCCCTCCTTTGGCCGGGCGATCAAATACTCTTTTCATCTCTAGAACAAATCGGTCATAGGAGGAGCAAAGTCTGGTGTATGGGTTGCAACAGCTAACGCCTACGACGAGGCTTGATCTGTGAGCAAGTTCCTAATAAATGCAGTCTTAGCTTGGTCTGTGGCAGGGGTGCTCAATCCTGCTCCTGGAGATCTGCCTTCCAGAAGGCATTCGCTCCAACCCTAATCATGCCTACCTAACCATCCAATCATCTAATCGAGGGACTTTGATATGTCTTAAGACCTAACTGGATCTTACATGTCACATGGGCCACATTAGGGTTGAAGATAAAGTCATCTGGAGGGTGGATCTCCAGGAGCAGGATTAAGTACCCCTGGTCTGCGGCATATATGAGCGGCTGCTGACTGAAAACGAGTGAGCACTGGTGGATGAACTGAGCGCTTGTACCCATCGTACCTCAATATTGCGCTGGTGTGGGGATGTGTGGCTCAAGGGGCATGGTGAGCATGGCTGGTGCTGCTACCAGTGTGGAAGGTGGAAGGTCGGTGGGAGGGGTCTGGGTGGCAATGGAGCCCATCCTCTTGGTGGGCTGAGCCAACCTTGCAAATTATCCAACACTAGGTTCAGGGTAGGATCGTGTTGGCACAACAGGAGTTCCTGGCTGGACAATGTTTGCTTGAGGTGCTCAGTCTCAGCTGGGTCCATTTTGACTTGAAGATTCTGTTACGTTCAGGCTCTCAGCCGGACCCAGAAATACAGGAGACGGAGTACAGTGCAACAAGAATGATTTAGTTTTCTCAAGGGGAAATACTGGAGACAGGAGACAACGCAAACACTGATAGTGCTAGAGGAAAAAATAAACAAAACAACAAACACTGGAGACTACGCGGAACACTGGCTGAGCACAACTATAATCAGGAACCAGACAGATACATGGGTATCGGTACGCGATGAGTGGCAATCTTCTGGCACAGAGATGAGAGTGTGGCTTGTCTTTATAGGGAGTAGATTTGTGGAATGGAATCAGGTGTGTGCTGCTGCAATCAGCCCG
>CM045737.1:33509847-33572347 GCA_024760905.1 Plotosus lineatus | reverse complement strand
CTGCTTTACCGAGTCCTTGCCTGGTTTAGTGTAACAGTACGAAAGTTATTACGCTTTCCTAAGTTAGTATTGAGGTTTAATTTTCCGCATGGAAGCCAATCTTAAGAGTGAACCCATCAGCTCTTAATCATTAGTTGGAAGATGCACACATTATTTACGACCAAAATCAGACTTCCAACTTCACCTTCAAATAATTATGTGATCTGAATTTTACTAAAGTCATATTCAATTTAAACAACTTGACAACAATTCATTATTTTATTTATTGAATAATGAAACAACTTAAAATAAACGGAATTAAAACAAGTTAGTTCATGTTGTTACTTCACCTATAACATCTAAAATCACTAGTTTCCTCACAATGCTCTTTCTAAATTTCTTTTGAATTCAAAAATTCACTATAGTTTTTACATAAAATCTAATTTGTTAGAGAGTTCAAAAATCTTATAAGTGTAATATCAATTGTAGTCTTAATTGATTGTAACAAATTTTTATTACCAGCAGTCTAAACCACCTTCCCAGTTGTTAGAGCAAAGTCTAGCAGTTGCGACAAAGACTCCCAGGGCTCCATCTACTCAGCCAACTTCTCCAGAACATCTAGGGGAATACTGAGGCACTTCCAACCATTGATATAAGATCCAAGCCAAGAGATATAAGATCTTGTTCATTTGGTCATTACTCATAGCCTGTGGCCTGTATGTATGAATAGGAACATAGCTTTACCAAACACATTTGCCCTGCGGTTCAGCTTTCTCCAATTAAGTCAATCAGCACTGCAAATGCTACAACTGTACACTTGTTAAACTCTTGCACTATTCTCCCACCACTTTTCAACAAGCCCTCAAAATAATTGTACTCCTCCACTTGAGGTAGCAACTAGTCATCAAACTCGAGTGGGCAATCCACTCTTTTCCAACTAAGAACCATGGTTGCAGAATGAAAGGAAAAGTGTACAAGACAGTGTTGAGGCCAGCGATGTTGTATGGTTTAGAAACAGTCGCCCTGGGGAAAAGACAGGAGGCAGAGCTGAAGGTAGCACAGATAAAAATGTTGAGGTTCTCTTTGGGAGAATGAGGATAGATAGGATCAGGAATGAGTACATCAGAGGGACAGCACATGTAACAGGTTTTGGAGACAAAGTCACAGAGGCTAAATTGAGATGGTTTGGACATGTACAGATGAGGGATAGTGAATATATTGGTAGTAGGATGCTGAGGATGAATGCAGCTGTGAGGGGGGGGCACAAACCAGTGTCTCTCCCTTACGCCGGTCCCAAGCCTGGATAAATGCAGAGGGTTGTGTCAGGAAGGGCATTCGGCCTAAAACAAATGCCAAATAAAATATGCGAGTCACTACAAAGAAGGTCATACCGGATCGGTCGAGGCCCGGGTTAACAACGACCGCCATCAGTGCTGTCAACCAACAGGGTGCTGGTGGAAATTGGACTACTGTTGGTCGAAGACGTCGAAGAAGGAGAGGCGGAAGGCGTGTCCGTAGGGTAGTGAAGCAGGACATGAAGGTAGCTGGTATAAGAGAAGAAGATGCAAAGGATAGGGTGAGATGGAGGCAGATGATTCGCTGTGGCGACCCCTGAAGGGAGAAGCTGAAAGGAAAAGAATAAGAAGATGCTGAGGTTGGAACTACCAGGCAGAAGGCCTAGAGGAAGACTAAAGAGAAGATTTATGGATGTGGTGAAGGAGGACATGAAGGTAGTTGGTGTTAGAGAAAAAGATGCAGAGGACAGGGTGAGATGGAGGCAGATGATTCGCTGTGGCGACCCCTGAAGGGAAAAGCCGAAAGGAAAAGAAGAAGAAGAATCATGGTTATAGACTTTCAGCTCATGCCAGCCAATTTACATTCACCTAAAACCTGCCCAGTGTGAGCTGGAGATCATTGCATAATAAAATGAACAGGTTGACATCATCTTTAAAAATAACAGTGTAATTCTGATACAACGAAACAGGATACACTCCATTACTGGGCTCAGCCTAAAATCTGTGGCCATAAAACTTCTGAACACTCACAAAAGGGAACATGTTTGTGTTATTGCTGGAAATGCAAATCAACCTCTCAAACCACAGTGACAAAAACAAGAGTATCTTATGGATTTTTATTATGTTATCAGATCTGGATGCTACTGGAGTTCTGACTGATGTACTTTGAATTTATAAGTACTGTAATTGCAGCGATCCCAAGAGGAGCACCATAGTCATATTCGTTACTTTGCATTGTTACAAGACTTATTAGGAAAATCTGCAGAAGGTGTTGTGTTGTGTTGTATTGGCACACATCAAATCTCCTGCAGTGTTGCACTGGCCATTTTCTAAGAAACAAGTACAGAGAGCATGCCCATGTTGTTTAATGATCTGCGAAAAGAGGTCATAGAGAAGAACAAGGTGGAAGTGTGATTTTCCTTTGTGGAGACTTTTGTTATCCTCTCTTGGAATGTTACTGTGGTATGAAGTGTTACTATAGTAATAACAACATGTTAGTTGCAGTACATTAATCTAAAACAGCTGCACTATTGTCAAAGCTACTTTTATTAAAAGTCAATCACTAGCATCTGAAAAATCACAAGTTTCAGAAATTTTAATTCTGTCTTTTGCACTTCCACACACCTCAGATTTTCCGCTCATGTTTTCATCCCAAATGTAGCATGTGGTTACGCGCGTGCATGTGTTCATGTGTGGGTCTATGAGTGCATGAAAGAGATTTGCATCGTCCTCATCCTTGTTCTTATTTTAGAACAGAACAGCTCTGTGTTTACACTAATCGAGTGCCACATTCACTCCTACAGAGCACTCTCCAAAACTAATATTTAGCAACGACCGGCACAAATTACTACAAAAACACAAGACCACTTTAAAATAAACCCAGCTGATTTCACATGAGCTGAAATATTAGGTCATCCGAGACGCTCTTTTTCCTCATTTCACTCAGTGAAAAATAGTTGTTAAAACACCAGTAAAGGTCTGCTTTTTGTTCAGTCGGAAATGACTCGGGAACCTTTCCTGCTTACTAAAAAAAAAAAAAAAAAAAAAACAAAAAAAACACCAGAGGACTCTTCTCAGCACTTGCTAACACTAATGCTAATGCTAATGCTAATCTCTGGTCCTAGCTGTCCAAAGTGTTCTTCAGTGTTGTGTTTTTTTTTTTTTTTTTACACACTGTCAAAGTCAGAGAATGCCATAGTTACAGAATTTGTTGAAATTATAATAAAAAAAGGTTATACATATTGCTCAGTTATTATAGTTCTATAAATATATAGTGCTGTTAAAAATTGTGAAGTCTTTAGTATTTTTTGTATTTATGCTCAAATTTAATATGAAATGTGGGCAGATCTTTATTTAACTACTCTTCTTCTTCTTTTCCTTTCGGCTTTCCCCCTTTTTTCCTCAGGGATCACCACAGCAAATCGTCTGATTCACATGTTGTATTTGGCATAGGTTTTTACGTCGGATGCCCTTCCCGACACAACCCTTTAGCAGGGACAGAAACATGCTGACAGCTATGCAGCTACTCTTTACAAAAGTCAGCAATGTTTCTTTTACATGCCTTTCACCATTGACAGTGAGAGACATGGCCAGCCTTTGATAACCCAGTTAGCTGCACTGAGGGGACAGTGTCAACCCTGTGGAGAGTGGGACTCGAACCCCCAACCTTAGGATCAGCGATTCAGTGCCCTTTACCAACAGGCCACCACTGCCCCATAAATTTTAACTACTACATTACATTATTAAATTATCAAATGTCACAAAATATAACAGTTTTTAAATTTGCTATAAGATTACTTCCTCACTCACCCCCTTACTGCTCAAACTGATTTATCCTACTAGTGCTACAGGAAGACTGTGCCTATCTCAGCCAAACACTAGGCCAAGCCAAGCTCTATACAGCTCAGAAGAGCATCACAAGGCCACAGCCAATTAGCCTGATGTGCATGTCTTTGGAGTTTGGGAGGTACTGCACAAAACTATCCAGCTTTAAATAATATTTGATGAAAAGGTATGTCGCCCCATTGCAGAACAATAACTTCAACCAAATGCTTTTAGTACCTAGTGAAAAACTTTTACAAAACGTTTCTTCTGAACATCTTGGATTTTTCCTCTGTGCCAACACAAAACTGCTTCAAATCATGACTTTATGTGTTTCCTTGCATAATTGAATTTCTACTCGCTATGGATTTCATGATTTCATATTGTGAACATTTCTATTGAATTATTGGTCTTTTCCAAAAATGGCTTTCGCAAAAAAAACAACAACAAAAAAAATGTATCTATATTAGACATCCCTCCTCAGAATATTCTTCCAGTAGGTTTCTGGCTTCAGATGAGCAGTGCATTTTGAAAATAACTTTCTTTTTATCCTTCTATGAACACCATTCATGTTGCCTCCCTCATGATGGACTCCTGAACAGTAACAACAGAGCAAGAGTAAAAGCATGTGCTTAGATGTTACTATATTATTCATTGCACCCTTGGAGTAAATTTGTGAGATAGCCATTCCATAGGAGAGTTACAGTGCTAAATTTTCTTCATTTCAAGTCATCTTTGCCAAAGTAGACTGGTGAACACCAAACTCTTTTTGGCTTTATAACTGTTTTCAAACTAGTGAGCATTATTTTCTCTTATTCTTAGGTTCTCAGGATTCTGAAATTTCATGTTTATGGAAATGTGCTATTATCACAAATGGAACAAATGTAATGTTTATCACATATAATATACCTTTTATCACAGTCACAGATCAGCTTTTGATGGTGAAGATGGTAGATATGGTGGCCCGAGAAGTAAAATCTATTTGTCAAGAAAAAAAATTCTGTTACTAAATGCATTGTTATTATTTCTTGGATTCCCCCAGAAATTGCACTTTGCACACAGCATGCAAAAACTAGAAATGGACTCCACTGGGAAAGGGTGTCCAATAGTTATATGACTGATACGCATGGGGCATGCGTTTTGTCCTGAACTCGTGCCTTTCTTGTCCTGTACTTGTGAGTTCGCATATGTTGATATTCAGTCGACCTGACTCATGACGAGACTACTATTTCACATGCACTGGGTGAAGTGGAGGTGTGCAGGACATCGCATTCATTCATTTTGTGAACTGCTTAATCCTAATTGGGGCTGCTGGGAAGCTGGCATCCATCTCAACCAACTCTAGGGGAGGGCGGGGTACGCACTGGACAGCTTACCAGGCCATCGCAAGGCCGACACTCATACAACCATTCATACTCACACTCACACCGAGGGGCAATTTGGAAGAGCCAATTAACATACTGTGTATGTTTTTGGACTGTGGGAGGAAACTGGAGTACCCAGAGGAAACCAACCCAAGCACAGGGAAAACATGCAAATTCCACACAGAAATGTCCAATCTGGGAATCAAACCAAGGACCTTCTTGCTGTGAGGCGGATGTACTAACCACTATGCCACCGTGCCGCCTCAATGAATGAATGATGAATGACACCGAATACAGCAGAATTATTTTAATGACGAGGAATGCATGGGCACAAATAAATAATGAATGTGAATAGGGGCCCACAAGACAAAACACAATTTTATGAAAAGCAACGTCTTCATCCTGCATTGTTTTGTGAGAGCTGTTTGTCTTTGTGTTTTCTCACCCATCTATGACCTCCGTTATGGAAGTCAGCTGGAATTGACAATATTTATATGGATGCATATTAAATTTTGGTTAACATGTAATTTTTTACATTACCGATTAATGCTTGGGCAGTGGTGGCCCAGTAGTAAGGTGCTGGATTACTGATCCCAAGGTTGGGGATTCAAGCCCCACTGTCAGCAGTTATTAATGCTGTCCCCCAGGCTGGAGGGCATGCTGGTGGGATTAAATAGGTCGTCAAAGTATTCTTTCTACCTCCCATAACATCCCAGCCAAGATGAGCGGCTCCTTCCACTGTAAACAGCATTTGTGGAGAACTTCTTCCCCCTCATGAGGCATCAGATGGTGGTACAGAATCTTTTTTCTAGCCCAATTGAGGTTGCTTTCCAGGCTCTAATGGAACTCCTCCCACACCATGCCTCTTTGCTTCGGTGACAGCTCAGACTGCATCACTATTGGCATGCTGGTACCTGTTTGCTTCCTTGGAAGTCTCAATAAGACCCGACAGGCCTCCTTTGTCAGCTGGACAGCCCCCTTCACCATAGTTGTCCACCACCAACTTTCGGGGGTTACCGTTACAACAGGCACCAATGCACTTCCAGGGACAATTATGGGCTGCTGCCTCAATAAATATGAAATATTTGGATTCCATGCCCCCCGCCTAGCTCTTCCGGAGGTGGGAGTTAAAGGCCCCTATGACAGGAGACTGCCAAATGTTCCCAGGAGACCCCAACTACATGCTTGGGCCTGCCAGGTCTGGAGGGCAGCCTCCCCCACCATCAGAGCCAGTTCACCACAAGTTGGTGATTAGTTAACAGCTCAGCACCTCTCTTCATCTGAGTTTCCAGAACATGCGGCCACAAGTCTGGTGATACGACTACAAAGTCACTCATTGAACTGCGCCCTAGGGTGTCCTCCTCACCTGAGTGTCCAGAACATTTCACAGACCATTTGGGTTCAGACTGGAGAGGCCATACCTACTGATCACACCCTTCCAGGTCACACTATCTTTGGCCACATGGGTTTTGAAGTCTACCAGGACAATGAGGGAGTCCCCAGGGGTGAGCATTCTCCAACACACCTCCTAAAGACTCCCAGAAGGTTGGGTACTCTGAAATGTCATTTGGTGCATAAGCACAGACAACAGTAGGTACCCATCCCCCATCTGAAGGCAGAGGGAAGCTACCTGTTTGTCAACTGGTTAGAACCCGATGTGTGGGTACTGAAATGGGGGGCAACAGGGATGCTCACACCAGCTCAGTGCTTCTCCCAATGAGCAACTCCTGAATGGAATAAGGTGCATCCCTTCTCGAGATGGGTAATTCCAGGTCCCAAGCTATGCATTGAAGTGAATCCCACTATATCTACTCAGTATCTCTCAACCTCACGCACCAGCACAGGCTCCTTCCCCACCAGAAAAGTGACATTCCTTGTCCCAAACGTCAGTAGCTGAGGATCCGTCCGACAGAACCCATGCCTTCAGCTGCCATCCAACTCACAATGCACTCAACTGGGCTCGATTGGGTTATATGGGAAGAAGTCCGACCACCAGGTGCTTGCCTTTGAGCCCCTTCTCCAGGCCTGGTTCCAGGGGGAACCCCGGTGACCCGTGTCCGGACAAGGGAAACTGTCCTTTTAAGTTTCTCCATAGGGGTCTTTACCTAGGACCTGTTTACCTTGGATGACCCTACCAGGGGCATAATACCCCCAACAACATAGCTGGCGCCCATCCCAGCTGACTCCAGGTGAAGGCAGAGTACACCCTGGACAGCTCGCCAGTCCATAGCAGGGCGGAAACAGCTATGCAGCCTACTCTTGACGAAAGACAGCAATGGTTCTTTCACATGCCTCACACCATAGACAGTGAGGAACATGGCTGGCCCAGTTAGCTGCACTGAGGGGACAGTGACAACCTGTTGAGAGTGGGGCTTAGACCCCAACCTTAGGATCAGTGATCCAGCACCTTTACCTCCAGGCCACCACAGCCTGTATTGTATTCATATTCTATTTTTATTATTCAATTTTTCTTCTATTGACCTAGTCCGAAAATCTCATGATGGTGACAGTGCCAACCACTGCAGGGTTGTGCTGCCCAGTTCCTATCTTCTTACAAAATCAAAATTAATTCCTGCATCTTTATAGTCTTTTTTGAGTACCTTAAAAAGTTCAATGTTATATAGACCTTAGATTTAGAACTTAGGTTTATCTCATCGGAGAACATCTCTTGAAATCTATTAGAAAACTAGACATTGAAAGGTTAAAGAAAATCGATGCTATAAGCCATTGAAAGAATTCTTAGGAAAATAATTTTCACTTCTGCGATGGCCTGGAGAGCTGTCCACGGTGTACTCTGTACTTGCCCAGAGTTGGCTGAGATGGCTGCAAACCTCCTCATGACCATAACTGGATTAAACCGTTCAGAAAATGGATGAAAGAATGAATGTCTCATGAAGTATTAAATATATTAGTTTTGTCTTTTTAGTGACTTTTAAAACATGATATCTATAAGAATACTTAAAGACTCTATGCAGATGCAGAGGGAGAACCGGAAGAACTCAATTTTAAAACTAGAATCTATAACAACTTAAAGATCAAGAAAAGAAAGTATAAAAAACCCTGTATTTTTTACTTGTTTCTTTTCAGTAACCCTTAGAGGGAGAATGGAGGCCATTTGAAACTTTAACTATTCAAAAAAATAGTTAATGTAAATCTAGAATAATTTCTAAAATAGAATAATTTGTTTTCTCAGGTGCATCATGAAACTAGAATCCTTCTCAGCTCCTGTTGTTTCTGTATGATTCAGTCCTCTTCTTAGAATCTTGTGTTATGGACAAGAAGTTAATATAACCAAACTATTGGAAGTTTTCTGCGAAGTGGCAGAATCTGTGACTGAGACGAGATTTAACAGAATCGGGGATCGGATATCTTACTCTGAAATGCTAATGATCTTTGTCTGGTTGCATGTTGCTCAGCTACAGATGAAGCACTGAGATGCAGAACACAGAAAACCAGAATCTTGCTCCAGTGTATTCTGGTCCATATTTCCTTCTTTCCTGCATGGAAACTCATTAACGAGTGCTGTAACGGCTTCAAACCACAAAGAATAGACTGCAACTTTGATTCATCAAAGAATAAAGCTCACAGGATGGGATAGAAGAGTGACACAGAAACTTTCACCATAAAACATGTCACATTGACTTAGTTCTTTGATTTTTTTCTTAATATATATTGTTTTTACTTTATTTACATCACATTGTTTCATACTTTATTGAATGTTGTTCAACATGTTGATATACATGAAGATTCTGGAGCGACTTAGATGAAGTGATGCAGAGTACCACCAGAGGTGAAAGAGTGGTCATTGGTGCAGACTTCAATGGACATGTTGGTGCAGGAAACAGAGGGGACGAGGAAGTGATGGGAAGGTTTGGTATCCAGGACAGGAACGCAGAAGGACAGATGTTGATAGATTTTGCAAAAAGGATGGAAATGGCTGTGGTGAACACTTTCTTCGAGAAGAAACAGGAGCATAGGGTGACTTATAAAAGCGGAGGTAGGAACACACAGGTAAACTACATCTTGTGTAGGCGATGTAATTTGAAGGAAGTCAGTGACTGCAAAGTCATCGTGGGTGAGAGTGTTGCCAAACAGCATAGGATGGTGGTGTGCAGGATGACTCTGATGGTGAGAAAGGTGAAAAAGGCAAAGGCAGAGCAGAAGACAAAGTGGTGGAAGCTGAAAAAGGAAGAGTGTCGTGTTGTCTTCAAGGAGGAGTTGAAACAGGCTTTGGGTGGCCAGGAAGTGCTTCCAAATGACTGGACAACCACAGCAAATGTGATCAGGGACACAGGTAGGAGAGTACTTGGTGTGTCCTCTGGAAGGAAAGTAGATAAGGAGACTTGGTGGTGGAATGAGGAAGTGCAGGAGTGTGTACAAAGGAAGAGGTTAGCCAAGAAGAAGTGGGACATTGAGAGGACCGAAGAGAGTAAACAGGAGTACAGGGAGACACAGCGTAAGGCGAAAGTAGCAGTGGCTAAGGCCAAACAGAGGGCATATGATGACTTGTATGATAGGTTGGATAGTAAAGAGGGAGAAAATGATCTATACAGGTTGGCACAGCAGAGAAATAGAGATGGGAAGGACGTGCAGCAAGTTAGATTGATAAAGGACAGAGAGGGAACTCTATTGACTAATGACAGAAGTGTGCTGGGAAGATGGAAAGAGTACTTTGAAGAGCTGATGAATGAGGAAAATGAGAGAGAAAAAAGAGTAGAAGAGGTAACCATTGAGGAGCAGGATGTAGCAAAGATCAGTAAGGGTGAAGTGAGAAGGGCATTGAAGAGGATGAAGAATGGAAAGGCAGTTGGTCCTGATGATATACCTGTGGAGGTATGGAAGTGTCTAGGAGAGGTAGCAGTAGATTTTCTGACAAGAACATTCAACACGGTACTAGAGAGTGAGCAGATGCCGGAGAAGTGTGCTGGTGCCCATTTTTAAGAACAAGGGAGACGTGCAGAGTTGCAGCAACTACAGAGGGATAAAGTTGATGAGCCATACGATGAAGTTATGGGAAAGAATAGTGGAAGCTAGACTAAGGGCAGAGGTCAGCATTTGTGAACAACAGTTTGGTTTCATGCCAAGAAAGAGCACCACAGATGCAATGTTTGCCTTGAGGATGTTAATAGAGAAGTACAGAGAAGGTCAGAGGGAGCTACATTGTGCCTTTGTGGATCTGGAAAAAGCATATGACAGGGTGCCAAGAGAAGAACTGTGGTATTGCATGAGGAAGTCTGGAGTGGCAGAGAAGTATGTTAGAGTGGTGCAGGACATGTATGAGAGATGTAAGACAGTAGTGAGGTGTGCTGTCGGTGTGACCGACAAATTCAAGGTGGAGGTGGGACTGCATCAAGGGTCAGCTCTGAGCCCCTTCTTGTTTGCTATGGTGATGGACAGGCTGACAGACGAGGTGAGACAAGAATCTCCATGGACTATGATGTTTGCAGATGACATCGTGATCTGTAGTGAGAGCAGAGAACAAGTGCAGGAAAATCTAGAGAGGTGGAGGTATGCCCTGGAAAGGAGAGGAATGAAGGTTAGCCTCAGAAAATCAGAATACATGTGTGTGAATGAGAAGGACCCAGGAGGAACGGTGATGTTACAGGGAGCAGAGATAACGAAGGTGGAGGATTTTAAGTACTTAGGCTCAACAATCCAGAGCAATGGAGAGTGTGGAAAAGAGGTGAAGAAGCGTGTGCAGGCAGGCTGGAATGGTTGGAGAAAAGTATCCGGTGTGATGTGCGATAGGAGAGTGTCAGCAAGAATGAAGGGAAAAGTGTACAAGATGGTGGTGAGGCCAGCGATGTTGTATGGCTTAGAAACAGTGGCGCTGAGGAAAAGGCAGGAGGCAGAGCTGGAGGTAGCGGAGATGAAAATGTTCAGGTTCTCCCTGGGAGTAACGAGGATGGATAGGATCAGAAATGAGTATATCAGAGGGACAGCCCACGTAAGATGTTTTGGAGACAAAGTCAGAGAGGCTAGATTGAGATGGTTTGGACATGTACAGAGGAGGGATAGTGAGTATATTGGCAGTAGGATGCTGAGGTTGGAACTACCAGGCAGAAGGCCTCGAGGTAGACCGAAGAAGAGATTTATGGATGTGGTGAAGGAAGACATGAAGGTCGTTGGAGTCAGAAAAGAAGATGCGGAGGACAGGGTGAGGTGGAGGCGGATGATTTGCTGTGGCAACCCCTGAAGGGAGCAGCCGAAAGTAAAAGAAGAAGAAGAAGAATGTTGATATACATGAAGATTAGTTACTTCAGCAATTGTTTCATATTTTTGTGCATGGTTTCATAAATTCCAGTAATCTTTTATTTTAAAACAAATTCTTATGTAACTGTCTTTAGTTCAAGCAATCAGTCATTCAACCAATTAATTGTTTTTGCCCTAAATTTTTACTATTAAACAATCCAACAACCGCATTTGATGTAATAAGTGCCCAGGGCGCTTTAAAAATTGGAGTGGATGGGCGTTTATTAAAATCTTACCGAAGGGTAAGTGCTTATTACCATTGAGGTGGAAAACATGAATAATAACAGAACAATAAAGGAGTTTTACTGGTATTTGTGTTATTCATTTTGTGGCATCAATCAAACTACTTACATGAAATCAGAAAATAAACAGAAAACAGCATAATTAAAAAAAAAAAGACCCCTTACTTTTCCCTCTTGGTGCTGTTCTTTTAAACATTTTCCAGGAAGTAAAATCGAGCCAATAAAAACAAATGTCAACTTTAGCACATGGCACGTTGAACCAATCAACACGAACATGAATAAAAGCACATGGCCAGGAACATCCTTAAATTTGTGAAGTTAGTGAGCAGGAGAATTGGGTGAAAAATACTCGTCATCACTTTCTGATTGGTCCACATCTGGCTCATTGCTCCATTCATTCAGAGTATCCAATAGTTTTGTTATAGCAGTTTCTAATGGTTCATTGGTTGTTGGACATTTACCAAGAGAACAGCAAAATATTTTCCTGTTTTTTAAAGCACGGCGGAACAATCAAATGTGTTGTTTGAGATGAACATTATAGACATTTCCCAGTGGCAGGGGCTCTTGAAATACCGCGTAAACTCACTTATACAGCCAGGGAATCATCATTTTATGGTTGCAGAGACTGATCGCATAAAATTGGTAAGTTTGAGCTACAGTTTTGCTTCCAGTACACATGGGCGGCTATTAGGCGTAAGATAAAAAGCACGGGTGGCTTATTGGAACAGGACGCTTATTACGTCAAATATAGTAATTGCTTTGACCAACTTCCTCTAGAAAATTGACAACCCTTTGACCTACCCCAGGACTCTTCAGGAATCATAGTTTAGCTTTAGCATGCTTACTCCTTTTAGCACAATCTATCATGGAGGTCTTCACTCTTTACCCTAAAATGGCTTTAAATAACTGCCAGCTGTATGACTGCTGTCTCTACCATGGTTACAACTGGAATAAAGCTCGGCACTAAAATAGTTACGGCAGCGCTGATTAACAACTCACTATGAGCTAGGCTGCTAAAGAGACATTCCAGGTGCTCAAGTCTCATAAACCAATAACTACATCTCTACTTGATTCACCAATTTCCTTATTTACATGTTGCTTTACCGAGAAGGTTTCCATGAGCCTCGTTTCTTCATGATCATCTTTGCTTTCAGTAATGCTGTCTGAGAACCTGAGATAAAGTTTGAATTTATGAATTTTATATGTCACATATATACAGTATAACTGTGTGTGTGTGTGTGTGTGTGTGTGTGTGTGTGTATGTGTGTGTGTGTGTGTGTGTGTGAGAGAGAGAGAGAGAGAGAGAGCGTGAGAGAGAGAGTGCGAGAGAGAGAGAGAGAGAGAGAGAGAGAGAGAGAGAGATAGAAAGGAAAGAGAGAGAGCCAGAGAGAGAGAGAGAGAGAGAGAGAGAGAGAGAGAGAGAGAGAGAGAATGAAGTCTAGAAATTTGTAGAAAGGTTGACCTTGACTCACCTTGAACTATCTTGCTGCATGAGAAAACAGCATATAAAAAAATCAAACAAAACAAACAACAAAAACCAGTGGAGGGTCTTAAATTTTTACTTTTTAAATTATTTGTTCAATTATATTAATCAGTAGATTAACATAACAATTAAATACAAGTGCTAATTAATGTATGATTCATAACCATGCATTTGGTTAGAGTTGATCCACAGGAATTAGACGGATACTCCACATAAACAGATGAATAATATCTGAGAGTATGGTTTGGACTGTGTGTTAAATTTTATGGAAGGAGCTTCAAGTGTCAGATAAAGCAAGGCAGATACAAAGATTTGAGCATACTGAGAAAGAAAAGGCATATAGGGAAGTGATGCTACTGAATAAAAAGCAGAAAATTATGTTTATTTTCAAGTTGATTTATCTGATTCACCATAAGTACTGTTTATGCTTTAATCATCACTGATCAGATGTTTTTTTTTTTTTTAAACTCTAAATAGATGACGATGTTTAGTTGTGTTTGAGTTTCAGTTGTTTCACCTCATTTAATGTCCAAAAGTCACCAAATTAAAGCCACCCCAAACCCCAATACGGTGTGCTTTCACCTGGGGCAGCCACTGACTCACTCTGACATCATGTTCCAACATCGTTCCTCCTGATGGCAAACACATCACCATTGCTTTCTTCTCCATCTGCATGCAATCATGTGCTTTAGAGAGTGACCAGGCTTATTGTTCAACAAAACGACCCCAAATGCGAGCAATCTTCTGATCAGCATCAGCAGATTCATCTCCATTTGTTTCCCCTCGATGCTAATCACCTTTTTTATGTTAGCATCCAGGTTTTGTCTACGTGACATTGTGTCACTGCTGGGCTTCAATCCAAAAAAACACATTATCTCACTTTGACATGATTCAAAGCTGTTTTTTCTCTTTTTTTTCTTTTTATATAGACATGGTCCTCAGAGCTGCCCTGCATCTACATGAGCATCCTGTTGACTCTAAATACCAGAATTCAAAAACTGTGCACTATATAATGAGCACTATATAATCATAAGAATATATAATAATATATAATAATGAGTGCCTATCATGTTCGAAGGGCTGCGTTTAAAATATTGTAGACACTGGAAACCTGTAAGAAAAAACATATGGCTAGACAACTAAGCTTAATAAAATAATAAATAAAAGCCAACATACTGAGACATAAATCTTGATTATTTACTGTATTAAAATCAAGTGCTGTATTGCTCTTATATCACAATGATTAATTATGATTTATTTATTAATTACAAAACAACACATCATAAATTTTATGCAATTCCATTTACATGTAGTGTTTCTGAAACTACTGTAGCACTGTAACAGTTACTTTGAATAGTCATTCCATCACCAGCCTCATTTGGAAACTGAACAATGCAGGTACATTTCTATCAGATCTGCTGTTCAAACAAACAAACAAAAACAAATAAATAAAATATCCATTGATACGTTCAGCAGAATGAAAGGTTCAAGAGTGCTGTGATGTGAAATGAAAGCAAATGATTCGGAAATGTTGTGATTGGTTGTGATTTAACACCAATATTCTGATAATGTCTTAATTGTTTATTTTAATGATGTACTGCAGGGGTCATGATGGCGTAATGGTGCACAGCAAGAAGGTCCTGCGTTCAAACCCCATGGCTGATCAGGGCATTTCTGTGTAAAGTTTCTTCCCCCCGTGTTTTCACAGGTTTCCTCCCACAGTCAAAATGTGGGTTATATTTGCACGTTAGGTGAATTAGCTACTCTAAATTGAACATAGGTATTAATGTGAGTGTAAATGAATGCTGGTCCTTGGAAATAGGTCTGGCATGGGGCTTGCAACTCATTCAGAAAAAAACATACATTGCACAGTGTGAAATGGGATATAAAGATAGATTTTCTTCTTCAACTTATTTCTTAACATCCGGGGATGTCGTTGCGGCGCCTTCATGGCGAGACTTGGGCTAATTTGGCCTGGCGGAGCCCGTCCCTATCCAGGTCGGAAACACACTGACGGCTTTGCAGCCTACTCTTTACAAAAGTCAGCAATGGTTCTTTTACATGCCTCTCACCATAGACAGTGAGAGACATGGACCGCCTTTGATAACTCAGTCATCTGCACTGCAGTGACAGCCCTGTGGGGACTCGAACCCCCCAACCTTAGGATCAGCGATCCTGCGCCCTATCCACTAGACCACCACTGCCCAAAGATAGATGTTATGTGGGGAGAAAAATCCCATCCTGAATTTGTGCTGAAAATCATTCCAAGTAAGTATGTTTACATGTTGTTTTGTTTTGGGGAAATTTCCAGTTGATTACAATAATGTGTTCACCTGTTTGATATAAAACCCGGCAGTGGTGGTCTAGTGGTATAGGGCGCTGGATTGCTGATGATTGCTGAAGATTTGGGGTTCGAGTCCCACTCTTCACAGGTTTGTCACTGCCCCCCCCCACCAGTGCAGCAAACTGGGTTATTAAAGGCGGGCCATGTCACTCACTGTCTATGGTGAGAGGCATGTAAAAGAACCATTGCAGACTTTCGTAAAGAGTAGCTGCAAAGCCGTCTCCATGTTTCTGTCCCTTGCTAAAGGGTTGTGACAGGGAGGGCATCTGACGTAAAATCCTATGCCAAATCAAATGCGCGAATCATTTGCTGTGGCGACCTCTGATAAAGGGAAAAAGCCGAAAGGAAATCTCTCATCATATACAACACAAGACAATCTGTTTGCTTTTCACTATGTTTTCATGATAATGCTTGACTCAAAACAGCAGACAAAAATTGTGGCAACAAAAATGTTTGGCTACAGTCAGAGCAGTGGCAAAAAAATGAAAGCTACATAACATGAACCTTTTTTAAATTAAAGAAGCTATTTTTTTTAACTTTAAGTTTTAAAATATGCTTCATAGTACTTGAACTTTTGTGAACACTATGAAGAAGCACTTTTGACTACAGCTTTAAAAACATAAACATAAACAATAAAAATCTCCTGTTGCTTTCCGTATGTTTATTTGTAGTATACACTAAAACTTTAAATGAGTTTTCGAAGACTCCATAATAAAAAACACATTCTTCTTGAAGAATATGCTGAAAATATTTTTCCAAAGATGCAATAATGGAGCATGTGTTGCCATTATAATAAAGTGTAATCCACGTTTAAGCAACATTCACTATGTCTTCAGCAAAAAAGAGAAAGAAATTCATTAATTTATTAATTTTCATTAATCTGTGGGCTGCAGAGAGGTTGAAGCCTACCTTAGCTAACTGAACAGCTTGCCAATCCATGGCTGGGTAACTATTCACACTCACATCCACACCTAGGGACAAACTGGAGGAGCCGGTTAGCCTAATGTGCATGTCATTGAACTTTGGGAGAAAACTGGTGTATCTGGACAAACACACCCAAGAACATAAAGAACCCAGGACCTGCTTGGTGTAAAACACATGTGTCAACCACTATGTCACCTCTTCGGGAAATAAATTTCATTTTTAATTAATTCAAAGCCCTTTCCTGTTTCTGACTGGCTGAAGACCACCAGCTAATTCTTTGTATTGTTCTACAAGCCAACTTATCCATCACATTGGATAAATCAAATGATTATTTCATGATTGTCATATGCTGATGATCTTTCTCACAGACCGCATGTAAGATAGACGAGCTATTCCCCATGGCAGATGACTCCAGGTGTGCACCAGCTTGGCTAGCTACTGAGTACAATTAATACTAAAGCACTGCAACCATGAGCTGTCAAAACTTTATTTGATATATATGCTTCACCTCTCCCTCTCTTCAGAGAAAGCTAGTGAGAAAATGACTCCGAAGACTAGAATACGTCCTTACTCTCAAATGTTTCATTTCATATTTTGTTTCATATTTTTTTAGAATTTGTCCAAAACAAATTGGAGAAAAGGCTTAGTGGAGAATAACATGTGGCACTTGATGTTACCTGTTTTTTTTTTTGAGCTGTACTCTGAATTTTGATGATGATTGTTTGTATTTCTTAAAATAACAACAGAAATCTACACACTTGTAACCTGTCCTCTATAATATGTACTCTTATCACAAAAGGATAACCAAAAAGACTAAAAAATGAATACTGTACAAATAAAATATCTGAGAACTTTTTTTTTTATCTTGTAGAAGTTGTTGGAAATAATCACGAGAGTGCTTAAGAACATATATTCTGAAATGAAGCCATAAAAAACATTAATTAAAACAGTGATTCCTTATTTCCTTAGTAGCATTACTGCCAGTTAAACACTGTGGTTGGAGCTGCATCATAAACCACACCAAGCTGAATGGGTGGTGCAGCCTGTTATTTAGTGCTAGCATGCGGTTTGGGACACAGCCCAGATCATCTACAGCAGACTGATACAAATGTCAGTGATTCACCTCAATATTAAAATAAAAAAAGTCACTGAGCAGTATGTTCACTAGAATACTGAAGCAATTACTAATACAAGGAAAAGAAACAAAGATGGGCCTTTATTTTCGTGCAAATTTCTAATTATTTAAGATAAACATTGAGAAAATGCTTAGGAACCTGAAACAGAACCATTGTGGAGAAGCATAAACACATCAAGAAAAAAGAACTGGTTGCAGGCTGGGGTGAAATTGCTTTCAAACCTGTAAAAAAAAGAAAAGAAATAAATAAATAAAGATGCAGACAGAAAACCTTTACACTGAACAGTGGTTAAATCAATATTTTAATTGACTTTTGTAATGAATGGACACATGACAAACACATGAACACATAAAAACCATGAACATAGTGTCTGGTGAGGAAATATCTTTTGCAAAAGAAGAATTCTTTTGTCACATTTTCATCTCTGGACAACATTACGAGACCATGGTCTCCCCCATTAAAAGTGAGCTCTTGACTTTTTCCATGGTTATATATATGTATAGTATGCACAGTGAAATGCTTTTGTTCCAAATATCTGAGTCAGCCATAACACAGCATTTTAAGGGCCTTGATCAAGGACTGAACAATGGCAGGTTGGTGGTGCTGGGATTTAAAATTGAACTTTGGATCATTATTGAGTCTCCACTCCCCTAAGTGCACAGACACTATCAAGCCATGCCCTAATCATACACGATGTAGCTGCATACATTAAGCCACCCTTTTACATATCTCATAATTCTTTGCATGTGACAAAGTATCAGAGAACATAATGTACAAATAAATGGCATAGTGGTCTAACCAATAAAAACTGAAAAATTAGACAAGATCATATGTTGACTGATGTGGATAATTTCTATGAGCATCAGAATGGTCCCTTCATCATCCTTAGGACCCTGAATAATATCGTGAACATTATCTCCGATTTTTTGCAAAAAAAAAAAAAAAATTGCAAAAACTTTCATGTAATTTTTCTCAAAAACATCTTTCTGGTTAGACAAGTCTTGTTTACTTTAGCTATGTATGAAACTATGAGAACATGCCGTGCTTATAAAAATGCTTCTATGTTTTTGTATATCGATTCACTTCTGAGTTTATATATATATATATATATATATATATATATTATACAGGGATCTCTCACTACTTTACGCTCCAGTTCATGTGGCTTCAGTGCATCGCGTTTTTTTTTTTCAATTTTCAATGAATTAAAAATAAAGAAATTAAAGAACAATATGGAAAAAGTTAAGGAAAATGCTGCAAAAACAAGGCTAACTATGCAAAAAAAAACAAAAAACCCTAAACAAACACAAAACAAAAAACAACCCAAAACCTCCCATCAAAACTAGTTACATTTTTGTGAGATGCGCATCTGAGTGCGTGCACGTGCGTGTATTTATATTTTATTTACATCTTATGCATTATTTTTGAATGTTTAATTGTTATTATAAGCATTTATAGCATTGAATATGGATTTATTGATATTATATACACATATACATGTCTGTCTTCCTTTCGGCTTTTTCCCTTTTACTCGGGAGTCGCCACAGCAAATCATCTGATTCGCACATTTTCATTTGGCAGAGGTTTTTTTTTAGGTCGGATGCCCTTCCTGTCACAACCCTTTTTTTTTTTTAGCAAGGGACAGAAACACGCTGACGGCTTTGCAGCTACTCTTTACGAAAGTCAGCAATGGTTCTTTTACATGCCTCTCACCATAGACAGTGAGAGACATGGCCCGCCTTTGATAACCCAGTTAGCAGCACTGGGGGTGGGGGTGGGGGGACAGTGACAACCTTGTGGAGAGTGGGACTCGAACCCCCAACCTTTGGATCAGCGATCCAGCGCCCTATACCACTAGACCACCACTGCCCCATATACACATATACATGTACGTATAAGTATGTCAGTCAAGGGGGATTGGGGGGGTGATCCTACTTTGCGGAATTCGGTGGTCACGTGGGGACCTCACTACCAATTAACCATGAAAAGTGAGGGATCCCTGTATGTGTGTGTATATATGTATATAGTTTGTGTATGTTGTATAACACTTATTTAAATTTAAATTCATTTCAATTACACACCAAATAATATTTTGTAAAAGAAAGTGTCTCCCAAAACAAATTTATTAATTAAGACAAATTAGCCTTACCAATCAATTAAGATGTAATGGTACTCAATTAAAACCTAATTTTGTGTCTCTAGTAGCTAAAATACTACAGTGGCTGAGGTAAGCTTTGGTACACGTCACGCAGAGGAGGCACCATTTCCCTGTTTTAGTTATCTTTGATGGAGTGGCAAAAATGTACATGTGCCATGAAGGGACTGTTGTTTGTAATCTATGGCAGATTGATGTTTATCAATATATAGATTTAAATAAGAAAACCAGATGCTTTTGTAAATCTGTGAGGAATTTTTAGTTTTGTTTGAAACAAAGACCTGTCTCACAAGTCCAGAGTAAAGCCAAAACGATGAAACTTCACAATAGATTACACATGGATATATTTGCACACATATAAATTGAAAGGTGAGTTTTGGGGTTTAATATAATCTGTTTTAGAGGATATTTCTTGAATAGATGTCATGAAAATATAAAAATGAAAGTTTATGTTCTCCTGATGGTGGAGAATAGTTAAATGAAGGCAGATTGTAGATTGACGGAAGTATGGAACAGATTACAAGGCTCAGTAATGGATGCAGATCCACTTAGATACTCGAAGGCTCTTTGCCCAATGAGTTTCTTGGATCAAAAGGTGTTGTGACAACACAAGCATGATGGAGTGACCTCGTTACCATCGTGTATTTGTTATAGCTAGTCGCTTCTTATTCCCACAGTAACGGTGAGTCGCTAATGATTTGCCTTCACACTTGATATGCAGCAGTGAATCAGCGCTAATTTTCCCATCAGCCTCAGTTCCAAGCTTCCCACCAACAGTGTGATGTTATTGCTACTTTTTAGGTTTAAGTGTCCCAACATGACTTCCTATGGGCTGGGCACATGAGGTCATATCCTTCCCTGAATGAAAAGCAGGTTTATATTTCTCTCATCATTCAGGCCAGGAGAGAAAAGAACTGATGACGTCTGCCAACAACAACTTTGTTTATTCCATCAGTTATTTCATCATTCTTTTCTAATAAAATCCAATGCTGAGTGGGTCTCATTGACTAAACCTGCTCTGTCTCAAATCTCATACTATTACCTAATACCTAAAAGTATTTATAAATGCAGAAGCTCCACATATTACAGATGTTACACTACCTGACGTGATGACGTACACGCCATTGCTGTTCCACGTTTAGGGGTGTCTTATATTGCTTGCTTTCTTGATATTGCGTGTCATTGTGTGCAAGACTAAGTCAGACTGCAACTTTACAATATTATTTCAAAGTTGAAATGACCTTTTTCTATTTCGCTTATACAATAACAGCTCATTCACAAGAACTTTGCAGCTAATGCTTCATTAATAATAAATGCATTTGGAAGACGTGCAATCATTAATATTTTGTATGTTTTCTTTCAGCAGATGTTCTGTAATATCAATCTTAAGTAAAGCTCAGAATCAAATCAGCATGTTCCAGAGTCTGTTTCTGTGTGTTGGATGGCTTTCTGGGAAGGGGAGGTGAGTAATTCCCCCTTGAAAAATACATAGTTTTAGAGACAGACAGCAAGGTTAAAAAGTTTTGAATAATGTTTCGGGTGTCTGGGTTTAGGCTTAGAGATAGGGTGAGGAGCTCAGACAGCCAAGAGAACTCAATGTAGAGTCTCTGTTTCTCCTCATCAAAAGAAGTCAATTGAGGTAGTTCAGGTATCTGATTAGAATACCTCCTGGTTGCTTCCCTTTACAGAGAGTTTACGGAATGCATTACATATCTGTCCGGCCTGAGAACATCTCGAGATCCCTTAGGAATATCTAGAGAGTGTCATCAGGTAGAGGGATGCCTGGGTTCGCCTTATAGTCTTGTTGCCTCAGTTTTGACCGGACCTCAGACAAGTGGAAGAATATAATATTCTAATTATATCTCTAGCATGACTGAAGTTGATGGCCACAGCCACACATGGTAATATTACACAAGTTCATGCTCTCAACAGTACTATGTAACTTCTTGGTTGTTTCTTTAGACAAAGTGAGAATTGTACACACACACACACACACACACACACACACACACACACACACACACACACACACACACACACACACACACACACACACACATATATATATATATCTTCTTCTTTTCCTTTCGGCTTTTCCCTTCAGGGGTCGTCACAGCGAATCATCTGCCTCCTTCTCACCCTATCCTCTGCATCTTCTACTCTTACTCCAACTACCTTCATGTCCTCCTTCACCACATTCATAAATCTTCTCTTTGGTCTTCCTCTAGGCCTTCTTTCTGGTAGTTCCGACCTCAGCATCCTACTACCAATATACTCATTATCCCTCCTCTGTACATGTCCAAACCGTCTCAATCTAGCCTCTCTGACTGTCCCCAAAACCTCTTACATGTGCTGTCCCTCTCACTCTCTCTCTCTCTCTCTCTCTCTCTCTCTCTCTCTCACTCTCTCACACCAAGAGTGGTAACTATGGGGATTAATCTTTGGATCAGTAACCCATCACCTTTTCCACTAAGCCACTATCCGTGTCTAGCCATATTTTAATCTATAATAATTGCATCCTGAATTATACTCTGAGGTGAAAGAACATCCAGGTATTTCTACTGTACTTTGCACTATGGAAATTGAAACAGTACTTAGACTGTGTCTCCTGATCTTTCACAGATTTGCTCATTGAGAAAAAGCCATAATCTTCAGTGGCCATGTTTAAGGTCTTTTGGAGCTGCTCAGAGCTGCAGTCTGTTGTTCTATCAGGTGATTATGTTCCAGTATCATCCGCCATGTGCTCTTGAAGATGAGAAGAATTCGTCAGAGCCTGACATGTACATACATGTGAAGAGGCTATTTTACCTCAAAGTTATGGTTGTTGATCAATTAATGTTGCCATTAGACAAGAATAAAAAAATCTAATTAGTACGCTGAGGCACATTCAGTGTCTCGTCCTTCTGCAGTGACTAGTTGCAGTGTTGGAAGTATTCAAAACTCATAGACAGATGAGGCAGGGGAGCTTCTGATTCAGTTATGAAACCACCAACCAATGATAAGCCAGCGTTAGCTTTAAGTTTGCAAATGGCAGACAATATTTTTGACACGCAGAATGTCAATATCTCATGTCTCTTAGTTTAGAGAGTGAAGGAGAAACAGCCAGTTGAGTTGGTTATGAACAGAAAGAAGTATATTCTACAAAATGACCTGCTTTTACATCAACTGGGATCAGAACTGCAGCTTGAGGTTCTCTGAGTATTTATAGACATCATATTCATCTTGAGGTATTCTGATCTCTGGTCTGGCCATGCAGATGATCATAAAACCATGACATACAATAAACTGCATTTTCACTGGCCTGGCCTAAGAAGAGATGCTGCTCAATTCTGCAGGAAAATTGCAGAAAAATAGATTGTTCCTGAAGGTTATAAGTAATAGAACCTATGCCACCCAAACTCCATTAAACAACAACAACAGAAGAAGAATGTAATACTGTGCACCAGTAAAATAATTATGTAATATGCTCAGCAAAAAACTACTACAGCTGCCAAAATGTATGTGTGGTTCTCTTTAAAAAATAAAATAAAAGAGGGAAAGAAAAAAGTCAGGTAAAGCTAGCATAACACAAGTTGTGCAAAACTAACCGTATGCACTGGAGTTGGCATCTCATTCTTTCTTTTTGTCTGCATCCAGTGGGTGAGGGTAGTGATTTTTTTCTGAAAATTGGATTTCCTTTTTTCATGGAAAAAAAAAACATCTATTATTATTACACCCAGAGCTTCACAACAGCCTTTTTCATCTAATAATTTTTATGGTTTGTAAGTTTGTATATTTATCATTGTTCTCCCCCCCCCCCCCTAACATTTTGAATATCAAAAACCAGAGGCATGCCATATTTTTTTCAACTCCCTAATGCCCCCAGTACCCCCAAGCCTTGCTGGTTCTTACTTCTACAAACAATTCCGAATTGTCACGAGAATGAGATTTACCAAACCGAGGCACCGTTTAAATCCAATCCGATGTGTTGATGATGCACTACACAATTCCACATGTGCAGATTAGTGTAAAACACCTGGCTGAATAAAAGGAGATTGTTACAAAGCTACAAGAGTCACTCTGAAACAAGTTCAGTGCTTTCCAGACCTCCAGACACAAGACCTGCAAATAAACATGGCTTACTTTCTCACTCCAACTAAAAACATACCTGTACACATGAGCTACATGTGCTTCTCACTTGGCTAGCACAAACATGCGCTGTGGATCAAATACAACACATTCAGGCATCAGTCAGTGCCTTCAAATAAACGCCGTCATTTCTCAAAAACAATGGATTTCATTTACACACAATAGTAATTGTTGCCAAAATGCAGAAAATGTTCTTCATCTTTAACAGTATTTCACACAATGCTGACCTTACATTTATTAATTTTCCTATTTTTTATTCCACTTATTTTATCCAACTGCTTGAGCTAGGCAAGAATCCAAACCTTATTACAAGAAGCACATCTGTATGCTTCAAAGCACAAGGCAAAAACAAAGCTGACTACAGAGCATGAGACTGCAATTGGCATCCAACAAGTTACATATATGAATGATTGGATCATTAAAAAAAGAAATCCTTTTTTGTTTGTTTGTTTGTTAGCTTTATCAAGAACAACCTTAGTCCAGCATACTATCAATCTGTCAATAGTTCTACACTAAATAATATATAATTATTATTACCGTAATAAGGAATAACATATGACGGACCATACAGTACTCCACTTTTCATTGGGTCAGGGAACAGCACTCTAACATGTGACATTATTGCCAAAAATATGCCATTCCTCTTCGATCACAGCAATTGCCAACATTTACATTTCACACTTAACAATTACTTACCTGTTGATTCCTGCTCTAATTGAACATTTATAAACAATGATTCCTTTACTACCTGTGGATATCTTTTACCCATAGTTAATCTTGTTACAAAGAATCTGTCAATCATAAACTTATCTATGCTGAAGATGTCAGAACAGCTTTTACTTCTTACTTTTATAAAGCACAGACAATACCAATTCCAGTTAAAGGGTACCCGTACCCAAAATTTACCGCATTCAAAAAGCCACTATACTTTATTATTAACTTTTAAACATCGCGTGATGTCGGTAGTTTATTTATAAGTCCACATTTCCTTTTCTTCTATATGACATTCCTTGCTCACGGAGGTTGAGTGCGCGGACATGTTGTCTTCTTTTCACAAGGGTTAAAGGTCATTGTGACGTAACATCATTATTTGCATGTCGTATAGCCAATTGCAGAATGTCAGTATATTTTCCTCAAGCAATTCATGTTCTTTACAACAATAGCACTCCTGATCGTTTTTTTGACACGCACATTTTCCACAAGAGCACCAAATATTTGCCGGTTATTTGCTATGATTTTCCCGTGTAAGAGCTTCTGCCGGCTCTCCAATATCATCCTCCGAGTCGTCACTTTCCTGGTCCGATTTCACTAAATGTGGATAGTCTTTCTTCAGTGGTTCATATAAATAACCTTCTAATCCGTCTACGAAATTGTCTTCGTCCATGGTTTTTTAAAAAAAAACTACTATAATGTCTGTTGGCTGTTTTTTCCAAGTTCCCGTGAGCTTGTGTTGTATATGTCAGGTATATAGCCTTATGTTTACATTGCAATCTCGCAGTTCCGGTCGAGGCTTTGTCAACGATATGATGTCACTTCAAATGCACCGTTTTGAAACTCCTGTGCTCTGAAGCTTGTCATTAGTGAAGCCCTTAAATCGCTTAAAGCTGGTTTGTGAGAAAATATAATAAACGCCTTATAGGTGTCACTAGCTATACAAATTAGGTATATGAGCGCTTTCACTACAGGTACCCTTTAAATAAACACATTTCTCCTTTGGCGGGTAAAAGACAGAAGTTATTGGTTTATCATTGTGGGGCAGGGTTATGTATATGGTAATGACTGAGTTGTGAGGTTAATGTTATCGAGTCATTGGACATTTGGGTCATTATTGATAGGAGGTCTGGTTTAGGAGTAGTGTAATTATTGTTGAGGGACTGAGTTTTTGGTGTAAATCTGGTTAGAATGAGAGGATGGGTCTTCTGTGGGGTTGCTGAATCTGCATTGGTTTAAAGATCAGCACACAGTGTTGTGTTCTTGGTTGGGAGCAGGGTGAAGAAAGGTTTATTTATTATGTTTTATTAATGTTGAGCAAGGTTTTTGGTTAAGTGAAGGATTTGGAGTCAGGACGGTTCTTTTGATAAGAAATAAGGTTTATCTGTATGCAGCATAATTAATGACTAATGGCAGAATTAGGAGAGCGAAGGGCGAGGTTGAGGTGAATGGTTATTTGGAATTTCCTTTATGTGTTTACTGGTAACTGTGTCATGAGATTACTTTTTAATCAGATGGTCATGGAAAAACTTTTCAGTTACATTGTGTGGTGTCACCCAAGTAAACATGGGTTTCCCTTTCGAGTCTGGCATCTTTTTCCTCATGAGAGTTTTTCCTTGAAACCATTGTCACAGGTTTATTGCATTGGGATGTACAGTGGAACCTTTGGAGATTAATTTAATTTGTTCTGGGACCCAGTTCGTAGAGCAAAATGCTTGTATAATAAGGCGAATTTCCCCATAGGAAATAATAGAAAATCCATTAATGATTTCCAGCCCTTCAAAATGCCCCCAAATATGTCTGATATAAGACATTTTAAAGGTTCTTGTTCTCAGAAATAATAACCTATGTTTAACAAAGGCAAACACAAGCAAAAATGTATTCATGAAATGCATAAAAAGGGAAACTAAACCTGCACTTTACCTCGAAGATGTGATTAGTTTGGCATAAGTAATATTAAGAGGAGACAGACGAGGGAGTTAGTTTTTAGAATGAGAATTTCCACCAATGAGAATGTCTGGTCTTTTTGGGCGCACTTGTTCTTGCATTACTAGCATAGCATAGGAAATCGATAACCTCTTTCTTCAATTTGACAGTTATTTCATCTTTGCATTTATTTCCACTATTGTCCTTTATTCAGTATCCGTTTTAGTTGCCATAGTAAGACAGTTTTCAATGTAGTAATTACCACCAAGAAACACAAAATTAACAATAAACTCACAAGAGATGGTCATGCAACGAGAAACAGATACCGTTTGAGTTGACCAGCATCTTGAAGCCACTGAGAAATGCTGCGTGATCATGTGAACAACAAGTGATTCTTTGTTTTGCTTACGTGTGCATGGGGCATCCTTTTGTTATGAAACCTTCCTCGTCTTTCAGTGCAGAAAATTCTCATAGGCGTCCGTTGTTAAGCAAGTTCCTCATGAAAAGGGACACTCTTTTGAGGTACCACTGTGTAGGATTATTTATTTATTATAGGTTAGATTATAGTCATGGCATGTGGTTTCTGGTTTGTAGTAGGATTATGTGTGAGATGGTGGTTTATTAGGGGTAGGACAAGGATATTGGTCTTCTAATTACTTTCCTTAAATTTACTATGTATCTGTACAGTGTTTGGAAACCAGGATGATAATTCTTCAGATTTCCAGATATTATTTGGAGAAAAATTCAGCATGAGAACCGTAAATAAACAAGAATAATAACCCCCAGATAGACCTTCCAAACATCAACATGTGCACTTGTGTCCCATCATCTCCAATCTGAAAGAACAAAAAGGCTGAATGAGGGAGGTCCTATTAGTGTCTGATAGGATCAATGGGAAAAGCCTCCAAATGACCGTTTATGTTTTTCTCCCTCTAACATGGCGTTTAACTTGGTTCTCTGTGTGGTTCTCTCATAAAGTCAGCATATGGAAGTTATTAACAGACTTTTGAGGAGCATTAAGGGCTTTTGAGAAGTTTTATCAGTGATGAGATGTAATCACTTTTGGACTTTCACATGTAAAGATGGATCAGCAAATCACCTGCAGGTAGAACAGAAGTGTAACAACAGGACTGGATGTAGAAACACCCACTCGTACACATACGATTCATCTAAGCTTTATAGGCAAAACAGCCCAACAGAGTTCTAAGTTTTCTCATCAAGTTTTCTTGACCTTGGATTGACCTGGAAACACGGTAGGACATAGGCCCATAACTCAAGGCCCGCGGGGTCAAATTCAGCCCACCAGCTCATTTTATGTGGCCTGTATGAGGTTCAAAGTTTATGATTATCGTACATCCTTTGCATTAACTATTACCATGAAACCTAATTCAACATCCTTCCACTAGGTGGCAGCAGCTCTTTTAAGTGAAAAGCCAGTCATTCATGACTCAAAAAAGATTGCATGCTTGCTTATTGCTGTTAAGCTTTGTCAGAAAATGCAAGTAAAGAGGAAAAGAGATCAAATTTCTAAACATATCATTTTGCGATAGATTTCATAGTTGATTTTTAGAACAGATTTTCAGTGATTTATTTGGCCCTTGGTCACCTTTAAATTTAGTATAGTGGCCCTTGGTGAAAATGAGGTTGACACCCCTACTGTAGGACAAACCAGGGTCCTTGGTGGTCTGGGGCTCAGATCAAAAGAATTCTGGTCCATCGTATCCTGAAGATGCCTACTCCCTGTAACATGTGTTACATACATAGGGATCCCTTGATACTTTGCGTTTCAATTCATCTGAGTTCAGTGCACTGCTTTTTTTTTTAAATATTCATCAAATTAAAAAATAAGGAAATTAAGGAAGAATAGGGGGAAAAGTTAAGGAAAATGCTGCAAAACAAGGCCAAGTATGCAAAAAAACCCCCAAACAAACAAAAACAAAAAAACAACCCAATCCCCCATCAGAACTACTTACATTTTTATGTGAGATGTGCATCTGTGTGTGTGTGCACACACGCACGTCTGTATGTGTGTATTTATATTTTACTTACATCTTATGCATTATTTTTGAATGTTTAATTGTTATTATAAGCATTTGTAGCATTGAATATGTATTTATTGATATTATATACACATATACATGTACATATATGTCAGGCGGTGGGGGTGGGTGGGTTGGGGGGTGTCAATCCTACTTCACGGAATTCAGCGGTCGCGGGGGGGATCTCAGTCCCAATTAACAGCGGAAAGTTAGGGATCCCTGTATATGCATTGGTAAGTCGACTAAGTCTGCACATGGACACCCTGAATTGCTGAACCTGTGATTAGCTTCAGCTCAAATATTTTCTCAGATTGTTGATAAATGTCAAAAAAAAAAAGGAAAGAAAACATCAGTGGTTTGTGATTCATCACTGATAAATATGAGAAGACTAACCCCAAATTCACATGGGATGCAAAAGAGAGGAGATGTGGCAAACTTTAGTCAGTCCATAGTTTTGACAGTCGCCTCCTTATGTTTAAGAAGGAAACCAGCCTCTTTTCCATGTAAAGTTAATCACTGTCTATGACACTTATTCCTCGAAAGAGAGAGAGAGAGAGAGAGAGAGAGAGAGCTTAGATCATAAGTTAATTGTAAAAGCTCGGTCTATTTTCATACAAATTCAGACTATAATTGTATCAAAACTCTGATTTTTATCCAAAATTAAAGTCATATGTTAACAAAAGTACTTTTCCTGGCATGAGTCCAAAATTGACACAGATTAATTTTCGCTAGTTGTTCCTTCTTAACGTATGCTCCCTGCTGTAACAACAAAATCCTGTAACAACAACAAAAAAAAGTCACCTTATCTTTTCGGTAAATTTCCAAATTTTTATACATTAATCTCAATGTCAATTGTTCCTATGACTTCACAGGTAGTACCAGGCATTCAAAACACAGTTTGAGAATCGAATATAATCTAAATTATAATTTCATTAAAATATGATTTACAAGGTGGTGTCGCTGTGGTAAGGTGTTGGATTATCGATCCTTAGGTTGGGGGTTCAAGCCCCACTGTCATCGGTTGTCACTGCTGCAGCCCTCCCCCCCACCTCCCCCGCCCCAAAGTGCAGCGAAGTGGGTTATTGAAGGCCGGCCATGTCTCCCACTGTCTATGGTGAAAGGCTGTACTTTCATCAAGAGTAGGCCACATAGCCATCGGCTTGTGCGATGGCCTGGTGAGCTGTCCATGGTGTACGCTTTCCACTCCCAAAGTCGGCTGAGATGGGTGCCAGCCTCCCTACGACCCTAATTAGGATTGAGAAATTGAATGAATGAATGAATGAATGAATTACCTTAATAAATATTCTTTTCAATGTACTTGTCTCATCATTCTTAGGTTTATCTATTAGTTAACAGTCTGTGGACGTATTTTTTGCATTTTTAATTTCATGGATAATTTTATGTTTTAAAAGCATGTTTTATATATATCCAGAACACTCACTCACTCACACACACACACACACACACACACACACACACACACACACACACACACACACACACACACACACACACACACATATGGTAAAGCTGTGGTAAAATGTTAAATATAAGATAAACAAGCATATGCAGCAAAACCACTATCTTTAATAGACCTCCGTTTAATGTTTTATAATTATTTGTCATGACTTTATACTCCCAAGACACGTTTACTTTTTTCATTTGAACTGGAGGGAGACCAAGTCAGTATCTGTGAAGCCAAAGCCAAGCTAACCACTGTAAATTACCCCTTAATAATGACCACGTGAGACTGTATGGTGAAGCTCCTTTGAACTTACTTGACCCCTAAACATTAAGCATTATCCTAAATTGAGGGCTTCAAACTCCGCAATGAAGTTTTAAATTCTAATCTGATATAAAAACAAAAAAGTAAATAACGGTAATAAAAGTGTCCTCAAATAAATGTTTTGCCATAATAAGTAAGCTGTTAAAAATTGAAATGTATCCATTTTTAATCCACTTACATGGTTTACATTATTGTTGTCCCCTAACAAGCCTTTCTTGAAGTTATTAAGATTCAAAAAAGGCAGTTTTTCATACACAGCATGAATATGAGGAGAAGCAGCACAGTATAAACTTCATTTTCTGTTCATTTTCTGTACCCGCTTAATCCTAACTTGGGTCGCGGGGAGACTGGCGCCCATCCCAGCCAACTTCGGGCGAGGGCAGAGTACACCCTGGACAGCTCGCCAGGCCATTGCAGGGCGGAAACACGCCGACGGCTTTGCAGCCTACTCTTGTCGAAAGTCAGCAATGGTTCTTTTACATGCCTCACACCATAGACAGTGAGAGACATGGCTGGCTTTTGATAACCCAGTTAGCTCCACTGCGGGGGACAGTGACAACCTTGTGCAGAGTGGGACTCGAACCCCCCAACCTTTGGATCAGCGATCCATCGCCCTATACCACTAGACCACCACTGTCCCTCCAGTATAAACTTATACCTCCCATTGCTTATTATGCATTTCGTTACTTAAAACACCTCCATAGCAACATTCATTTCATATGATATCCATAAACATAATCCATTTATGTATAATGATCATCTTAAACATTACTTTTGATTAGCTGTTCAAAGGAACAATAGTATAGGGGCAGTGGTGGTCTAGCGGTATAGGGCGCTGGCTCGCTGATCCAAAGGTTGGGGGTTCGAGTCCCACTCTCCACAAGGTTGTCCCTGTGCCCCCCCAGTGCAGCTAACTGGGTTATCAAAGGCCGGCCATGTCTCCCACTGTCTATGGTGTGAGGCATGTAAAAGAACCATTGCTGACTTTCGACAAGAGTAGGCTGCAAAGCCGTCGGCGTGTTTCCGCCCTGCAATGGCCTGGCGAGCTGTCCAGGGTGTACTCTGCCCTCGCCCGAAGTTGGTTGGGATGGGCACCAGCCTCCCCACGACCCAAACTAGGATTAAGCGGTTACAGAAAATGAACTGATGAGGAACAATAGTGTATTAGAAAGAGTGCATTAATATTGACCTATGACCCTGCTGTTAAAAAAATTATCAGAGCCTTTTCTTGCCAGAACTGAGAAATCAGGAATACTGTGGTATAATGATACCCATTTGCTCACATGTTATTGTACATAATAGTTTATTTAGTTTGAGGCCTGAGTCACTTATGAATGATGCTAATAATCCTGTCATAGTTCATAAGAAACATGACAGCCTTTCAGGTGAAACTCATGATTATCTGTAACGGAAAGTTAGGGTTTGGCACAATGCTCTGGGAGGATCACTTAACGTGACACTTGTGCTACAATCAGCTCTTTCAACTGCTGCTTTCCTTCGATTGTTCCTGGCCTGTAAATTAGATTTGACATTTCAGGATCCGTTTCTGCAAAGTGTTTGGCCTGTCACAACCAATCAATTAATCACAAAATATGCTGAGTGTTTAAGGAGGTGAGTTCAAACACAGGCACTGTGGCTACTAAAAAAAATCATGCACATATGCTTAATGCATTGTAGCTGATCTCACATGTGTGTTAATGATGGTGCAGGGATTTGATTCAAATGAAGGTGTGATAAAAGAGTGTTAAACAAGCACTGATGAATGCTGAATCAATCGTTTGACACAACTGTAGGACTTATATGTGCTGTTTAGTACATTTGTTGTTTTGAAGACAACCAGTAAGTTACAGAGAACAAGCATGGATGAACTGGAACTCGCTGCTTCTGACATTGTAATTCATTCAATCGTTCATTTTTTTGAACTGCTTGATCCTATTTAGGTTTGTGGGAAGGCTAGAGCCCATCTCAACTGACTCTCGGTGAGGGCAAAGTACCCTGAACAGCTTGCCAGGCCATCGCAGGACTGAAACACACTGAGGGCAATGCAGCCTCTTCCTGATGAAGGTCAGCAATGGTTAATTTACATGCCTCTCATCAAAGACAGTGAGATAAAGGGCTTTGACAACCCAGTTAGCAGTGACAGTGACAACCGTTAATAGTGAGGCTTGAACCTCTGACCTTGGGATCAGTAATCCAGCACCCTGCCACCTGACCACCACTGGCCAGACATAGTAATTGACATCTTTAAAATTATGCAGCTTTGGTCGAGCGGTGTATTTAAAGACTTACATAAACTGTTGGTACTGACAAGCTGTTGTGGAATTTATCCACCTACACCCACCTGGACCAGCCAGCGAGCACTATGAAGGTGATGCTTTTTTTTCTTTTCCAGTGCACTCAAACCCATCAGGTCGACTCTCCTGGGTGACAAGCTGACAGCGATGCAGGTGGATGCCTCTCTTGTCTCCTGGATTGCGGAACACCTCACCAGAGTATGTGCACCTGCAGCACTGCATATCAGACACAGTGGTCAGAAACATCGGAGCACCACAAGGGACCGACCTCTCCCCTTTTCTCTTCACCCTCTACACAAGGACTTCAGCTATTGCACAGAGACTTCCCACCTTCAGAAGTTTTCTGATGATTCTGCTGTCATCGGATGTACCAGTGGAGGTGATGAGATTGAACATGGGGCTGCTATTGATTCCTTCGTCACATGCTGTGAGCAGAATAATCTGCACCATAATGTGACAAAGACCAAGGAACTGATTGTGAATTTTAGGAAACTCAAAACACCAGCAACCACTGTTTCCATTCAGGACGACAATGTGAAAATGGTGGAAGATTACAAATACCTTGGAGTTCATATTCACAATAAACTGGACTGGGTTAAGAACACTACTCCACTTTGAGAGAAGGTAGAGCTGTCGGAAGAAGAGCCAGAGCTGTCTCTATGTTTGAGAGCGCGAAGGTTGTTTAACATCTGTCGGATACTACTCAGGACGTTCTAGGGGTCTGTTGTGGCCAGTGCTATCCTCTACACTGTTGCATGCTGGATCAGCAGGATGAGGGTTGCAGAGGTAAACAAACGGAACAAACTTATCTCCAACTTCAGTAACAATGTGGTGCTGGAGCTGGACTTTCTCACGGTAGTGTCAGAGAGGTGAATGTTATTCAAAATAAAGACAATATTGAATAATAACTCCCACCCATTTCACAACCTGATGATTAGTCACAGGAACATGTTCAGTGAGACACTGGTGCCACCTAAATCAGGGGTGCTCACACTTTTCCATCAGGCGAGCGACTTATAGAATGACCAAGTCACAAAGATCTACCCACTACAAAAATGCAAAAAATATATTTACTTTAAAGTATATTGATAATTCTTTATGTTTAAATGTATGTTTATGTCCCTTGCATAACCGCATGAGCCAATATAACGAATTCCGCAAAGTAGGATCGAACCCCCTGGCTGACGTGTACGTACATATATATGTGTATATAATATCAATAAATACATATTCAACGCTATAAATGCTTATACATTGGTACCTCACCTTATGAAATCGATCGGTTCCAGTGCCTTTTTCTTAACCTAGATTTTTCGTAAATTGAACCACATTTTATATGTAAAACGTGTGATTCGTCCCAAGGCCCCCAATACTACCCTCTAAACCCTTTAAAAATTATAAAAGTATCCCTTTTAAGACCTCCTTCTGATTCAATATCTTACCGATGGTAGATGGGTTTGGCCATATTCCTTTGCGATATCACTCAACTGCATGCCACAAGCTCGGTTCTTCTTTTCACTCGCATCGGAAATCACACGCTTGTGTGTGTGTGTGTGTGTGTGTGTGTGTGTGTGTGTGTGTGTGTGTACGTGCGTGTGCGTACATGTGTGTGTGCGTGCATGTGCGTGACCATATCTTCTTAGCAGAGTTATAATCTTACAAATGTTTATGGAAGGTTAAAAGCCTGAGTCAAAAAATAAAGTTGCAATGGCACACTCGAAAAACTCATGAAACAACAGTAACTCTGTCCTTTACACGAAAAGCATTATGGGAGATGCTGCTCCATAAGAGCCAATGGGAGGGAGCTGCATCATCCCTCCTAGCCAATGGGAGGCCAGCGGGGTGGGATGTTGGAAATAGTCAATGGGAGAGCAGCTCGTGCATTGTTTGAATGTTTGAATGGCACGTTTTAATATTTGAATGGCACGTTTGGCGCATTTCATGAAGAGAACTTGTTTCATATACAGAGACAAAACATTTTGGAAAATGTTTTTTGTAACCTGGATTTTTTGTTTGCTGGGACTATCGTAAGGTGAGGTACCACTGTAATAACAATTATACATTTGTACAGAGGAGGGATAGTGAATATATTGGTAGTAGGATGCTGAGGTTGGAACTACCATTCAGAAGGCCTAGATGAAAACCAAAGAGATTTATGGATGTGGTGAAGGAAAACATGAAGGTAGTTGGAATAAGAGTAGAATATGCAGAAGATAGGGTGAGATGGAGGCAGATGATTCGCTGTGGCGACCCCTGAAGGGAATAGCCAAAAGGAAAACCAGAAGAACAATTAAACATTTAAAAAATAATGCATAAGAGGTCAATAAAATATAAATACACACATACAAATGCGCGAGCTCCCACAGATGCGCAGCTCACATAAAAATGTAAGGAGTTTTGATTGGGGGTTTTGGGTTATTTCTTTGTTTTTGTTTGTTTTTGTTCATTTTTGCATAATTGACCTTGTTTTGTGGCATTTTCCTTAATTTTTTCCCTTATTTTTCCTTACTTTCCTTATTTTTTAATTCGATGAATATTAAAAAAAAAAAAAAAAAAAGAAACGTGATGCACTGAAGCTGCATGGATTGAAGCCAAAGTAGTGAGGGATGCCTGGATTACTCACTGACAGGATTCATTCGGTATCTGTTTATATAGATATTAGTAACTTCTAATTTTAGATTCACAGACACACACACACACACACACACACACACACACACACACACACACACACACACACACACACACACACACACACACACACACACTCATCTATATTCCTTTTTTGCTTTTTGAATTTTTCCCCATTTCCCACCCCAGTTTTCCCCAGTATTGCCTTCCCTATCACATGACCACCGACCACCACCAACCATTGAGGGGCAAAAGCATCCATATGCCCATGCATGCATATTTTATGAGATAGTCTAACATACTTGGAGGGAAAGCTATAGTTTAAAAAAGTGGGTGGCGATCGCTGTGAGTGACAGGCAAGTGAATGCATGCCAACCCTCCCTCTTGTGAGAGCTCGACCAATTGGCTCCCATGGACTCCTGGTCACAGATGACATTAAACCAGATTCAAATTTGTGATGTCCAGGTTAGTAGTCATGCACCTTATCGATGCACCACTCGGGAGCACTGCTTTGAGGTGTTAATGTTCTGGTCATGTGTATCACGAGTGCTAACAACTACACCACCATGTCTACATCTGTTTGACAGTGCTAATGAACTCTGTCTGTTTATCTTAACTTTGCCATTGATATTGCCCATGTTAGACCAGTTTGCCTGATATGTTGACTTGTGCCTGCATGGACTAAGTTTGTATATATTTCATCTGCACTTACATCCAGTGCCTATCATTCATTGTGAAAGTACATTCATATTGTTTCTCCTTCCCTGTCATGTCTGTCATGTGTGTGTATAACGTTTGGCTGAACAACAAAGCCATAAAGTATATATTACTTCCCCACTTCCACATTAAGGAGTCATTAGATGTCTGATTTTGGGGGGCTTTATAACTATGAGGTTTCCTGTCTTTTATGATGGTTTTGCCTCATGTTTTGGTTTGAAATTGTTAATATTTTTATCATCATCATCATCATCATCATCATCATCATCATCATCATCATCTACTCAGATTGCAGGGGAAGCCACCTAAACAGTGAGATCCAGATGTTCCTCTGTTCTTCTTATTATGTATTTATTTATTCATTCACTTTCTAAGCTTCTTAAATATAATTAGGGTCATGTGGAATCTGGTGCCCATTTCAGTTGATTCCAGGCGAGGGTAGGATACACCCTGGACAGCTCACAGGGCCAACACTCACACAACCATTCACATTCACACTCACATGTAGGGATGATTTGAGACAGCCAGTTCATCTACTTTGAATGTCTTTGGACTGTGGGAGGAACCTGGAGTACCCGGAGGAAACTCACAAAAGCACGAGGAGAACATGCAAACCCCACACACAAATGCCCGAGCTGGAAATCAAACCCAGGCCTTCTTGCTGTGAGGGGGACGTGCGAACCACTACATCACCATGCTGCTATTTATTTATTTATTTATTTGGGGAGGGAGGGAGGCAGCCTGCAGCCTGTTTCTTGACAAATTAGTTTGCATTTCCATGGATGCAGCAGGACCGAGTAGCTGAAAAAAAAATGCAGTTTCAGCAATGCCTGAGAAAACTCATAGACATGAAAGAATTAGCTCAATTCCATCTCCAAAGCACTATGAACCAGCTGGTCTAAAGTCATTTCTCTCCTTTAACTTATCTCCTATAATGTCAAGTTTGTAGGAGAAGCCTCACGATGTATAGAATTCATGGTACAGTGCTTATTACACTTTGACAGCAAAGCGGAGAACAATAACAAGCAGAATATTTAAATCACTTATGATGTAAACTAAGTTTTTGGTCATTATCCTAAAGAGGAGGAAATTGGTGAACAGTTCTAGGATCACAAGAAAGAACAGATACAGCAGTGTTACTAAATTCTGCAGTACAGCAGCTAATAATGGATAGAATGAGTCAGCACTCCAAGCTGGACCTCATTGCTGAAATGCTTACTGACCTGTCTTGACATGAGAAAAATTAATACTAAATTCAATTTATTGCTCCAGCCATTCGCTTTGACACCCTAACCAATAAATGTTCTGGGTGCCGAAGTAAAGTATTATGAAGACTTGAGAACCTATGCAGATCTCACATGCCAAGTTGATGCTGAGAAAAGGAGAAGAAAGAGGTTCTTTTCTTGCTTCTTTTGAATATTCATCAAACATTTTATGGCACAGTATCCTGTGATGGCACAGAACCCCACGGCCACCTTCAAGGCTGAGAGAAGACTGTGTGGAAATATCACCATTCTTATCATGTCTCATCTTCTCTACAGCTTTTTCTTTATTACATGGGAAGGGTCACAGAAAGACCATTCCAGCCAAGGAAGGTATGGGACAGTGATTTGCAGAAGTTCAGAGTTGGGTAAAATATCTTCAAACTTGACAATCCCACAGTGCATCATTAAACCCATTAATAACACACTGAGCATGTTTTTGGACTGTGGAAGGAAACCAGAGTACCCAGAGGAAACCCATGTAAACACAGGGAGAAAACATGCAAGCTCCACACAGAAATGCCTAAGCTGGGAATTGAACTCAGGATCTTCTTGCTGTGGGGCGGATGTGCTAACCATTATGCGACCGTGCCCCCTAAACTGCTAATGTTCTTAAATACTGTATTTTAAATACAGTGGTACCTCTCCTTACGATAGTCCCAGCAAACGAAAAATCCAGTTTTCCAAAATTTTTTTGTCTTTGTATACAAAACAAGTTCTCCTTACAAAACGTGCCAAACGTGCCATTCAAACATTCAAACACGCCATTCAAACAATAAAATGCGCTATTCAAACATTCAAACAATGCACAAGCTGCTCTCCTATTGGCTATGTTCCAACATCTCGCCCTGCTCACCTCCCATTGGCTAGGTGGGATGACGCAGCTCCCTCCCATTGGCTATCTCCCAACATCCTGCCCCACTGGGCTCCCATTGGCTAGGAGGGATGACACAGCTCCCTTGAGCAGCTGCTTGTTCATGAGTTTTTTGAGTGTGCTCATTGCAACTATTTTCTGGCTCAGGCTTTTAACCTTGCATAAACAGTTGTAAGATTAAAACTCTGCTAAGAAGACATGGCCAACACAAAGTAAGTACCTTAAAAAGTATGCTTTTATAATTTTTAAAGGGTAGTACTTGGGGCCTTGGAATAATTAAAAAAAAAAAATCTGAATACTAACTAAATATAACTGAAGGGGGTGAGTTATCTGGTGCAAAATGTTTGTCATATCACTCAGCCATACTTACAATTCTATGAAAAAATATTCATTCATTCATCCATTCATTCAGGGAGATACCATGATCAAGATGGTGGTTCACCAGAGTGAGACTTAGTCATTGCACTTCGGCTGAACTGATCTCAATGAATTCCTCAAATGTGAGAATCAGGACTGCAAAATAAAACATGATTTATGAAATGCTTTAATGTTTTTGTGAAAATATATTAAGTGTTCAGTTCCAGAACAGGCTTTTAGGGGTGTGTGAGATGACAGCCATGTTATTACGAGCTTTATACATTCTAACTTGAAGATGTGAGGAACATTACCATCCACAAATTAAAACAAACGGATTTCTTCAGATGCAGTCTCTATTAGTCATTCCATATCTTAAAGAGGAAACTGAGCTTCCTGTTGTACCCTTACACTGAGCGGGAACAAACACAGGATGGGAACCCTGGGGACTGTGATGAAACAAAAGCAGTGAAAATGAATCATGAAGTCAATCAAATGATTCATCAGCTCAAACATTAACACGCATAACTACTGAACAGTGTCCGGGGGAAAAATGGTTGTATGGTCTACTCATTAACATGGTTCACAGAAAAGAATATTAAAAATGTTCCCACATTGAAGTTTTCTCCAGGTTAAGGGTATTTAAGAAGTAAATGCTGAACTTTACCCTTTCTGACATCATCACGACAAAGGTTAAGCACTACACCATACAGGTTATTTTGTGTATGTAATGCAAATGCATTAACTTGGTATGAGCTTTATATGGACAAATTCAAGAAACATAAGAAGAAAACTGAAGATAATACAAACTGAAACAGGGTCAGAAATCTGAAAGTCTACAGAAATCTAACCTATTGAACAATTGCTCAAAAAAAAATCTTAAAATGACATTACAGTGCTTTAATATACAGAGAAACATGGAACAGGTGAACACACTTCTGGAAAGAACAAAAGATGGGGAGAGAACTGAAACAGAAACTAAAAGACAAGTTGTCACACAGGGAAGATCTGAACGATTCAGAGTGATAAAAACTTTCAGGATTTGCTGATTTAATCTGTGGAACAGTAAAACAGATTTTAATAGAATAAATAAATATTACAGAATCTGCACAGTTTAATTATTACTGAGTACTGAAATATAACATACATTTCTGCAAGTTTCTCAAGTATCTCAGGTCATCTAAAGATCTAGTTATTTGGTCAAACATGAAAAAAGTACTGCAAAAAGTTAAAGTGTACCAGAAGTAGTTTCCATTCTGAGTAAATTAATTCAACAAAAGCAGGAGCTTTTTTTCCAGGAGAAAAAAAAAATCTCTGTGGATTGTGTTACACAGGAGCACAGTTGCTTTTCTTTTTCATAGTAAGAAAAAAAAAACCTTAAAGAGGTGAGAATGAGCAAGTAGCAAACCTGGGGCATATTATACCCAGCAGAGGAGAGTCTGGCCGGCCAGTGTGGTGAGCCACAGATGTTTTAACATAAAAAACCAGGGGGTCACACACACCTGGGAATGGCGTACACGCATGGCCGCAGGAAACAGCCCACGGCCAAAACAAGCAAAACATCTTTCCAAGACTGCACAGATTTCCCCGATTTCCCTTACTCCTCTGCTTATAGGCTCTAATTTGAGGCTATCAGACTGTAAATGTGGCCATAATGTGACCCAAGTGAGGTGAAGGGTGAAACATAAAACCTGCACAATTATTAATGAACTCAGTGAGAAGGAGAAAGCTCATAATGGGAAATAATGCTCAGAACAATCCACTTTAAATGAGTCAAAAATATGAAGGTAAACCAAAATACAGAATAGAAATGGATTATCTCTAGTATGTGCATCCTGTGCACACCTGCAAACAGATTAAAATGAAAATTTGTGAATGCTGCATCACGTTTCACTTACCTTTTGTGGAAAAACACAGTTTATTTTATTTATTTATATATATATATATATATATATATACATATATGTGTGTGTGTGTGTGTGTGTGTGTGTGTGTGTGTGTGTGTGTGCGTGTGTATATGGAACAACACACGTATATGGAATATGTGTGTGTATATGGAACAACACATAGTTATATATATATATATATATATATATATATATATATAAAATAAACTATGTGTTGTTCCATATAAACACACATATTCCATATAATGTGTGTTGTTCCATACACACACACACACACACACACATATATATATATATATATATATATATATATATATACATATATATATATATATATATATATATATATATATATATATATATATATATATATATATATATATATATATATAAAAACACAGGTTCAGACAGTCATTAATAAAATAATTTTGGGGTTTTAATTATATATATATATAAATTCTCAGATTTTTTAAGCTTTTATCGGTAAAATTTTGTTTTTTTGTTTTTTTTTTTATTTCACAGATTATTTAAATATGACAGCACAAATAAATACATAGTGCAAAAACAAATGGACTCAGAAAATCAGGAAAATGTTCAGTAACAATGTACCTCATTGAGTAATTCAAATACTTTTTCAATTACTTATCAATTTTTTTAAGAAACCAAGAAAACTTTGAAGATTAAGATTATAAGGAAATTCATTGAAAATTCCTTTACTGGATCTGGAACCATATTTAATTATTTATTTGTTTATTTTAAAGAAACGTAAAAACTTTATATTTTTAGGACTTTTGAAACTCAGGAACATTCAGGACCATATGAACTTATAAAAGTCAAACTTTCATTACAAGAACAGAATTAAAATGAATTAGAACTGATGTGTTTTCTACTCTATTGTGAGAGCTGCTGTAACAGAAAATTGATCATAATTTGATCCATCAGAATCCTGATTTCAACCTAATGGTATAAACATTCCTATCAGTCCCTGACATTCATCATTAAGCTTTTTGGTTTTTTTTTTGTTGTTTAACATAAAGACCATCATAAGTGTATTATTTTGTCTATAAACATTAATTTCCAGCTATAGAAAACTTGCAAGTGTTTCATCTCCTCATCAGCGTGTGATTCAGAATTAAGGCTGTACTGGATTTTCTTACATAAATAAATCCTTATTTTTAGTACTTTTCTGACAGCTGAAATGGTCCTAACGACCAAACCACAAAGCATTCAGCCCAGATTTTCCATCGTCAATTACTAATTAGTCTCTCCAAATCTCCTGCTGAGTCACAGACAAATCACAGAATAAATATTTGGTAAGCCAGAGTTTAATCTCGGCTCTTACTATCTGAATGTTCAGCCGTGAAATAATATCTTTCAGTGAAGTCCAGATTGAATTGGAAGATTGAGGTGGTGAAGGAAAGACCACACAAAGCACAGGTTCAGACAGTCATCAATAAAATAATTTTGGGTTTTTAATTTGAGCATCATGGATGTCTTATCATCTCTTAAGGTGAGAAGCTCAGCCACCCGGTAGGTGCTCAGAATCGAACTGCTGCTCCTCCATGTTGAGAGGAGTCAGTTGAAGTGGCTCAGGCATCTGGTTAGAATGCCTCTCGAAACCTCCCTACTGTTGTGTTCCAGGTATGTCCAACCAGGAAGAGACCTCAGGGTGAACCCAGAACATGCTGGAGAGATTATGTCTCTCAGCTGGTCTGGGAACACCTCTGTGTCCTCCTACAAGTGCTGGAGGGATTTCTGAACCTTACTGCATAGGCTACTGCCCTTGCAATCTGACCCCATGTCAAGCAGAAGAAGATGGAAGACGACTGACATGATGACTGGATATTTCATCAATTCCTACTTTTATTCTACTGATGACTTCACAATGCAGGAATCAGTCACAAATAATGAACTAATAGGTAAGGAGGGTGATTGTAGGGAAATTCTAAGGAAGATTGGGGTGATTCAGTGGTTAACACTGTCATTACACAACTCAAAGTTTCTAGGTTCAAAATTCTGGGGTTTGCATGTTCGGCCCATACTTGTGTTGGTAGTAACAATGCTAACCACTGAATCGAAATGACTCCACCTTATTTGAATTTCTGTGCTGATTGTTTAAATTATCATTTACATAAACTGAACTCCTCTGTGAGTTTGCAGACTTCATTTCAAAACAACGTGTATTGATAATGGATGGATGGTTCCATAGTTTTAAGAAAGTAATCATCAACTGAGCTACTGTTACCAAAGAACACATTTCTCCTGAGAGAAGACTTCACCATGTCAGTATTTGCACATGTTATTCTTTTTATATAACAACATCATAATCTCCCCCAGTGCAGCTAACTGGGTTATCAAAGGCCGGCCATGTCTCTCACTGTCTATGCTGTGAGGCTGTAAAAGAACCATTGCTGATTTTCGACAAGAGTAGGCTGCAAAGCCGTCAACGTGTTTCCACCCTGCGATGGCATGGCGAGCTGTCCAGGGTGTACTCAGCCCTCACCCAGAGTCGGCTGGGATGGGCGCCAGCCTCCCCGTGACCCTAATTAGGATTAAGCGGTTACAGAAAGTGAACTGAACATAATAATCTATATGTTGATCCCTCACTTTCTGTGGTTAATTGGGACCGAGATCCCCATGTGAACACCAAATTCCACGAAGTAGGATCACCCAGACTGACGTATACATACATGCATATGTGTATATAATAGCAATAAATACATATTCAATGCTATAAATGCTTATAATAACAATTAAACATTAAAGAATAATGCATAAGATGTAAATTATATATATATATATATATATATATATATATATATATATATATATATATATATATATATATATATATATATATATATATATATATATATATATATATATATATATATACACACACACACACACATAGAGACTCGTGCACGCACGCAGATGTGCATCTCACAAAAACGTAAGAAGTTTTGATGGGAGGTTTTGGGTTGTTTTATTGTTTTGTGTTTGTTTAGGGTTTTTTTTTTTGTTGCATAATTGGCCTTGTTTTTGAAGGATTTTCCTTTGAGGCTTTTTCCCCTATTCTTCCTCAGTTTCCTTATTTTTTAATTCGATGAATATTTCTTTTAAAAAAAACGCGATGCACTGAAGCCACATGAATTGAAGCGCGAAGTAGCGAGGGATTCCTGTATATTATATATTTTTTAATTACTTAAAACTACTGAGACCAAAACAATCAAACTAACTAAAAATAAGAGTGGGTGTGTTGTAGGAGTAGACATAGTGTATACCATTTGTTGTAATAAAGGTCTGTACTTTGTAATTTCCATGTCATGAGTGATGGTAAAGCGTTCATGTTGTCCAGTAATCACTGCACAAGTAGAGCATGAGCGAAGCATGAGTGTATAGCCTTTTCTGCATTTTAATGACTTAGTCAACATTGTGAGGGCTGTGTGTTATCTCTCAGTTAAAGCTTCTTTTCTGAATACCATACTGGAATTGACAGCACAAGGTGTTCTGGAGAGATTACAGAAAACGGAGGAGTGTGTTAGTGGGATGATGAGGGAAGCCCTCGTTGTCCATCTGTGCAGAAAACTCATAATGTTGTGTGACTCATCACACACCACGGTGAGGTTGGGAATAGGAAAACTACTTCTGATTCAGAAAAGTGTACAGGCAACTTATTAATGTTGGCATTTACAAAACAATGCAATGTAAGTTAATAATGATCAGACACTCATAAATACACACCATGTTTCCCATTGTTGCAACTATAGTCCTGTTTGTAATTATCACATTCATTTATGCAATTAAATTCATTAACAGTATAGATAGTGGGATAATGGTGAGCAATTCTGCCTCACTGCAGGAATGTCCTGAGTGCAAATGCAGTACCCAGTGAGGGCATTTTTGGGTGGAGTTCGCATGTTCTTCCAATCTTGCATGGGTCTCCTCCAGGTATTCCAAGTTTTCTGCCACAGTCCAAAGACATATGCATTAGGCTGATTAGAAATTCTCAATTGCCCCAGTTGTGAATTTGACAGTGAATGGCTGTGTGTCTCTGTTGGCCATTTGAAAGTTTAGCAACCTGTTCAGGGTGTACCCTGAAGTTGACTGGATTGGGCTTCAGCCTCCCTGCATTCCTATTAAAGAGTAAAGTGATTTCGAAATAAAATGAATGATTTGTGGTAAGAATTGTATGTAATTGGGAAATCTTTGGTTGAAGCAAACTTATCCGTACCACATATCACCCACATGCCTAACTCTTATCTAACTTCTGAATAGAATTCCGCAGTAGCATTTGAATCTTTCAGTATTAATCTCTCACAGTTGGCTTGAGTCAACACTGAACATGAGCTATCAAAAAGATTTGATTTTTCTTTGCCTATAAACTATAACTATAATATATTTTCCATACTTCTCTTATTTGAGTGCCATTACCCCTCTGATATGGGTGAAATGTAATTCTGTGTTTTTATTTTTGGTTTTATTTGACATTTATTTCCTTGATTTGATCCTCTTTGATATTCTTTCTCTTTCAATCTGATCTGTCTGTTATGGTTCCAGCGCTGCTTTTCATTTTAATTTAATTTATAAAAAGAATAAAGAACACTCAGTAGGCGATTGAGTGAATGGATGAGGTGTGTCACACCAAAAAGTCCTACAGTGCTGAGACTTCCTCTCAGGGTGGAAACTGGATCCAGATATTTTAATGGACCATAGACAGACAATACAATATTGCATAAACTACAGTACCTTATACGAAAGAAACTATCACAAAGAGTACATAGTGAGAAGAAGGAAATGAGACTAATCAGAAATTATGTGACAGTTACACAAACTGGGCAGATTTTGATTTAAAAAGAGGTATATCTCCGTTATGTGCAAATCTAAACTTGAAGTGCATATTGAATAAACAAAATTTTTGCCATTATTTTATTAATTCTACATATCAAAACAGTGAATTGAAAGTGTGGTAAAATCTGCATCATGGTATATGTTAAAATTCATAGCCATGGTTTATCTTGAGACTGCATTACGTTGTGTGCACTACTGTCACAATAAGACAGAACAGCTGGAGGGAGTGGCTGGGTAGAAGGATGGCTGAACCTCAATGCTGCCCCCACTACCCAACCAAGGAAGAAGAAGAAGAAGAAGAAGAAGAAGAAGAAGAAGAAGAAGAAGAAGAAGAAGAAGAAGAAGAAGAAAAAGAAGAAGAAGAAGAAAAAGAAGAAGAAGAAGAAGAAGAAAAAGAAGAAGAAGAAGAAGAAGAAGAAGAAGAAAAATAAGACGATGATGATGATGATGATGATGATGATGATGATGATGATGATAAGATGTGATGGATCGAGTGCTATTTTATGTGCAACTGGGGAAGTTATATTCTTAAATTAAACCATTGATTGATTTGATAATTACAGCTAAGAATATAGTTGCAGGAATAGATTGGCAGTATATTATACTCCTATTAGATTTATTTTAAGGCTCATCTCATTTAAATATCATTGTGTTCCTGAGTTTTTATTTTTATTTTTATTTTTAATTTGTCTCTTGCTTTCTGTTAAATATTATGACACTCCACAGCAACCTGACTTTTTTTTTCAGGTTTAAAGGTAAGTGCTTTTGATAAAAAGTGCTGGTCTAGATGTTACTGAAAACTCAATATTTTAATAATCTGGAAAAAAATAAATTACTGGTGCTCAACATCTGCAAGTATTGACACTGCTCTCTATCTTCCATTAATGGAAATGAACCTCCACAGGAACTGTGTGTGTGTGTGTGTGTGTGTGTGTGTGTGTGTGTGTGTGTGTGTGTGTGTGTGTGTGTGTGTGTGTGTGTGTGTGTGTGCGAGAGAGAGAGAGAGAGAGAGAGAGAGAGAGAGAGAGAGAATGAGTGCATGCATGTTTCAGGATGTTGGTCACTGTAACCCGGCCCTGAGTTAGATAGTGAAGTGAACACCCAGGTCTTTGTGTTTAAGTTAAGTCAGGTAACTCCCTATAAATTGTCTATTCTTATCTCATGTCAAGTGTTAACTGGAAGCTGAGCTCGTCAGTTTCTTGTAGCTGAGCTCATGTCATTTCCTTCTGCCATTTAGAAATTAAGTTTGATCTGGTGTAAAATTGCCTAGGCTCCTGTTACCTACACTAATCAGTCATAACATTAAAGACATTATGAACACTGACATGTGAAGTGAATAGTGTTGATTATCTCATTACAGTGACGACTGCCAAGTAGTGGGATACATTAGGCAGAAATTGATGTTCTCGAGGATTATGTATTTGAAGCAGAAAAAAAGAACACATAAAGATCTGAGTGAATGTGACAAGGATCAACGTCTGGGTTTATTTACCTCCAAAATGGCAGATCATGTTGGGTGTTCCTGGTAGACATTGGTAAGTACCTACCAAAGAAGGTTCAAGGAAGGACAAACAATGAATGGGCAAGACTGACATGGGTGCGAAAAAGCTCATTTATATATGTATAAACAAAGACTCTTGGTCTGATCCCAGAGAAAAAAATATTAGAGCACAAACTGCTGAAATTTTTAATGCTGGCTGTGACAGAAAGCTGTCAGAACACACAGTGGATTGCAGCTTGTTGCATATGGGCTGGTTGGTTGCAGACCAATCATGCGTGCTAATGTTAAGGCTGATCAGTGTATGGACAACATTCCAGATTCGGTGACATTCTGCAGAGGAAATAGCGTGCAAGTAAAAAGCTGACAACAACAGTCACATCTGCATAGAAATGACAAATAAATCAGGTGTATGAAGGTGTGGAGGTGAGAAAACACAGAGCTCTTATTCTAAACAGAGGTGATGAAGGGGAAATCTGTCACCATAGCAACCGTCATGACAAAGGAAAACCTCTAGTGTTTCCTAAGCAGAGCACACTTTTTGCCATTTTACTTTTTTTTTAATTAGCAAAAAATGCAAACATTTACATTCACTGTTCAGTGAGTGTAAGGTCTGGAAAATACAGGCTTAAGACAAAAAAGTGGATGGTTAGAAATTTCTCTATAACATGTCAGAAAACCAAATGAAGTCTGAGCACTTCAAAAAAAAAAAGAAAAGGTAATTACAGTGGTATCTCACTTTACGAGATTAATCCGTTCGAAAGCCTTTTTCAGAACCTGCATTTTTCGTAAATTGAACTGCATTTTACATGTAAAATGCATGATTCGTTCCAAGGCTCCCAATACTATTATTATTATTATAGTGGATGCTTATATAGCACAATTTCATACACACGTATGCTTAATGCGCATGAGACCCTAGCGCTCCAGGCACCCGTCACCACCAGTTGTTCTATCCTTTTTGATGCTGAGCAGGAAGCAGCAACTCCCAAATTTTAACGTCTCATGGTATAACACGGCTGGATTCAAACTCTGACCTTCCAGAGGATAAACCGGATGCTCTACCAACTGAGCTAAAACCCAGTACTACCCCTAAACCCGTTAAAATTATAAAAGCATACCTTTTATGACCTCCTTCTGCTTCAATATCTAACCGATGGTAGACGGGTTTGGCCATATTCCTTTGTGATATCACTTGAGCCCGTTTCTTCTTCTCACTCGCACTGAAAATTACATGCGTGTGTGTGTGTGTGTGTGTGTGTGTGTGTGTGTGTGTGTGCGCATGTGTTGACCATGTCTTCTTAGCAGAGTTATAATCTTGCAAATGTTTATGGAAGGTTAAAAGCCTGAGTCGAGAAATAAAACATAAAACAACAGTATCTTTGTCCTTTACACGAAAAGTATCATGGTGGATTCAGCTCCATAATATGCAATGGGAGGTAGCTGCGCCATACCTCCTAGCCAATGGGATCCCTGTCCAAGATGGCGTCATGTGGATCTGTCCAAGATGGCGCTCGAGTGAAGGCGACATGAACGACAGCTCAGTTGTTAGCCAATGGGAGCCCAACGGGGTGGGATGTTTGAACGTCATTGATGGGACAGCAGCTCGTGCATAGTTTGAATGTTTGAATGGCGCATTTGAATTTTTAAGATTGAGCTTTTCGTAAATGTGAACTTGTTTCGTATACAGAGACAAAAATTTTAGGAAAATGAGTTTCGTAACCTGCATTTTTCGTTTGGTGAGACGTTCATAAAGTAAGGTACCACTGTACAGTACTTGATTAATGCTCTTATTTGATAGATTATTTTCCATATACACTCTGCCTGAATTGAATTTAGGATAAAATAACACAATACGCATAACACTTTGTGGATGCAGTGGTGGAATGGTGGTGTGAAGTGGAATTACTGTCTGCAGCCATAACTTGACTATGAAGCTTAACTATGTGTTTAGGAAATTAGTTCCTGTTCTTTGAAATATAACAAGTACGAACAGTTGCAGATTTCAGTAGCGATCTACAGTGGGAGCGGTTAGCACGTCACAGCAAGAAGGTGATGATTCCCAAGTTTCTGTGTTGAGTTTCACGTTCTCTTTGTTCTTACATGGGTTTCCTCTATGTACTCTTGTTTCCTCCCACAATACAAAGACATGTGCATCTGACTAGTCTAAATTGGCCCTAAGTGTGAGTGTGATTGGTTTTGTGTGTGTTGGTGTAGCATGCTGTTTAGGGTGTATGTCGCCTTCACCCAGTGTTGTCTCAGATACTCAAAACAGTACAATATGTTATTTGGCCACATCGTGGCACATTACAGTACTTACTACAGTTTAAAGGGTGATGAAGCTCATACGGAACTTAAGTCCAAGTCAGAATGAATGGAGAGTGAATTTAGACAGGAAACGCACTTATTTGGCCTTTACTTCACATAAAACATATAACTCCATTTGTCACGCTTACAGCATAGACATTTGTGTAGGAGAAAATCAGCAGAGGACAAAATTATGCAGCCAATTTCTTTTTTCTTTCTTAAGTGTGTAGGAGAATTGTGCTCAAATTTTAATTGACAACTTTTCATGAATCAGAGTCCAGCACTGCAGGATACAACCTTATATATACATTTATTGACGGTTCTTATGAGGCTTTTTAAAATGTAGCATCTTTGATGAACTGAATAATAAGTGAATAATAAATCTTCTATTTTCTTCTTTTCTTTTCAGCTGTTCCCTTTCAGGGATCGCCACAGCAAATCGTCTGCCTCCATCTTCACGGAAGTCATAGTAATGATTCGCGTATTCGATTTGGCGTAGGTTTTTACATTGGATGCCCTTCCTGACACAACCCTTTAGCAAGGGACAGAAACACGCTGACGCTTTTGCAGCTACTCTTTACAAAAGTCAGCAATGGTTCCTTTACATGAACCTCTCACCATAGACAGTGAGAGACATGGCCGGCCTTTGATAACCCAGTTAGTTGCACTGGGGGGAGGACAGTGACAACCTTGTGGCAAGCGGGACTCGAACCCCCAACCCTAGGGTCAGCGATCAGCACTTTTTACCACCAAACCATCACTACTGCAAGTGAATAATAAATAAAGCTTTTATTTAGTACAGAATAAATAAATAATTAAGATGCCTTTGCAAAGAAAATTAGGATTAACTCATAAACTACCTGATTATATTCCAAAGATTTCATTTATTATTGTAGAAAATTTTTCATTCAATATGTTATTAACTGAAAGCCACAAACATCTGGAAAAAACATAACAGTTGTTCTAATGCTTTAATTTACGTTCCTGACTCACTGGTAACCACATGTTACTTCAAATTTCCACTCACAATCATCAAATCAAAAATAACAGTATGTACTCATTCATGGCTTTCATAAAGTTTTACATATGTATTATTTTGTCTCTGTACACCACCATAATGGATTTGAAATGAAGCTATTAATATTTGATTGAAATGTAGACTTTCAGCTCTAATCCGTGGCTTTAACCAAACAGTATTGCATTAGACATTTTGGAATTCCATCTATTTCTTCCACAATTCCTCCATTTCCACAGGATCAAAAGTAATTGTACAAATAATCATGAAGCAATTATATCACTGAATTTTTACTTTAAATTCTATAAGGACTATTTCTAGGGCATACCTTGAGGTGCTTCTTTGTTGCATGCCTTTCTGCCTTTAGTTTTGTTCTCAGTAAATAAAAAACATGCTCAAATGGCTTAACCGACTCAGCCATACACTTCTAATGGTGCAGAATATTACCGAATCTAAGCAACAATTAGCTCTATATACTTCAGAATTGATCTTACTTTAGCAGTTACATCATTAAAAAAACCACAATCGACCAAGTATAAGTGGTAGCCATGGTAATTTAATTTGTTTGATTCCAATTAAATCACTTTCTTTTCCAGAAATAAATAAAAACAAGATTGTTATGGACATTGTTATGTGAACATTTATTTTCTTTATAATCATTTACACCAGTGATTAAAACGATTCTTTAATATCAGTAGTTAATGGTTATTTATGCTTCATAACAACAAAACACAATGAGAAGTTCAGTGTAAAACTACTTCTTCCTGAACAGCTGATCAAATCCTCAGATGACTTTATAAACAGATCACACAAGATGAACACTGGTGCTTTGCCAATTCCAATTCCAAAATCAAACCTGTAGATCATTTTGTGCTGGAGGAAAAAAAAACCAAAAAAACATGACACTGGATTTTCAGAGCATCTTTGACCAAACCTGCTCTGTGGTCTAATAGGCTTCTCAGTAAAAACCACAAATTGACATGAATGATTTAGCAATTAAAGCTGGGAGAGTATTTAAGGAAGGAGAAGCCTGGAGGCATTTTGATCAGGCAAAGACTCAAAGGAATAGAACAGAAGCTGAGAAGTAAAAAAAAAAAAAAAAAAAAAAAAAAAAAAAGAGGCAGGAATGGATGCCAGGAATCTGTAAAACAGTGAGGCTTTGTCCATGAAGAGCATGAAGAGTAAAACTACATAAAAATGAGATCTCACTTTACTCAAGTATACTAAAAGAAGTGGAGCGAATCTCCAACAGAGAACATGGCTTTCAAACAGCTGCTTTAGTGCTGTTGCTAATGGAGTGCATGCAGATATGAGCAGTTACACTTATAGACATGTCATTTCAACTCGTACTGATTCTAATGTGTCTTAGTGCACAAGATAAGCCTAACTGCAAAATAAAAGTGTACGAGACTCTGTATGAGATGGTGCATGCAATAGTAAGACATTTATGCTACAGATATGAAAAAGCCTTTCTAAAAAACTTCTAGTTTCATCTATCATCTCATTTCACTCTGAACTGCTCACCAGACCATTGCAGGGATAACAAAACATTCATAGTCAGACTCACATTCATTCAGGATTCAGGGTGACTTCACTCATGGCTGAGGAACCCTTCCTTGGACCTCTTCCGGTAGGCTCTATCTCGTGCAAGGCTTGGCCAGTTGTGCCCTCGGCATTGAGTCAGGTCGTCGCGTCATCTTGTTTTTGGTCGTCCTCGTGGTCGTTTCCAGCTCCAGGGCGTCCACTCTGTTGCTCTGCTTGTCCAGTGGTTGTCGGAGAATCGGGCCACATGGCCTGCCCATCTGTGCTTGCTGTTATTGATGGTGTGCACGATATCCCTCACTCCTGTTTGCTCTCTGATCCATGTGTTGGGCTTTCTATCCTTTAGAGAGACAGTCGGCATGAGGCGTTCGATTTTCCTCTGTGCCACTCTGAGCATTTCCTTCATTGTGTTGTTGTTGAGAGCCCATGTTTCGCTTCCATATGTCATGACCGGCAGGATATATTCGTCATGTATCTTCCGTTTGATTCTCATTCTGGCCTTTCTGCCTTTCATGATGGACTCAAACTTGCTGAATGCTGCCCAACCGAGAGTTATCCGATACTTGATTTTTGCCAGGAAATCCCCGTCTTGCTTGATGGTCTTGCCGAGGTATACATAGCTGTCTACTTGCTCTATGGTCTTACCGTCAACTGTGACCACTGCAGGGGTGACGTGTTTGTTGAACATCACTTTGGTTTTACCGAGATACATGTTCAGCCCGACTGGCTTGCTGGTGCTGTTGATGTTGTTGATGTGGGCACTCACATTCATACCAAGGGGCAATTAAGAATAACCTTATGTTTATGAACTGTTGGAGGAAACTAAGGTACCTGGAACAAACTCACCCAAGCACAGGAAGAACATGCAAGCTCCACCTGCCCTCATCAGGCAAGGGTTCAAATCCAGGACCTTCTTGCTGTGAGCTGGAGATACCACCATGCCACCCCAGTTTCATTACTGAAATAAAAAACACTGAATAAGGAATTTTTTGTTTGAGACTTTGTGACATACTGAGTATTAATATTAATCAGAATAATATTCATGTGGTACAAATATACTGGCCTGAACTGGTTCCATTTCAGACACAGTTAGTTTATGTTTATTTCAAGAAAATGCAAAAAAAAAAAAAAAAAAGTACTCCTGTCTCCCATAAAGTTGGGCCGGTGGCTAAGTGATTAGGATGCTGGGCTCATGATCAGGAGGTTGTGTGTTCAAATCTCACTTAGACCCCCACTGTGCGAAGACCCCTGGGCAAGGTCTTAACCACAAGTGTGCCTATGTTGACCAAGCAGTTTAGCTGGGTACCAGTAATAAATAAATAAATAAACATTAGGAAGGTAAACTGAGATGGACTTAGCATCCCATCCAGGAGGAGTTGAACTCCTGGTCGCTTCACGCTACAGAAACCGGAAACAAGCACCAGCCTGATGAGCCACTAGGCTCGGGTATAAAAAGCCCAACAGACTTACCTCCCATAAAAGCAGCAGGTGGTCCAGCCAACATATAAATCTTGAATCAATGACACTTCAGCTGCATTCAATCAGAAGGTGATGAGCTACAAGCAGCTATCCAAAGTCAGTGATTGGCAGTGATATGAGTTCTAAGAGGCAAAATTTTCTCAAGCTTCAACGCAAGGTAGGCAAGTGTGGAGCTCAATTGAGCTGAACTTTCATGTGATTGACTCAAGCAATAGCCAATCAGAGCTTCGTTTGAAAAATGCAATCAGTCTTTTCCTAGTTTCAACAAATTGAGTAAAACAGAAAATTTAGCATGCATTTTAACAGTAAAGCGATTCATGCGTTCCTTGTCACCTCCTGCGTGAATGCGGCTTGCATGCACTCTCTAAAAGCCCGTTCATAAGTGCGTAGTACTTTTTTTTTTTTTGGGGGGGGGGGGGTGTTCACAACAAAGCAGTGTCTCACTTGACCTAATATCCCCATTTCACTGGAGCTCGGCAGACTTACGGAAGCAAAAATGCTGTCATCCGCAAACGTTCTGCAATTATTCCCTCATCTTCCGTGTCATTCTGTGTGATACCGTAGTTATTCCTTAATTCTTCCTGCACTTCCGTATTCTTCCGCCAGGCCAAAATATTCCGTGAACGTGAGTTTGAACATGAAAAAATTTCGTGAGTGTCCAGTGCTCTACACACCACACACCATCAGCACCGTCAGCACCATCAACACCATCAGCAGCAGCATCAGACTGAGCGCTTTCCGGGTGCTTTGCCCCTGACATGGCCCATGAAGACCAATCGATGGCACACCGTGAGTATTTCACCTTCTTCTGATTCACTGATCCACTGCTGATTTTGGTTTGCTGGAAACTTCGATCGGATCTGCATAATCATCCTCCTCATGCCGATGATCACAAGCGCACGGATGGAGTAGAGAGCGCGCCGCACACACAGCCATGTTTAAACCGCCTTATAATAAATGATCAAGAAAAAAACCCCACAAAGTGGGGTTCAGAAAAAACCCCACAAAGTGGGGTTCAGAAATCAGCACGTCTTAAACACGGGCTCAAGTGCATGCTTTCATCCAACACAGACCCGATCAGAGGGATTTCCACTTTTCCGTAGGGTTTTCACCCATTTTCCGTGTAAAAATGCCGAAACTCTTCCGTAAACTGCGTTCCGCACCTTTCCGCTACGATTGTTGCATGCCGTGCTCCAGTGAAATGGGGGTATAACGCATGTGAATGGCTGCTTTTTGTCTTGTTCAACCATTAAAAAAATGGCAGGGCAAAATTTAATATGACCAAAAAGACTTATTATACATTGTATAATAATTACTGTTTAGACATTGACATAGACCATACAATGGCCTGGAAAGCTATCCAGGGTGTACCCTGCCTTCACTCCGAGTCAGCTGAGATAGGCTTCAGCCTCCTTGTAGTCTAATAAGGATTAAGTGGCTTAGGAACTGAATGGATGAATGAGCATATGATAGATGTGTTAATGATATATAATTCCACTTCTAGTAAATTAGTTTATTAGATAAGTGCGAATGTTATGTGTACAAATGTTTTGGCCCCCCCATTCTCTCACCTATTATTTTACGCTGATTGTTTCATTGAAATTTGTTGTAGTTGAGCACAAACAATATACAGTATTCCTGAATGTGCATTCTATAGAAATAATGACAATGTGCCACTGCTTTAGGTTAGACTGGTAATATTAGCAGGAGAATAAGTTGACTGAATATTGTCCTAATTACAAGCTCATCATTTTAGATTTAAACTGTAGTCACTCAAAAGATTTTGCTCATAAACATTCGACTCATTTGACCCGGGACTGTAAAAAAAAATCTGTTCTGTAAACAGAAGTGTTTAAATAAATTATAGAAAAGACTGACAGTATTCATGTACTGTTGCCAAAACTGATCTCTCTCTCTCTCTCTCTCTCTCTCTCTCTCTCTCTCTCTGTGTGTGTGTGTCTTATTTTTCCCAAGGCACACATACACAACATCCTTGTTGCCTCTTAATTACACTTCAATGAGGACGTACAGTGCCTGAGGGACATAACGTTGTGCATCATCTCCTCACATGCCTTTTCATTCTAAAGTGTGCTGGGAGAATGCAATACACATGATTATGCTGACTTAGCGACTGTTCCTCTTCTTCGCTCTAGATAGATTTTAACGTGGGATATGATCATTAGAAAGCATATATTGATGGCACCGTCTCCTAAGCAACAAATAAAAACAACATTTTTGCCACACTGAGCATCTCTACTAAAAACGAGCAGTGCTAAAATGATATTGCAGAGCTATGACTAGAAAATGAGCCCGAGGTTTAAAACAACAATCTGAACCCCAGCCTTAGTAACCATGGTTCAACGTTAAGCGATTTTGACTGATGCGTTCAGAAGCCAATGCGTTCTCAATAGAGCCAAAGACGAGGTCGCTAAAAAGGCGCACAGTGCAAGGCTAATTTTTCCTGTGAGCTAAGAGACACTATTTTTAGTCCCGCTGCGGTCGAACTACTTTGGGTTCGCCAGTGCCAACTGGTCCAGGGTTTGACCCTGATTCTGGTTTCAGTGGTCAAAAAAATCAACTGCAGCTTCCCCGGAGTGCAGCCAGCCACTAATGTGATGACAAATGATGGCAATAATTTGGAAAAGTTTGTAGAAGTCCGTCTCTATGGCCTATAAAATGGACGGCTCGAGGGTTTATAGCTGCCTGCTCACCCGGTCACCCAAAGGTCCCTCTTCCGTTATTGCAGTATTTACTGTGTTGGCAAAACATACGAGATGGCAACCCATTTTTTCCTCCTCGCTCGCTTTCTAAAAATGTGGCAATGGGACCTTGAGATGTTAAAGCTATTGTCAGGAGTACTATGTGACTCATGGAACATATGAACCCCAAAAAATGACAAAAAGGACCAGACACATGAAGTCATCCAAGATACAGGCCATTAATGAGGAAGACTTTTTTTTATGAAGTGAATCAGAAATGACTCTGAATGAGATCGAATAACACAAAAATGATTATTTTTATTTTCATTAGAATGATTCAATAATTCTGTCAACTGGAATTAAAATGAACACACAGAATATTACAGTGATACTAATAAATGTAGATACTTTTGCTATGGGCTTTACTAATCTCATAGCAAAAGTATCTATAGTATCTACATTCACTTGTAGCACTATTTTACAAACTCTTTCACCACAGGCTTGTTGTCCTGGACTGTGATTGATCAGAAAGGTTTGAATACTTTTCTACGAGAGTAGCTACAAATTTTATATTATTATTATACTTGTTGTGGTAGGTTAACCTTCCCTTACCAATAGCTTATTTACTATGACTTGCACAGCGGACACTCCAGATGAACAGAATTTTGTTATGGATCATTGAGGTAAAGTTTTCTGTATGTACATTCAGTTAACATTGACTTGAAGGAGACTCCAGTGTTAGTGCTTTGTGGCAGTAAAAAGGTAAAGCTGTAAATTTAAATTTCCATTTTTTTAGAACAGAGGTCATGCTTTACAACTTGTTTCTTAGTACACTACTCGCCAAAGATTTAGAACACCAATTGTTTTTTTTTTAATTGAAACGCAAGTAGTTAAAATCCAGAAAATGGCCTGAATACTGAAGGCCAAGCAGTAGTGTATGTAACTATAAACAAATTAAAAATGTAATGTGACACTCATCAATTAATATCTATACATAAAATGTATTAATTTTTAATTAATTAGTTATTGATAATTATATTAACAAAATATTAGCTAGCTGTTTTGGTGGCGTGGTTGCATAGTGGTTAGCCTGTCTGCCTCAGAGCAAGGAAGGCTGGGAATTGAACCCAGTCATGCATGTTCTCCCTGTGTTTACGCGAGTTTCCTCCAGGTACTCCGGTTTCCTCCTACAGGCCAAACACATGCACAGTAGGTTAATTGATGTTCCAAATCTTCCCTATGTGTGAGTGTGAATAGTTGTGAGAGTGTTGGCCCTGCGATGGCTGGCGAGCTGTCCAGGGTATACCTCACTTGGAGTTGGCTGAGATGGGAGCCAGCCTCTCCACGACCCGAATTAGGGTTAAGTGGTTCAGAAAATGAATGAGTGAGTATTCTTTGGAATATATATGTATGTGTATAGCTTTTATTTAAATAATATTCATTATATAATATTAAACTCAATGTTACATCAAACTGTATCACAAAACCTTGCCATGAGTTTTGAAACATTGAGAGAGGACAAGCGGTAATGTTCTCCTCATGGAAAAGAAGATCTCATGGCAACTTACAGAAAGGGCAACAGAGTTGTTTCATGACTAAAACATTTAGGATTCACATGAAAAATGAATCACTGATCTGATATGAAATGCATAATTGCGAGAACTCAACTTGCAAGTTATTATTTTCAAGAGGTACAATTCAACCATCATTAATCACACTTCATTGAATCTGAAATTTTTTCTTCATCCCTGCAAAGTGCTTTCTGTGAAAATGCTTCAACACTCTTGTGCAGTGGAGAAGAGATGGCGGGGTGAACCACGGCCCATTAAACTGGCCAAACTGAAATTATGGTTAACCTCCAGATGCTTCATTCCTTCCTCCTGTAAAAACTGAGGTTATGAAGATTAAATACACATATATATCACAGCCTGATATTAACTCTTCATACATTATAAATGTTTACACTATAGTGGTGTTAAAGTCTGGATTCTGACTGATCAGATGTTCATGTTTCATTTTCTATAACAAATCCAAAAATCATATTAGTACACTTGCTCTCATAAATTATTGTGTTCACAGTAACAGCTTGTTTAAAAAAGTCATTGATATGGTAATGAGAATGTATATGTCAGAAATTTATTGACCATTTAGAAAGGAGTCACCATCTGTTTACATTTATGGCATTTGGAAAACACCCTTATCCAGAGTTGCATTCATTGTTATACAGATAAGCAATTAAGGGTCTTGCTAAAGAACCCAACAGTGGCAGCTTGATAGTAGTGGAGCTTGAACCACCATTCTTCATTCTTGGGATCAGTAATCCAGAGTCTTAATCACTGAGCCACTACTGACACAATTTCAAGCTTCAAAAAAGTATATATACCGTATTCGGCATGATAAGTGCCCAGAGCGCTTAAAAAAATGGGAGGTGGTGGGCGCGTATTAAAATGTTACCAGTGGAGTGTAACTGTAAGTGCTTATTCCCATTGAGGTGGAAAACATGAATAATAACATAACAATAAAAGAGTTTTGCTGGTATTTGTGTTATTCATTTTGTGGTATCAACCAAACTACTTAAATGAAAGCTGAAATTAAACAGAAAACATCATAAATTTAAAAATAAAAGACTTTTCCTTCCCTTACTTTTCTCTCCTGGTGCTTTTCCTTTAAATGTTTCCTTTAAACATTTTCCCGAAAGTAAAATGAGCCAATCTATAACATCAAATTTATCACATGACAAGTTAAACCAATCAACACAAACATAAACAAAAGCACATGGCCAGGAACGTCCTTCGATTTATGAAGTTAGTGAGCAGGAGAATTGGGTGAAAAATACTCATCACTTTCTGATAGGTCCATATCTGGCTCATTGCTCCATTCATTCAGAGCTTCCGATAGTTTTGGTGTGGCAGTTTCTAATGGTTCATTGGTTGTTGGACATTTACGATAGCAAAATATTTTTCTGTTTTTTAAAGCACGGCAGAACAATCAAATGTGTTGCTACTGATGAACATTATAGACATTCCCCAGTGGCAGGGGGTCCTGAAATACCGTGTAAACTCACTTTTACAGGCATTGAATGCCTCATTTTACTGTTACAGAGACTGATCAAAAAAATTGGTAAGTTCGATCTATGATTTTGCTCCCAGTACACATGGGCGGTTATTAAATATAAGAATGAAAAAAGAGCGAGAGAGAGAGAGAGAGAGAGAGAGAGAGAGAGAGAGAAAAATATTGGGGGCCGCTTATTGGATCAGGGCGCTTATACGTTGAATACAGTATAGTATATATATATATATATATATATATATATATATATATATATATATAATACTTCCAGAAACCATTGTCGGTGAGCACAATCCAGCGTGCCATCTGTTGTTGCCAGCTAAAACTCTACAGTACAAAGAATAAGCCATTTCTAAACAGGACCGTTTTCTCTGGGCCAGGGGTCATTTAAAATGGACTGTGGCAAAGTGGAAAACTGTTCTGTGGACAGACGAATCACGATTGGAATTTCTTTATGGAAAACTGGGACGCCATGTCATCTGGACTAAAGAGGACAAGGACAACCCAAGTTGTTATCACGCTCAGTTCAGAAGCCTGCATCTGTGATGGTATTGGGGTGGTATGAGTGCATGTGGCATGGGCAGCTTGCACATCTGGAAAGGCACCGTCAATGCAGAAAGGTATATTCAGGTTCTAGAACAAGATATACTCCCATCCAGACGTGTCTCTTTCAGAGAAGACTGCAACTTTTCAACATGATAATGCCAGACCACATGCAGCATTAATTACAACATCATGGCTGTGTAGGAAAAGGATGCGAGTATTGAAATGGCCAGCCTGCAGTCTAGATCTTCCACCTATAGAAAACATGTGGCGCATCATAAAGAGGAAGGTGCGACAAAGAAGGCCCAAGACAGTTGAACAGTTCGAGGACTGTATTGGACAAGAATGGGACAGCATTCCTATTTCTAAACTTGAGAAACTGGTCTCCTCGGTCCCCAGGTTGTTGCAGACTGTTGTAAGAAGAGGGGATGCCTCACAGTGGTGAAAATGGCCTTGTTCCAACTTTTTTGAGATTTGTTGACACCATGAAATTTAAAATCAAACATATTTTTCCCATAAAATTATATATTTTCTCAGTTTAAACTTTTTCCCTTGTCATCTATGTTCTATTTAGAATAAAATATTGAAATTTGGCACATCCACATCACTGCATTCAGTTTTTATTCATAATTGTATAGTGTCCCAACTTTTTTGGAATCCGGTTTGTAGCTCTCTCTCTCGCTCTCTCTCTCTCTATCTCTCTCTCTCGCTCTCTCTCTCTCTCTCTCTCTCTCTCACACACACACACACACACAGACACACACACACCCCCCCACACACACACACACACACACACACACTCACACACACAACTTACATTGAACAAGTCCATGGGTTAAAGGTACCCAAAAATTAAGGGTACCAAATAACTTAAAATATGTTTTCCAAAATCATTCAGGAGTTTAAACTTATGAAACAATAAATTGTTTTCTCATAGATTTTAATAGTCTAGAATGATTTTGCAATGTAACGTGTTATTCCTAATGGTTCCTGAGAATGAATGACACTCATCATCCTTATATCATGGCCAAGTTGTATTATGGTGTTACTTAAATAGTAACAAGAAAATTTCTCATTGAAAACCTCATGAATCTCATGGAAACCCTGAATGTATTAAAGTGCCAAGAGATCTTTAATAAATTATAAATCTTTTTACAAGGTATAAAAATGGTAGTTGCAAGTAATGCATCTGCATATGAACAGCAATATCATGGATTTGATTGAAGTCTATACAGAATATGTAATGTAATATCGAAAACATACATTTAAAGTTTTTAATGTGAGCATTTTAAAACACAATAAATACATTTATAGAATGCATCAAGTCCGTATCTGTTTCTTATTGTGCTTACAGACAGAGTTTTGCGTGTACAGAACCACAGTGTGCGCACGTTCCCATGCAGAACATCAAAACTGTTACAGAGAAAAAATACGCAGCCGATTTGGGTTTGTAAATGTTTTATGAATGTCGAGGGCTTCGAGCCAACATGGACACTCAGGTACCACGTGTTTGCAGTGTGGTTTTTACAAATGTATACAAGCTCAGAGTGAATCTACGGTCTGCTGCACCCTGTTTATTGCCACTTAAATCAAACTAAATGAAAACCTGTGACTCTTTAAGCACCAGAGCATCACCACGTCACTGACATCAGCGAGAACATTATGCTGGTTCTCACAAAACCATGTTCCATCAAACACTGCAGTTTACAACCTGTTATGACAATGTTACACTCGAGCTTTACTAGTAGTCCTGATCACTGTGTAAAGTGTATAAAAGTGTGTATTAAGCATAATGCACTGGGAGAGATGAACTTTTCGAATTTTAGTGATTAATTGCTGGACGTACTAGTAGATGTAATCTGAGCCCAAGTCGAACTGAATAATGGCTCAATTTTAATGAGCTTTAATTCTCTCAGAACACAAATATGGTTTTCTTCCAGCTGATCAATTCATTTTTTTAAGAAAAAGAAAATACATTTTAGTGTTCGCTAGCGGAAAGATCGTTGTTTCAGTTTTCCAAAGCAGAAGACTGCATACTTTTGACTCATTTTAAGCCATGAAACAATCAATAGAGTAGTAATATTAATAGCTAATATTCCGGTTTATTGTTCAGTTCATTTTCTGTAACCGCTTAATCCTAATTAGGGTCCCAGGGAGGCTGGCACCTATCCCAGCTGACTACGGCCGAGGGCAGAGTACACCCTGGACAGCTCGCCAGGCCATTTCAGGGCGGAAACACGCTTACAGCTTTGCAGCCTTCTCTTGTCGAAAGTCAGCAATGGTTCCTTTACATGCCTCACACCATAGACAGTGAGAGACATGGGTGGCCTTTGATAACCCAGTTAGCTGCACTGTGGGGACAGTGACAACTTTGTGGAGAGTGGGACTCGAACCCCTAACCTTTGTATCAGCAATCCAGCTCTCTATACCACTAGGCCACCATTGCCCATTCCGGTTTATTGCTGAATAGTAAATATGTTCACTCATTACGAAGGCATACTTATCATGCTCTAAACCATTTTATGTAAAACTAGCCTCTAATAAGGATTATCTCATAACCTAAGTATCATCCCAGATGCCCGTCACAAATCTGTGAATAGCAATATCTTTTGGTTCGTCTGGATTTCCCGTCCTGTCTGAAACAGCTAACTTGCTTGGTAATGTTATAGAAAGGACACAAATGGCATTTTCTAGATATATTCACAATGGATCCACTGATAATGGTGGGCATTAATGACATCACAGCCAGGCAAGCGCAATATTGCTTCCAATGTTTTGATTGGCTGGAATCATAGTAAGGTTACTTAATGTCCATCACCATGAAATCAATCAAATCCTGTTATTGTTATATTTTATAAGTGGCTGGTTTGAGAAGCCAAAGTATTGATATTTTCTCCAGTCTGAGCTAAACCATGTATTTTCCTTCAAGTGAGTTAAAATCCTATTTAGCTACATGGTTACATTTACTTTCATTAGTTATTAATATGTTTAGTTATTCAACCAAATAAAGTAAATCAGTCATTGAGTCACTAGTTATATGTATGAATTTTAGGTTTTCTATAAAGATGTAATAGAAAATTTAAAAAGCTTTGGAAATCATGTGCTCTGTCAATTACCTTTATTTGTGCTGTACGGCCAGTGGGCTCCCAGTGA
>CM045737.1:33494847-33507347 GCA_024760905.1 Plotosus lineatus | reverse complement strand
CAACCTGTTGAAATGTTGGTTAGAACCTGTTCTGCCCTACTTTTCTTCTCCCCAACAGAAATATTGACACTTGAGCAAGTCCACTTTAGTGAAAAACTCACCACAGCCCAACAACAAAGAATTCGCAAGCTAGAACAGTAGTATGCGTACATGTTCTTGGGGAAACCTGGGTATACACATCTACTGCACCACAAAATAAAAACCCTCCATTCATCACATTATGACAGCAGCTTATCCAGTTTCAGAGGCCTGTCATCAGGTTATTGATGAAGAGGAGACCCACGTGCTGCAGAAAATGGTCATAGAGCGATCTGCCAGCCCCTAGTCTAGCCTCATCATGAAGAGGGAACTTGCCAATATTTGCATTTTCAATTATCCAGAGCAGTAGTGGCCTGGAGGTAAAGGGCGCTGGATGGCTGATCCTAAGGTTGGGGGTTTGAGTCCCACTCTCAACAACAACTCCCACTTGCTAAAGGGTTGTGTCAGGAAGGGCATCCGACATAAAAACCTATGCCAAATCAAACATGCAAATCAGATGATTCGCTGTCGCGACCCCTGAAAAAAGGGGAAAAGGAAAAGAAGAAAGTTATTTGAAGTCACTATCAGTGAATATATTCTGATTTTGTTTTGCTAGGATGCAGACTTGATATACCATCAACACTCTTGTAATTGTTTGAAGACATCCAGTGACTTATATGTTCAGACTTATTCTTTTGTGAGGTCCAAAATTGATATGTTCCAGATTCCCCTTTGGTCAGAGCCAATCACACAGCACAGGAATAGTGTTGCAAAATGCAGTGCAGGTGAGATAGCGTGAGATACGATGATAAAGTCAGCCTCTATTAAGTGATATAGGAGAATAAAAGGTCATAGCTCCAGAGCCCTGGTGTGTAAGTTTCTCCTGAGAATTGAAACTGAGGTTCTGTTCATGTCTGCCCTGAGAATTCAGACCAGGCAAACTGTTTCTAGGCCTACACTGGCTAGAAGACATTACTGCACCTCCAGATTTCACCACTGCAGAAGAACCATCTCTGGTGTTTTTGATCGGTTCTGCTGCGTTCATCATACCTTATGGTAAGAGGAGGGATTTAAGGTACCTACAGTTTTGTTCAAAAGTCACACACCCAACATGATCTGCATAAATGACTACATTTGAGACAAAAAGGACACTGTTAATATTTTATTTTTTAGAAAATTCCTTTTAATATCTAGTTCTGTGATTGGCTGATTGACACCATATCATTGAAAACGCATGTCACTGCAAGCGAATCTGTGACCTTTTTTTTGCAAACCCACAAACACGTTATTGCACGTCTTATGAGATGACTGAATGCCTCAAATATGTTCCATTTGTGTTTAGTTTTTATGGGGACATGTGCCACCCAGACAACTACAGCAGAGTCAAACAGAGCAACACAACTGACAACCAACAATATAGCACAATCGTTGTACTGCTAGTTATGGTAATTTATCAACTTACCCATCAACCTTTGTAAAACATGCAGCATGTAAGGCTGTATTGTGGCATATCTACATCACTATTGTCCTGACAGGCATTCAAAAGAAATTTCCATATGCTACTTTTTTATCCAACACACTGAAAGCAGTAAAATGTGACATTATTTAAACGTTTATCTGTTAGTATTTGCCCTATGAGAAATTCATGAGGAACACATGTACTTAATGTTATTACAAACTCCTGAATGCAAATCGCCACCAAATTATACTCAGACTACACTCCATTCCATCGAGAGTCTATATTCGTCCTAGAATAGACAATGACTTAAGAGTGTGTTTTAGTCCTGTTTCATGACGTGTCTCTCTGACTGAAGTGACACCTCATCAAAATACACACTGAGCACTAATGTTAATAACATCAGTGAAACGTTCAGTACAACAGAGTAATATTAACAATCTGTCACATATTTAACGCTAAAAATGGTGAATTTTTAGGTCAGGGTGTAAATGTGAACTCACAGTGAGACTGTGATTGGCTAAGTAACAAATGAACGCTGTGTGTCCTGGTGTTATGGTAAAATATTAAGTGAAAAATCAAATGTACTTTTACCACCTGTTACGGATAGGAAAATTTAGAGGATTGAAATTGCCCTGTGAAACCAGCAAAGCACAACAGACCATGACATAACTATATACATTTTACTAATATGAACAAAATAAGACAAAATTCACATTATTTACAACTTAGACCTAACCCATATACAAATTACCCAAGGGTCCCATAGTCACCAAGCGTCTGCAACAGAGTAACTTTAGTGATGGCGCATGTGCTGGCGGGGAAAGGCTTGCCATCCCGCGTGTCGGACAAAACAACTGATGACCATCCTCACATGGGCTGTGCGTGGACGTGGATGATGGACTGTGTCGATGAAGTCCCGAAAAACGAAACTTTGGTGAAGCGTGTTCCATGGTTCACCTGCGATGAGTTAATCCATGATCCACCCGAAGAGCCACAAGGAGACTGGAAGAGCCCGTAGCCCATCAGCCACAGGTCCTTAAAATAGATTCCCCCAACAAGTTGTTTTCTCTCTGGTACAAGCCTGAACAAGCCCAGGCAAGCCCAGACAGGCCCCAACATGTCTGTGTTGCTCTTCCCCTCCATTGGATTGCGCAACTCCAGTCCTTTCCACCATTTTCTATAGGATGCAGCACTCCCCTGTGATTTTGTAGCACCCCAAAGCATTGTACAATACCACCAGTACACGTGCACCCAGGTCTCACACCACTACTACCTTAAAGTACATGTGTCCTTAACCGTAGGGCATCTATGTGTGAACCTATCAATAGCCCTGACTCACCAATGTATATCAGTGAGTAGATACAGCAACCATATATTATATAAGTATTTCAGCAATGATACGCAGGACCCCCAATTTAGACTTAATGACCATCTTTTATTACAGATAAATGTACATGCCTTAAAGCATGTATAACCTTAAAGCATGCACCACCTTAAAGGATATTTCCAACCAATTTCCCTCATTACTTTTTTCTCTCTTTAATATGATCAATTACCCCAGTTGTTCAGTATTGCTCATATGAATGTTCCTTCTCGGTGATAGTAATGGTTATTAAGAAGAGTTATTGCATCCATAACCATTATCTTTATGTCTAGAAACAACAATGCGTTAAAAGAAACACACTGATTCAAAGTTTTAATTTTCAGATGCACTACTGCCAAAACTGCTTATATAAAAATGAATCAGGACTCGTCCAATTAGAATCAAAACTAAACAGGATAGGATAATCATGACGCGTTGCACATATACAAGGAGTCTCCAGTGTCAGTTCACAGAGGTAATGTCAAAGCTAAGTTTTATTTTTTATTGAGTTTATGCTTTGTGATTTCTTGATAATTTGAGGTGGTATGCTCCTTGTCATTAATTTCAAGAAAGAGAAACACTAGACACTAGTGTGGGAACAACTGCTATAATGTAAATCAGAAGTTGAATTAAGTTTGACAAGTGTTTGACTACATTAAATGGAACTAAAGTTAGATTAAAATACATCATTTTTTAAATAAACAAACAAACAAAAAAAAAAATGCAGTCCCCAGTGTAGCTAACTGGGTTATCAAAGGCCGGTCGTGTCTCTCACTGTCTATGGTGAGAGGTATGTAAATGAACCATTGCTGACTCTCGTCAAGAGTAGGCTGCATAGCCGTCAACGTGTTTCTTCCCTGCAATGGCCTGGTGAGCTGTCTAGGGTGTACTCTTCTCTCACTCAGATTGGGTTGAGATGGGTGCCAGCCTCCTCGCGACCCTAATTACTATTAAAATGAATGAATGAAAGAAAAGAATGCAGTCATTAGCAGGCTGTTGCAGTAAAAGAATGAAACACTTTGAGATGTGGTAATAATAATAATAATAATAATAATAATAATAATAATAATAATAATAATATGAAATTAAGGTGACAACAATAAGCCTACTTTGCAACACAACCCTATTGCTCAATTTACTCTTGAGTCTTTTTGATACAAAACAATACAGTATCTTTAAACATAACCATACTAGTTAGGACCTGTTCTGAGAGGGAATGAGATATTGTATGAGAATAGGTGAAAGAGTGAGACATACAGAGGCAAGACGAGAGAACGATTATAATGTAAGTAATGTGTGAGTAAGTGTGGTACAGAAGTTATAGGTATGTGCATCTTTATTGGCCATTAAGAGATAGTCAGGTAAAGGCAGCGGGGTTTGCTCTGTACAGGACAGAGATGATGTGCTCTTTACTGATGGAGAAATGCTGCGAGTAGAGAACAGACAAAATATTACACTGTCCTCATTGCCCATATATGTTTCATTCTATAAGTAAACAGAGAAAGAAAGAAAGAAAGAAAGAAAGAAAGAAAGAAAGAAAGAAAGAAAGAAAGAAAGAAAGAAAGAAAGAAAGAAAGAAAGAGATGTCATCAGTATACCAAACAATTGCACATTGGAAAGCTTTCAGGCCAGCAGTGTGTAAAAGGCATTAAAATCCCAGTCCTAATAAACTGGTTATTTATAGGTCTGTAACGGGCTTGTAGTTTGTCTTGAACGAACCCCAAACAGAAGAACAGAGACACTCAAACCGTGGTGAAGCGCTTAGTGCAGAGTGAAACTCTCCGGAACATACAATACCTCTTTGGCTGCCGCTCTGTACCACTCACCACTCCCAACATGTCATTCTACAGTCTTGTCCACCACATAAAAGACAAAAAGCATATTAAAAATTACAGAGAAAAAATATTGAGTTTGTGGCCTATGAGAAAAGAAGAAAAATGTCTCAAAAATTCTTTATAATGTCACTGGAAAAAATTGACAGCATGCTTATATTTGTGACAGGAAGAGGAGGAAAAACTTGTTAAGATGCTCATGATAAACAAATATTTCACTTGTGTGTTAAATAATTAGAAACAAATCACTATTGACTGGAAAATGTCTTTTATATATATATATATATATATATATATATATATATATATATATATATATATATATATAAAACCAGATGGTTGGTTCTGATAAACGTGAACGTGAACATCCAGCTTTAATCAGTCTCATCTTTTTAGAACTGCATGTTCTTCATGTTTATTTGTGAAAAGTAGTCTAAATGTCTCAGTTTGCTCCATGAAGAACACTAAACACTCGTCTCTTTCATCACCGCTTGTAGTCCAACCACTAAACAACGCCAAACGTGTGTTATCCATTTATCCATGTCAGGAAGCATCAATTATAATTCTGCTATCGAGGATCTCTCCAATGCGATGTTCATTTACTTACATAAATACGATGTTCCGATTGAAAATACCATCTTCATATTGAAAATAATGGCTGTTTCTATTGAAGTGTGCTATTCTTATCAGGTAATATAACTTATTCTATTGAGAGATTCTCATTCAATGGAAACAAAGTAAGTATTGTCTTAAATAGGAAAAACATTTTTTTTTTTTTTTTTAAAGATCAAAACCAGTGTTTAAGAAAAAATTATGTCCCTGATTGATTAATACCCTGCACATCACTCAGTTCACTAGTGGTATATATATATATATATATATATATATATATATATATATATATATATATATATATATATATATATATATATATACAAAAATAAAAGGACAGGGGTGGTGAAACCATCCTCTCTCTTCAGGTGATTCTTCTAGAATCTAGAGGATGGTTTCACCACCCCTCGAAACAGATCTGTAGTGATAAATGGAGTTTCAATAGAAAGTCTTTGTCCTGTCCTTTTATTTTTGTTTATTTGCTCTACCAAAAAGTATTGAGCACTCTCCTACGGAAGGATCTACTCAGAAAATCCTCTATATATATATATATATATATATATATATATATATATATATATATATATATATATATACAGTCGGCCCTCTACTGACGAAATTAATCCGTTCCAGAGCCTTTTTTCGTAGCCGGGAGTTTTTGTAAGTAGAGGCGCATTTTTACATGGAAAACGCCTGATTCGTTCCAAGGCTCCCAAGACTACCCCATAAACCATTTAAAAATGATAAAAATACACCAATTTTGCATGAAATATGTATGAAGTATGTGTTAAAAGTAAAAGAAAATTATTTATTAAACCATTTAAACATTTTATTAACATATTTAGTAATTAAAACATTAGTAAACATTTTTTATTAACGCGCACACACACACACACACACACACACACACACACACACACACACACACACACACAAAACTCTCTCTCTCTGGTGTGTTGTGCCAAATGCGGGCTCCGCCCACACGCAGTGCGCAGATGACGGAGCATTTGCATTCAAATGTTTAAATGGATGGGATGTTGTATTTAAAGCTGAATTACAGTACCTGCTTAAAAGCTCAGAGGTCCTGATTCAATATTAACTTGCTTCCTTGTGAGATCGGCGGTCTTGTCCCACGGAGCACTCTGTTTTCATGCCTCCTTCTGCTTCAATATCGTTCCGAAATAATCGCCTCTGTCACTGTATTTCCGCTTTTCTGTATTTTCCGGGTCCATGATGGATAAAGAAATATAACACTGCAATGATAAATCTAAAAAAAACTCACGAATCAACATTCCTGTTCAACTCTCCTTCACGCGTGTGATAAACAAGAAGTATGGGTAGAGGAAGTATGGATACAGTTCAGCTGCCTCCTGGCCAATGGGAGGCCAGCAGGGCTGGATGTTTGGAGACAGCCAATGAGAGAGCAACTCACGCATTGTTTAAATTTGTGAATGGCGCGTTTGAATTTTTGAATGGCGCGTTTGGCGCTTTTCGTAAAAGAGGTTGTTTTTGTAAAAAGAGGATGAAAATTTAGGAAAATGTTTTTCGTAACCTGGATTTTTCGTGTTCAGAGGCTTTCGTAAGTAGAGGGACGACTGTGTGTGTGTGTGAGTGTGTGTGTGTAAATATATATATATATATATATATATATATATATATATATATATATATATATATATATATATATATATATATACACACACACACACACACACACACACACACACACACACACACACACACACAGACAACACACACATAATGAACTCATACATGTATGATAATTAATTAATAATTAATACATAATGCATATAATAGTGAAATAAAAATTAATTTGAAAACCACAGCAAGTAACCACAACAACATACAAATTATTTCTATGTTCAAAATAGATATTCTAGCTACAACGGTGTAAATGTGTTTTCACACTTTTTTAAATATTTCATAATTTGTACTATTATAACCTATAACTTCACTGGGATGAAGTCTTAAGACTAAACAAAATGTGCTGTAATATTAAAATAGTGAGAAATATTAAACCAAAATTGAGCAGTTTTAACTCATCACTGCTTGACAGCTTGAGAACACCATCAACACAACACCATTAACACAACACGATCAACACAAAACCATCAGCACTGTCTGCACAGTATGAAGCAGATTGGTAGTCACATCATGTTAAACATTATCCATGGGGTTTTGATTGCTTCTTGAGCTAAGGAAGTTGAAGCATATTGCATTGTTTTGCATCGTATCTGTACAGAAACTTGTTATTTTAAAAAACATATTTTTTTTTTCCTTCAAATCATCAGTATTCGGCATTCAAACTGAATATCTGATCACAACTGAGTAATCAAAGGTTTAATTGAAGGGTAACTGAAAACTCTAACATGTCAGCCACCATTTTCTTACTGTAATTTAAATTAGACCATATTTTATCTATACACTGTTCCCATTTCCATAATATGAAATTATTATGCAGCTCAGCTGGGGAAGAGATTTGTCTGTGTAGAATCTTATTCTATCTGAGCTTAATGTTTTTTTTTCCAAAGGTTGCACATTTTTGTCTACTCCATAATCGTTTTATGACAAAGACCATACATCATGGAAATATATATATATAGCTACATAATATATATATATATAGGATTTTCTGAGTAGATCCTTCCGTAGGAGAGTGCTCAATACTTTTTGGTAGAGCAAATAACAAAAGGATCCTTTTGTTTTTATATATATATATATATATATATATATATATATATATATATATATATATATATATATATATATATATATATAATACAGATCTGTTTCGAGGGGTGGTGAAACCATCCTCTCTCTTCAGGTGATCATATATATATATATATTCTTCTATAATCACCTGAAGAGAGAGGATAGTTTCACCACCCCTCGAAACAGATCTGTAGTGATAAATGGAGTTTCAATAGAAAGTCTTTGTCCTGTCCTTTTATTTTTATTGTTACTTGCAATACCAAAACGTATTGAGCACTCTCCTACGGAAGGATCTACTCAGAAAATTCTCTCTCTCGCTCTCTCTCTCTCTCTCTCTCTCTCTCTCTCTCTATATATATATATATATATATATATATATATATATATATATATATATATATATATAAATATATACACACACACACACACACACACACACACACACACACACACACACACACACACACACACACACACATCTACCTCACATTTTCTTGTATAAATGATGAGTTTGACCTCTCACTCACCATGATAAAGAAAATAGATATTGTGTATGTGTGCTGAAGTGATTGTGCTCATTTTAGATGCAAAATGCTTGAGAATGACCGGAGAGGCCGGCTGACAGCTCAGCACAGGCGCTGTATTCAGTATGAGCCAAAGCGCTTGCTTCCTGATGATCATTACGTTTTTTTTACCCCACATCTATGCCCATGCTGATCAACACCACATTTAAACCTGTCAGGTCTCATTCTGTGCAGGAGAATGTGCTCTATATTAACCCAGAACATTTCATCTCAGCTGTGCATTAACAAGAGCTTTTCACAAAATCTACTGACAACTAGTTTGACCCCCTCACATGCCAAGTGCTGTTTATAGTTTGTTTGGCTTTTTATTCTTTATGGCTCTATAATTTGTGCCATCTTCATCATTGTGTTCTGTGTTTTGACCATTCAGCATGTGAAGCTGGAGTTAATTTACCTCACCTTCCTTCGTTTCCATGTAGCCCTTGAGACCCCAGGCTCCAAATCACAGCTAATTTTTTTTCCGGTACTAAAAGAGAGATGAGTGTCAGAGTCCTTCCATCAGTGCAGCTCTGCATGGAAGAAAACCAACATTATGTTCAGCATCAGTACTTTCCACCATTCTGATCTGTTCAGTGCAGGCTTCTAATGCAGCTTTTACTACATTTCAGTAAGAATAGTCAAATGGAAACTAGCTAGTTTGCTAGCTCAGCTAGTGAAACACACTAAAGACAATGAAAATAAAAGGTGAAATAGGTAACATAATTAAAATGAAGATATGGACTGAATATTAAACATAGAAGCCTTCCATTGCATTGTGTTCTAAAAATATGGAAAAACATTTTTGGTTAATAATCAGTCACCCACTTGAGCTTTTCTATATTTTGTTGTGTCACAACCTGGAATTGAAATGGAGTGAACTGACATTTAGCATGGTAAAGCTACATAAAGAATATTTAAAAATTGCTTTTGGTAACACTGATCATTCATTCATTCATTTTCTGAACCACTTAATCCTAAATAGGGAGGCTGGCACCCATCTAAGCCGACTCTGGGCGAGGGCAAAGTACACCCTGGACAGCTCACCAGGCTTTGGCAGAGCAGAAACCCAGAATCAAACTGACAGCTATTCAGCCTACTCTTGAGGAAAGTCAACCATGGTTCTTTAACATGCCTCCCACCGCAGACAGTGAGAGACCTGGCTAGCCTTTAATAACCCAGTTAGCTGCACTGTATAGGTTCCTGGATAGGTATGGGTTCCTGCACAGGAACCCTTATTTAGCCACTTAGATTGTAAAACATATCTTCTTCATAAATCTCTCAATACAGTACATATTAATCTTCTTTTTCTTCTTTTTCTTTCGGCTTTTCCCTTTTTCAGGGGTCGCCACTGATCAACTGATTCGCATGTTTGATGTGGCATAAGTTTTTACGTCGGATGCCCTTCCTGACACAAACCTTTAGCAAGGGACAGAAACACGCTGACGGCTTTGCACCTACTCTTTAAGAAAGTCAGAAATGGTTCTTTTACATGAATCTCTCACCATAGACTGTGAGAGACATGGCCGGCCTTTGATAACCCAGTTAGCTGCACTGGAGGGACAGTGACAACCTTGTGGATAGTGGGACTTGAACTGCCAACCTTAGGATCAGCGATCCAGCGCCATTTACCACCAGGCCGGCACTGTCCACCTCTCAATACATATTAATGGAATATATTTATTCAGGCATAGGGGGCAGTGGTGGTCTAGTGGATAGGGCACGGGATCGCTGATCCTAAGGTTGGGGGTTCGAGTCCCCACAGGGTTGTCACTGTCCCCCCAGTGCAGCTAACTGGGTTATCAAAGGCCGGCCATGTCTCTCAATGTCTATGGTGAGAGGCATGTAAAAGAACCATTTCTGACTTTCATAAAGAGTAGCTGCAAAGCTGTCACCGTGTTTCTGTCCCTTGCTAAAAGGGTTGTGACAGGAAGGGCATCCGACATAAAAACCTCTGCCAAATCAAATGTGCGAATCAGATGATTCACTGTGGCGACTCCCGAGAAAGGGAAAAAGCCGAAAGGAAGAAAGAAAGTATTTCAGTGTGTCCAATACTTCAAAGGTTTAATTAAGGTTTTGAAATGTATTTATTATTTTGTTTCTGATTGACTTCGATAATGACAGGGTATGATGGCAAAAGAAATGGTCCAATTTTAACAGTTAAAAAAGTGCTCCACATTCCACTTGGCGAGATTTGTGGCTTTGAAGAACCCTTTGTTCCAAGAGTGTCCATCAAAGTGAAAAATAAACATCTTTTCTCAGCACTTTATCCTGGTAAGGGTGGGTCAGAGTGATGTTGGATCCTGAGTCTGTCCCAAGAACACTGGTGTGTAAAGTGGGAGTACGCCCTGGATGGAGGGTCAGTTCATCGAACACACACTTAAAGTTGGCAATTCACCAGAAAGTGTTTTTTGGGGAGTTGGTAGGAAACTGGAGAAACTGAAAGAAATGCAAGAGGAGTTTGAAGAGGGATCGATGCCTTTAAAAGCTTTATTACTAATTAAAAAACGTTTTTGCTTAACGCTTAGGGCAGATAACATTGGAGTGGAATCAGTAAATATTCCAACACCAACAACCCCCAATTAGTTTTAAATTTTTAAGTTTTAAAATTTTATATTTAGTTTACATTAAAGCCAATAAGCTACAAAAGGAAAAATCCAACCTACATTCAAGCTCAGTTCAATGTCATCAAATATCTTTGTTTTTGTTTTATGTAAGCTATAAACATCCATATTGGGCTCACAAAGACTTTACCGACCTAAGCATCATAATTCAGATACAATTTTAGACCTCTCTGAAAAACACGTTTTTGAATGTCTATTCCAGGTGACGGGAGCTTGTGTGGTGGTAGAATCTGGAACTGAAATATAGAATTAATTGCAATTTTTGTATCATGAATCTGCACAAAATTACACATACTATTGAAGTGTGTAGAAGAGGAACTGCTACAGTTTGCAAAATTACTCATCAATACATTTGAAAAGGTTTAAATAAATATTCATATTATTATAAATATTTTGGTGGCTTGGTAGCATTACTGATCACAAAGTTGGGGGTTCAAACCCCACTACCAACGGGTTGTCACTGCTGTCCTGACAGTGCAGTTAACCGGGTTATCAAAGGGGACCATGTCTCTCACTGTTTGTCTTGATAGGCATGAAAAAGAACTACTTTCGTCAAGAGTAGGCTGCATAGCCGTCAGCATGTTTCTGCCCTGTGATGGCCTGGTGAATTGTCCATGGTGTACTCTAACACACACACACACACACACACACACACACACACACACACACACACACACACACACACACACACACATGCACACACACCTGGGCCATTCTATTCTTGGCAATCCACCTACTGACCTGTTTTTTGAAAATCAGCGAAACCAGAGAAAACCAACAAATGCTCTTATTTTTGTAATATAATTGAATTAAAATACTTCTGTTGAAACTTAATATTGCCTTAAATTATTCTTGTGATAGTAAAAAGAGCTAAAACTAATTGGCAAGCTACATTAATCAACCTGAATCCGTGATCCAGTATGAAACAGGAAAGTACTGCTGTAACCCATAAACCTCTTTTTACTGACTTTGACCTTTTAGGTTGAATGTTCATGAATGAAAGAATCTTAATGTGGTACCATTGGCCTCATTGTGACCTGGTAACACCTGATGTAAACACCTTATTCATCAGACATAATGCGTATGCGTACTGCCTCCTAGTGGCTACAATGCCCCAAGCGCCCCCCCATCCCCATACACCCACACACACACACACACACACACACACACACACACACACACACACTGGTCCCCAAATTTATATTTTGACAGATTACTACTCTCCTACAAAGTGATTTCATAATGAACTTGCTACTGAGAATTTCAACTCCAATCCAATTTTTTTTAAAGTAAGTTAAG